>CM055746.1:5868929-6248929 GCA_029465975.1 Dallia pectoralis
AGAGTAATACAACAGAACAGAGACAGTACAATAGAGTAATACAACAAAACAGAGACAGTACAATAGAGTAATACAACAGAACAGAGACAGCACATAAGAGTAATACAACAGAACAGAGACAGTACAAAAGAGTAATACAACAGAACAGAGACAGTACAATAGAGTAATACAACAGAACAGAGACAGTACAATAGAGTAATACAACAGAACAGAGACAGTACAAAAGAGTAACACAACAGTAGATGGTTCTACTAAGCTCATGTGAATTTTCTAACATTAACGTCCAGTCGGAAAGAGATCCATTAAAAGCACAAGGAAAGAAAACAAACATCATAAGATTTTAGAAAGCACTGGAGCAGTGAAGATTAATTGCATCCAGATAAGGCCCAGGGAGGAAACAGACCGAGGGGGGAAAAAAACACCAAGGGGTCAAGTCATTCTGAGGTCAAACGAACTGCAGAGACTGCTCAACCAGTCACAGTCAAGGTCAAGTTCACGTTCATTCCACCCTGGCTTAGACTAAGGGAATACAAATTGAAGAATTAAAATGGCGAAACAAAATGGAAAATGCATTAGTTTTCCTTCTGGGCCTTCTCTTCTCATGACATCCATTTTAAGGGGAGGAGAAGGGGGCGAAAAGCTAAAAACATCCATTTGAGGGGCTAGGAGGAGCGTTCAGCTGGCTAATTATGGCAGTAGATGCCGAGCCCGGCCAAGATTAGTGGGCTTAAACCTCACTCCTCCTTGACCACCAGAGGTTGAAGCGTTATTCCGGCTGACTGGCTGAGATGAGCCCTTATCGCTGGGTGACGCTCCTGAGAGTCTGAGGAGATGATTTAGAGGCAGGAGCAGCGTCATCAGATAATAACTGACGAAGGAGGAGGGATAACTGCAACGCACCTCCCCCCACTACCTTCCAACCAGCCTCCCTCAGCTCCCACAGCCATACTCGGTGGTCAGGGGGGGAAAAGGAGGCCCGCAGGGACCCGTCAGACCTTGACTGAACTCCTCTGCTCCTCTTATCTATGGAGCAGCTCCTCCTCTCCACAGTCACCAGGTGCTGCGATTCATAACCCAGAGACGGGAGGGAAGGAGTATGGGGAAATGAGACAGAAAGGTAAGACAGAGCGAAAGAGTGAGAGAGAAAGGAGGAATCCACAAGGGCCTGCATCCAGAAAACCTCGGAAATGTTGTCCTTGGAATACGGCTAAACATTTAAAGAAAGTCAGTTTAGAAGTGTTTCTGGTGGATGTTAAGACACAGATCACACAGACAAACTCAAAGGATTTCCAGCAGAATGTTAACAATTTTACTTCTTTATCTGTACTAACTACACAAAAATGCATTATGGCAATATATCATATTTATTCTGATGCAACCTATCTTGTTGGGGTATTATTCTTTAAAATATAATTAAATAATAATCAACATTTTCTTTTATAAAAAAAAATTATATTATTTTTTAGCAAAACATTTCAATACACCGAATGTCCGTTTTGGTCTAAAGAGGCATTGTGTGGATTTGACCCCACCGTCGTCTCACACGACGAGATTCATTAGGAAATAAGTACATTTCAGCCATTAACTGCCGCCACTGTACCAGGCACTCTTCATGGCAAAAACGTTCCAAATTGCCAGACGTTTTGCCAGCTAATTTGCATTTTTATTGTGTTTTAATGCATTTCAAATTTCATCCAATTATGTTATGCTTTGAGGAGCTGCATAGGGCCTAGCTTCGATCCCACAACAGACACCTTCCAGTCAGCTATGCAACCCCCAGCATCTGGCCTGTAGCCTACAGCAACACGAACCAAAAGATTCGGCTCCAGTCAATAAGCAAGGCATTGGTTTAGGTCTACTCGAGATGGCATATAGGAGGGAAGAACGACACAAGACCACCTGCACAACCAGTACCGAGTTAATGGATGAATTCTCGGGACGGCTAATTATTCACTCGAACAGGAGTTGGACGCGACAGAGTGAAATGTTCACATCTCAGTTAGTCTGTTGTCTCTAATAGCGGCCAGACAATAGAGTTCCAACCACAATCAACTGTCCAATCTGAAGCGAATGGCGACGACGGGAACCCTAATTCGTTTGGGTTGTTTGTTGCTTCCGTGGTATGAGGTTGTGATTCAGGGAATGCCGTGTTGCCCGTCAGGATACAGTAGTGAATGCATTGGGAAGTGTCCTGGCAGCCGGAGCGGCTCGGGGAACCGTTAGCCGTGGCACACATCACCAGTCGGCACGGAAATAGGATCCAACAGGTAATCAATCAGCCAATGTGCTGCTTGCTCTTGGCCCCGTCACAGGGACTCTTCTCTGGTAGATCTAGAGAAGAGACCAAAGCGGCAGGTCTTAGACCAGAATGCAAAGAGACATAGGCTTTTCTCAACACAGCAGTAAACACGTACATCCATACCAAGAGTCAAACGGTTCCCTGTGGTATACCACCAGATTCTCACTGGAACTACTAAACAACGTCTGCATGGCAAACAAATGCTCTCTCCCAGAATGGATGTGTACATCTTTTTTACAAGTCCGTTAAGAATAAGAGAATGCGTGCGCGACATCACATTTGTCCGAGCAGCCTTCTTCCCCCAACCCGGGCTTCCGACCCGCCTGAAATACCCTCAGTCATCAGAATGCTGCCGGTCAACGTATCGTCATCCCATTGTCAGACAGGGCCCCAATTTGCCCCCGAAAAAAAAAAAACAGGGAAAGTACGGACTCAAAGAAATCAAGAAAAAACCTAAAACATTGGTCAGCGAAATGCGTTCCCGATCCCGTGTGGAAAACGTCGACCCACATGCTGATTCAGGCCTAGTGCGCACTTCTAATTTTAGGCCGACATGCCCCCATCTGTATCGCTCTGCACATTCATGTGATTCCACTGGATTTTCCCTTGTGAACCCTTTTCCTCACAGTGCCGATCACTGAAGTCCCTTTAAATACGCTGACGTGAATTTACACACGATCAAATGCCTCGAATCCTACACCAGACCGATTTTGTGATGAAACGAACGAGAGCTGTCCCGCTGAAACATGAAACACAATTCTCTCGGCGAAGTCTAAGTTGATCAATGGACGAAGAAGAGATGAACGGAGAAATCTACGAGGACTCTGCAGTTTTTTTATTCAGTGTGGAAGTGTGTAAAAAATTCTGTGTTTTCCCAAATTCCCAGGAGATTGAATACATTGAAACTAGTTGAGTAAAAGCTTGCTTCTTCCCATTCCTCTGGTTGTGTATTAATGGAACAGCTGCAGAAACACGTCACGTGACCCGTGACATCGCTAGTTGTCAGCTTCGCTCTGCTCCGCTGCCAGTGAATTCCTGATTCAGAAATTGTGAATGTGGTTCACTGAAACTGGGGACACGTTATCGGTTTCATGAAAAGTCCACCGCCAAAAGTGGACCAACGGCATTGAGCCGGGAACTGTGTACTTTCCGTATTATAAAAAAACAAACATTTTAAGTAGCAGACGAGCACAGCGGCGGAAATGGATTAGAACAACAGCGCATTGGTGAACTTCTCTACACAGAAATACGTGTATGAATCGACTGAATTCGAGACCTTGCTTCTAAGGGAAGAGACGGGAGTCTCGTTTTAAATAGAAAAGCGAAGGGATCTTTTGTCTTGTGCTTTTAGCGGCGGTGGAGATGGAGGACAAGAGACAGAGGAGCACAGGAACACCTCAGCTCTCATTAGCTTAATAATGCATGAAATGCGCTGGTGCCTTCTGACTACACGAGCGCAAACGCTTTAACTATTTATCATTGAACAGAATGCGAGTGCGTCCATTTTAACCAAACCGATCCCCCCACGACTCAGCCCTTTTCATTTCGGTTAGTTAATTATTCAAAATGACACGCTGATCTTTGGAAAAATAACTGACTGACTAAAACTCTCGTTCCCCACTGTCCTTTCGCCAGCGCGGGAGACATTTTGGGGCCATCTGTCGACGCAACGAAAGGTGAGGTGCCTGGGAGATGTCCTGGTGGGGGAGACGCGAAGTAAGAAACAACCCTGGAGAAGCGAATTTAGAACAGTAGTCCTGAATAAGCAACTTAAATAAGCACGGTCTGAAACAGACGCGGAGTAAAGCCAGATGGTGATGGGTACCATGTGGGCAGAGTTACAGGGGAGAAGTCGGGGTGGAGAAGGAGGGACCTCGAGCTCATTCGTAGCCCAGCTAAACCTCGCCAGTCTCACTCTGGATGAACTGAACTGCGATTAATCCGGAGCACAGCTTAGGTATGTATGGGCTTACGCTGGCCCAAAGATCAAGCCAAACGCACATCCTTCATGGGCCAAACAAAATGTCATAAAAAAGAGCCCACACACACGCTCATATGCTCCATCACATATATCTATGTGTTGATCAGTCAATTCTTTATTGTGAAATTGTCAGTCTAACTCTGTACATCTAGCTATGATTTCTGGGGAGGGAAGTTAATGGATCGATCACCTGTTTTGACCAGGGTGACATATCGAAGCATTTTACACTTGGTTTCAAAAACGCGTTTGTGATGGGGTTCTACTGATTAGGGTTTGTTATGATTTGGGTTTTGGCCACAACTACAAGAAAAGCAACCGTATTTGTTTATCAGCAGACAGAATGAGCTTTTACTAATGATATGGGTAATATCTCGAAGATCAGCGCTTATATTGTGCTAAACTCTGACTTTAGGGCAGTGCAAGGCAGGCCGTACAGTCAAAGAACAGAGCTAGTGGGTTACCGAGGTAGAACCTCTTGTGTTCTCTCTCTCTAGTCAGAACCACCATCTGAGAACCCTGCCTGTCAGCCAGCCTCACTCCACCCAACCAAGAGGTTAGACGATGAGAAACAACAGAGAAACGTGGGCTTAATATTCAATCGTATGCGTTCTCCTTAACATGCTGCTTTGCAGTTTCACCAGCCGTCGGTGTTAATAAAGGCAGACGTGGCCCAGCCAGAAGAATGGGGGGTGGTGGGGGTGGGGGGGAGCCGTGGAGGAGGGTTTCCCCGTCGGGTCTTGGAAAAGCTCCAGTGAAAACTGGTTGGAACATGGGAAACATGGTGTCAGACCAAAGGAGAAGAAAGAGAAAGCGTGCGCCTGGCTTGTGGTTTCCCCGGAGCGTGTTCTGTAGTGACAGTGCTCCTGCTGCCTGTCCAGAAGCTCCGCTTTCACTACAGCGCCTCCCAAGGCACCGCGCCGCTGCCAAATACACACACGCGCGCACCCCACAATAGAGGCGTGCGCCCATCAAATCTATTTTCTGCCGACTGTGCTATTGATTGGCTGAACCTTCAGAAGAGCCCCCATATGGGTAACGCTGCCCTGAGTGGAACAGCGATGTGAACCGCTGCTTTACTTGTGAGGGACGTGTAAATCGTTAAGATGAAAATAGAAAACCTAATCTGCAGCTTGTCTCAATGCCATATCTCCATCAAGAGCCGAGTACCTGGATCTGAAATTGATCCAGATACAGCCAGTATAAGACGAGCGGGTCAAATACAGTCATGGTTATTTCTAAGTGAATCAGATCCACGCACACAGTGTCAGTTGCAGCTCTTTATTTGGGCTCTCTGTAAGAGGGCTGGATAAATCCCAGTGTGGGGGAGAACAGCATTACCTAAAAACAGACAAACACCTACAGCTGTATTACAGCCCTCACCTTAGAACCACTGTATTGTTACTGATCTATGACATGGAGATAAAGGGAGGCAGATCACACTGGGCCTGAGGAAAACACAGCGAGCCTGGGCAGTACACAGCGGGCCTGAGCAGAACACAGCGGGCCTGGGCAGAACGGGCAGAACACACTGGGCCTGGGCAGAACGGGCAGAACACACCGGGCCTGGGCAGAACGGGCAGAACACACCGGGCCTGGGCAGAACGGGCAGAACACACCGGGCCTGGGCAGAACGGGCAGAACACACCGGGCCTGGGCAGAACGGGCAGAACACACCGGGCCTGTCCTAGCTGAGGCACTGGAAACAACCATCCCAATCATAAAAATGTCACATGGATATAAATGCAATCGTTATTAAACCTCAGTGTCAATACATTTTTTTTGGCTAAAATGCATACTAACAGGAACTAACAGGAACTAACAGGGCCTCGGACACGGATGTCAGTTGTGATCTGTAAATAACCACGCTCATCCCTAATTCCAATATAATACACATGGATCCAAACATAATGGACGTTCCTGAATACATTTACACGATCATAATCTGGGTCCTGATGTGGGGACCCGGGTTAACACACAGCCAGACCACACGGTCCACTGCTGTGTAAGTAACGCTCTGG
The DNA here is from genome assembly GCA_029465975.1 of Dallia pectoralis. Lineage (NCBI taxonomy): Eukaryota > Metazoa > Chordata > Actinopteri > Esociformes > Umbridae > Dallia > Dallia pectoralis. The sequence goes on from CM055746.1 coordinate 5,875,228, forward strand.
ATTAAAACCTAATCTGAACCATCTGATTATCCCCGAAGATAAAAAATGCTTTAATGAGGGATTGAAATGGTTCAGATGAGCCGATTTTAATCGCATAATACTAACTCCTCGGCTCGCTTCGGTATTATTCCGCGGCGTTTATATAACCGAGTGAAATGCATGTCTACATGAGGGGAAATCGGGACTGTGTTTGTAAAAAAAAAAACGGTTAGGATAAGGTTAAAAAACGTTAAAACGTGACCAGCATCTAGTGGGTTTGAGAGGATGTCATCTGGACCTTCCATGGATGTTTCCATGCTGATTCACATTAGGGTAAAGTACTCAATATCTGCAGTGGGATCGGTTGTGTCCACTGTGGCCTTCACTGGTCGTCAATTTTGTGAAAATGTGAAAGGGTCTCAATACTTTGTGAAGCCACTGTAGACGACCACTTTGCGTGTACACACTCTCCCCAAACGGGGTACCACAAGTGTTCGCCCGTCCAAACAAAGCTATTCGAGCCACCCGGGATAAGGTCAAAGATCAAATCAATCAGATGAATGGATCGCTTCTCCAACAGCCTCCCTCAACGCAAACGGAGCGTGGTGGACACAGCTGGCAACACATCTGTCTGCAGATAGGAGGTCTGAGTACGGAGACGACTCGTTAAGACGAGGGTTAAATATATGCATCAGCTGTCTGACGGTTGCACCATCAGTGTCAGCTTAAGATATGGGCCAAAAGATTTAGTCTAATGAGACAAACGCCTCAGAGTAACAGAACTAGTTCTGCTGGAGTCTACCAGAGGCCAGACTGACAGAGGTACAGCGCTCTTGACAGGTCTCCAGTCATTCATGACCACTGGTAAGTGAAGTGTTGAAAGACATGGATGTAGAGTAATCTCTGTGACAGTAGTAGGACCTTGTAAACCTAGAGTGCGCATAAAAACCAACCAACCTGCCTGACTGCCACACAGAAAGACACACACAGTTAAAGGAGGCCTCAGACATCAACAAAAGGATTAAAGAGGCAAGGAGATCTTTCGACCGGGCCTTCGGACCAGGCAATTTTTGGCAGCACACTGGGTCGCTTGCGGAGAACAAGTCATGTGTTGACCAAAAAAATGCCAATATACAATCATATGAACTAAAATCCAAAGATTCTTCAACACACACACACACACCGTCTCCAGCTGGAGTGAGATTTTCATTAGGAGAATAGAAGTGCATGCAAGCACAAAAGACAGTGTAGCACCACAGGAGAGGTGGCCTTCCAGTAGCCACAGGGCAGCCCCAGGCTGTGGCTGCTGATGGCCCACGGGGAGAGGAAAACACCCGTCCAGCCAACAGAGCACCCCCCCCCCCTGCAGCCAGGACTGCTCTTCCATCCTGACATGGAAAAACATGACAGCACCTCTAACTCTTTCCCGCACTACCTATTCAAAAAGGCCAGATATCATTTTCCAGCCACTAACGGCATCTGGCTTTCATTTCCAGGACCCCTGGAGGTTTTCGGGTCACTAATAATAACTATTTGAGGCGAAGGCACGAGTTCAGCCAGAGTCTACCTCCATGCCGGAGAGCTGTGAATTACATTGATGGGTGAACATGAAAGGGGAGGGGCCGACTCCTCTGGGCCAGCAAAGCCCCCCCCCATCCCTGGGGGAGCTGGTTTGGTTCCGCTGTGTAACAGAAAGGACTACGAGGCCCTGGTCTGGCTTGCCTGATGGATGTCTGTCTGTCTGTCTGGGGACTCGGATTGGGGGGCGAGACAAAGGTTCCCCACCACGTTCCGTCGGCAGCCCTGGAAAAGTTCGGTGCAGATTGGGTCTTGGCTGGGCCATGGAAGTCCCCTCTGACATCCCTTAGTAATGCTGATTAAGTCTCGCTCTCCCTCTCCTCCTCTCTCTCTCTCTATCGCTCTCCCTCTCTCGCTCTCCTTCTTTGTGAGACAAACAGAAGAGTGGAAACCCTACTCCTCCAGCAGGGCTGTGGGGGGACGAGTGGTGGGCACGGCTGAGGTCTTAATGCTCTGTGGCGCGGTTAAACTTGAGGCTTAGCCGAGGCTAATGTGGCAGTCGGTACCTTCCCCTCAGAATAATGGGACAGTTTTAAAGGTCCAGGAGTCACCGGGCTAACCCAAGGAGGGGGTTGACTAAAGGTAACGTCTGTCAGTTCCCCACGGAAACGTCTCCTATAACCGCCATCTGACAGCGTAAGGGACCGGGGCGACGTTGAAATCACTTAGGGCCCAATCCGAACATAAGAACACACAGAACTCTCAGGGCTTGGCTCAGTCCAAGTCAGATAGACTTTTTCAGTCTATCATGTCCACACAGAAACCAGTGTGCTGGTTAGTACAAGCCGCCAGTTGTCGTGGTAACACCTGGAGCCAAGTCTATCATTACAGGGCTCTACATTTCACACTGTTGCTATTTCTGACCAATGTTAATGTGCTTAACATCTGGACCGGCACTTGGTCAAGTCAAAACATTTGAATTACAGATTCGCCCCACACACCCACACACCCACCCACACACACACACACGACAACTTTCCATTCTTAAGGACCAGATTTCTCCAGTCAGCCAGACTATTCTGAGCCTTGAAGACAGGAAACCAGAAGGTTTCTCAGAGGACACCAACATCTCAGCTATCTTCTCAATTCCTAGCCCACATTTGGATCCCATCCTGGGTTTTATGCTAGTTTGTCTTAGTGACAGGCAAAAACAAGATCAAATCCCCTTCATCCTCGCTTATAGGTTACTGCTGAGGATGAGCTGAACTGTCAACCATGGGTAAGTCCTACGGGTTGATACTAAACATCTGAAAACCACCGCGAGCCAGATCAGTCTCATAGAATTCAAATGAGCGATACTTCCGAGCACAAAATCCACTTCCATTAACTGTAGAATGGGCAATTAACTGTAAAATGGGCCATTAGTGCGCTTCTTAAGAGAGAGCTTAGACAATCTCTCACTTTGACACCCCGGGTTGCTGACAGAACATAAACTGCATTACTTCAGAATGTGTCGGACAAGAGATGTGGATCTGAGAGAGAAACATCCCCGGGCAGCGGTGCTGATAAATCAACTCTGAGGGATACGCCGGTTTTCGCTTCAACAAAAGAGAAATATTTTACTGGCTTAAGTCGGTTTTTGTATCGTCGTTAACGCGATCGATACACCACAAATTTAGGGCCAGTCAAAAAACGAACACGGTTAAGGTGATGCTTTTCACCGCGTCGAGTAAAAGCCCACAACTAAACCTATACCCCGGTGCCAGACGGAACATCCGTCCTAGTCATGACATACTACATTGGCAAGCGCAAGCAGGGCACGATAAAACAGAATTACATTGTGTAGCATGTCGTGAGGATGTCATGAACACACTCCAGTCACGCCAGCACTCCGTCACAGGGTGCTAATCAACTCAGCAGGGGTTAATAATTCATACAGCAAGAAGAAACATTGATCACGTTGTGGCTGGACTAACACAGCGTCGGCTGTTACGGCTCGGGGCTGGGAACAGCCGAGTGAGGAGGGGGAGGTCTGGGACAGAGCAGCGGGCCAGTCAGCTGCATTAAACAGCACCGCACAGCACTTTGGGTCCATCTTTAATGTCCAGCCGAACAAAACTCACCGAAGTCGACATGATCTTATCCATACACGGGGGCGCTGTCAACGAAACGCTGAATATTGATTTTGTCAACTTTTAAAAAACTGTACTAACAGCGGACGACCCTCGAAATATTGAACTGTACTAATGGATGTGGTCATGGGAAAAACAAGCCTTTATTTCAGTTGTGTGTCCTAACAGTTTTAAATGAGTCTGAAAAACGACTAATGGGGTTGCTCGGACACTTATATAATCGTTAAGTTGGTATGTCTTCTCTCAGATAACTAACCGCCATAAACTTTGTAAAAACCAAAACTTGTAACACCGGAGGTGTTCAATACCACCAGATATTCTTCATCTATAGAGACCCATTGCATGGGAAACCAGGGCCTGAAGTGGTCTCTTGTGATTGCTGTGATGCCAGTGTTTTCACTGGACCTGATGAACGACCCTGTCAGGGCGATTACATTGAGGTCATAGAGTATCACGTGACAGAAGATGATACAAGTTCAACAGAATTATCTATTGCCAATGTAACCCGGTACATGGAGAAACCAAACGCACTATCTATGACCAGCACGAATATTCTGTATTATATTTAGGAGATGAATCCATAGAGGGGAGTTTGTTCGGACCACAGTGGGGGCCGGGCCGGGGCGGGGCGAGGGGGTTGGCTGGTTCCAGGCACTTGACATCTTGTGTAACCCAATGCAAACCTGATTCATGGCTAATGTGGGCACCAGAGCAGTGAGACAGAACACGCCCCCCCTTCCCCCGGTCACCTGCCTGATGCTTTTAAGTTAAAATCCAGATACCTCCACACACATGTAGGCACACACACAAACACACACAACCCTTGATACATGGACAAAACTTCTTCCACTTTCCCAGGCTGGACCATATTGGACACCGTACATGAAGTAGGTTCCACCGACTCGGACTTCAGCACACTGAAAGCAATTGTTTTTGTAAACCATATTATTTCGTAATATTACGTACGGCTACCTACAACTGGCAATGAGATCACGTTGCTTTGCCACGTCTGCTTCTTTTTACTATATCGAGGGGGTAAGGGGTGAAACATCTAAAAATGAAAAGCACCAAAAGCAGAATCAAAAATACAGCTTTTTCCAGACTGTAAACATTTTCCAAAAATACCAGTCAGTGTGAATAATTTTCCACAGCAAATCCGTCAGCTGCCTCCAACTAGAGCTTGTTATGTTTAGTGTTCAGATGTTCTCTTCGGCCCTGACCTTTGCTGATAACTAATTGAGTAGATACTTCTAGTAGGACGACTTGGGCATTGGGGTCGGTGTAGAACGATTCTCTGTTGTCTTTCAGGTTAATTAATTAACACTTTGTTTGAGACCTCCTTAATTTAAACAACAACCCCCATGGTTTAACAACCGTCATCCAATTGCCAGTGCAGGAAGAGTCAAAGTTCATACAAAGAACAGCAGTTTAGGAAAATGCATGAGAATTCTGATGGATTCAGAAATATGCCCACGCCATTAAAAAGTATAATAATTTAACATTTATATACACGACGATATATAAAATCTCAGATCGAAAATTTTGTTCTAGGATCAAAAACTATACTGCTACAATATAATACAATATTGTAGCGTCACATTCTGCAAAGGATCAAGTAGTTCAATATTTAAAATATCCTTTTGAATATTAACGACAGCTACACTGTTAGGGCTCATGAAATAATTTGAAAAAGAACAAATATATGCACGTCGACGCATCAGTAAAGACAACGCCGTGTGAACGGAATCCTAAACACATGTCCACACGTCCTGTCGGTCCACATGCAGCAACCAAACAGGCTGGAAGGAGGCAGGCATCCGGCCTATTTATTCACAACCATGGTGAACTTCCCTAACGGTGTTTGTGGCTGGCTGACGAGGAGGTGCGCTGGTGTTAGAATTCCGTGCACATTTTCCGTGGGCCGGACTCTGACAGGGCAGGTCAGACTTTTCAATCATTCCGTTGGGGGAGCGGCGAGGGCCGTTCCTCAGCCTAAATGGATTGTGCTTTAATGGGCCCCCGAGCTGCCCCCCTCTGATTAAACATGGCATGTGAGTGAAATACTCACCCTGTAAGAGTCGGCCCGCTGCTAAAACATTTACAGGCCCCACAGGGAAGGCCTTGGCACCCCCCCACCACCACCACCCTGACCGAACAAAAAAAATCTATAGTTAACCTGCACTAACTCAGCCCACATATTGGGAAATATTCTCCCAAGAAACATACCTGAAGGCTAAGAGGTTTTAAAAGAACATCAGCCAGTGAAGCGTAGTTGTGGATTAAGTTCTTTGAATTTCTAATACCACTTTATTGGGAATTATTTAGACACTGATGGAGGGTGGTGGGTGGTGGGGGGTGCACAAGAAGCAGAAGTGTAAAACATTGCAGACATCTGTGGAATAACTGGAACAGAGGGTGCTTTCATTTGGATCAACATTCAAACAACACCTCTACATAGAATCTGACCGTTCTCTGGGTTGAAGTGGAAACACCAACGACCGAGTTAGGGTAGCGTAACAGTTCTATTGCGTTTTGGCCCCTGACAAAAAATCTGTTATCCACAGAGGCGCACAGGGGTACAGGACAAGATGAAAAAGATCTGAGATTCCGAATTGAAGCTCATTAGTTTCTTGTGGAGCAAAGTTACTGGTTTTGTTGCCGGCTTTGATCTCAGTGTTTGTTATCTTCTCTAAATTGCTGTGCCAAAGCTAGGTTCACTGAGCTGGCTGTCTACTGGAGGCTTAGCCGTAGAAAGCAATAAAACAACTTGTCTGTTCCACCAGACGATTTTCTGTGAGCAAATAACGGTGAACATTATAGTAACAGTTACAATTTGCCAACGTGTAATAAGGTTCAATACAACAACAAAACCCCAAGAAACTAAATAATTCCCCATGTTAGCCTTTATAGGAGCACAGAAATATACCTGACACAAACAAGCCTACATTCACATCCACAATCTTTTAGACACAAATTACATAAAAGCATAGAAAAACTATTGTGGCCAATCATTTCAGATCTCATATAGAAAAAGGAACAATCGGACATGAACATCTCAGTTAACCACCCATGTTAACACCCTGAACCTGTGAAGTCAGATCTTCTGTTCGGACCTCTTCACATTGCGCCCCTCGCTTTGGAAAAAGGCCGATTCCATTCCCATAACTCCTGATTCCCAAGTAGTTCTGATTCCCCCATTTTCTCCAAACCGTTTCCAGATGTTTCTGCACAGAAGCAGATTAACTTCTGCTCTATTATTTTTTCCCCCTTCCTTTCACAGTGACGGCCCCCCCTTGTTTTCACTGAAGCTTACTGTTTCAATTTAGGCATTGATGCTTTTCAGACTCTCTTACAAGCAATTTTACGTTGCCTTACATTTACGTTCCTGACCACAAAGTGTAACTCAGTAATCTGTCAGTGTAAATTTAGCAGATCAGGCCGTGGCAAAAAGAAAATGGTAATATGGGAACAGATCACAAACGATGTTCTATCATTTCCTGCTCTTGAAGCGCTGTCACTTCAAAGCCTTCTAAACTGGAAACAAAAAGGCCCGTCAAAAGGTCGATATTAACATTTCCTCAGAACTTTCACTGTGGAATATGTTTAACCCTGGCGATAGACACATCGCTTTAATGATGTGATATATTACAAGAGGTTGTCAAAGGAGGCCGATCCTGACTCATGTAATTCCTCGTAGCGTCAAGGCCTAAATGGACCTGCTTGAAGTGTGGACAACAAGGCCTTGGTGACAGAAGTCTGATGGCAGACATACCTCTGTCCCTAGAGTACCCTAAGCACAATGAATACTAACACTGGATTTTCTCTAAGTAGGTTAAAGATGATAAAAAGGGTCAAAAGCAAGCTGTAAGTGTCTAACCTGCGATTTGGTATAGGTATATATATATATATATATGACGCAGATACACATGTCAACAGCCAGGTTTAAAAGCTTTATTCAACTCCACTCATTCCTTGTGACAATGTTCCTGCTCCAGTATTGATCTGGTTTTCCGCCACTTCTAAAACAGAGACTGAAGTGAAGCGCACCATTTCTCATGACTTGTTTTACAAAGGAATCCGCCGAACAAAAGTCCACAGTAACTGAGCGACTCAACGTGAATAGGGAATGGAGGCGTGGGGGGCAGGGGGCAGAGTGTGGGCATGTGCTACAGTACCCGGCCATACGTCAGAGACAGGGGGGTTCCACTGTCCCCCCCCCCCTAAAATAGACAGCACATTCCAGGCAAGTGATGCACTCTGCGTCAGGGAAACAGTGGGACACATCTAAATGTGTCCCATTAAATACACTTGAACCGTCTAACTGCTGTCTGCAGACGTGTTGCTGCCGTGTTAGCATGCGTGAAATACTGCGTAATGCGTTTATATCAACTGGTGTCGCTAACTGGCCAGCCTTCTTACTTAACTCTCACCGTTCTCATCTACTCTCGTGCCGAGGTGTTTCCTTTTTAAATGTACCAGCATGCACGTTGTCATTCCGCGGAAAGCAAGTTACGCCTTGTACGCATTACAGATTTTTTATTCAAACTTTTAGTGAAACTTTCCCAGATGAGACTTGTTCTGCACTGGTGAAATCGCAAACAAAAATATTTGTTGACTAATCGTCACAGCCCTTGTACGGCTTTTCGAGTGAAAACCGAGCGATATGCATGTTCACGGCACAGAAACTTGAATTGCATATGCTACGTCAGAAGGACAATATCTGCAAGTTTACACGATAAAATGTAATTGTGTCGCAATTCTACTTCTCAATTCAACTTCTTAAATACGTCTCAGAATATGTAATGTGACTGAGCCCTGTGTGAGGCAAAAGGGACCCGGATGAAGCACCAGCTCAGAAGAAAAACCTGAAAGAGAGCGAGAGTGAGAGGAAAAACCAGTGTATGCTGGCTCTGAGCCGACTACGCTCTTCATCCTCAGGTCCACAGACCTCCTCTAGTCATCTTCAGACTCTCTTCCGCCATTAAACACTGTAGTGTAATCACACGCAAATCCCCCCACTTTGCGAAAGAACACAATTGTTCATTGAGAAGTGCATCCTGATGCCAGACACTTTGAACTGTGAAGTCAGTTTACAATCAGAACAGTTACTTGATTGCTCACGTTGCATACCTCCAGTAAGAGAAGGGCCCTTCGAAAAATACTTTTCTCACGTTGCATACCTCCTGTCAGAGAAGGGCCCTTTGTAAATACTTTTCTCACGTTGCGTACATTCCGTCAGGGAAGGGCCCTCTGTGACTACATTGTCTGCACCCATGAGTCTGTAGGTAAACCATTGATTGCTGAGCACTAATGTTTGCTACCGAAAAACAACAGCAAGGCAAGAAATACACTTGATTTCATTTGTTTAATCCGTTGCAGGCCAAATTTAGGGGGTGAAAAGGTATTTACTTTGCATCATAAACATGTCTACTGTAAAAGCTGACCGGAAATCTCGTCTGTAAGGCCTGACTAGTCTTATTTCACATGAGGAATGAAACACAGTGAACATAAGTTACACAGTGTGCATCTCCCAGCGTTTAACGCTGCAAAGAGACAAGGGGTTCCAGCTGTGATCATTCAGAACAACTCGCACTCAGACAGACTGATCAGGACCGACGCTTGTTGCCGCCGAAAGAATGTGGTGCAAAAAAAATACAGCGGGTCTCAAATGCTGTGTGAAAACGCATAAATATCAAGCTTTCCTTTGCAATTACCAACTCCCAGGGAAAAAGACGCTCGGGCTAAATTTGGACGGGAACATGCAAATGTCTGTCTTGTTGTGTGCCTTGTTTACAAGCTTGTCGGGGTTTGAAGTGGCGTGAATCTGACTGGGGAATCGACAGGGGATAGCAGCGTGTGGTTGGGGTTTGAGGGGAATCGGAGCGCTGAGGCACAGTTCTCCTTTAATTTCTGAATTAAGGAGCCATCTAAATTTAGTCCTGAGTGCAGCCCCGCCATTATTTTCCCTGACATGTGGCAGAGTTAGTCAGGAACTTGCCTGTTTTAGGGTGATTCATCCTCAGGTGCCAGAGCGTCTAAAACCCTGCTGCACGAACATGTGACCTAGGAAACCCAAGAGCATTAGCTCCAACTTTGACTTCAATCCAACATCACCGAAGTGTAAACTAAATATTTAAGAGTGAATCACTCTCGTGTGTTGGCGTCAAGGCATCTTTAAATCAAGACCGAGGTGAACCGCTCGTTCTACGTCATGTCGAGGAACACGGGAAAGACAATCCCTCCATCGAATTCTTCTCAGTGGAGCACATCTCCTCAAGACGCACCCATGTCTGAGACAACTCGTGGCAACAGGGGGTTAAAAATAACACAGAAAAGCCAAAGCCCAGTCTGTCTGCCACATCATAAATATCAAACTGATACGCTTACAGCCAACGGCAGGCCGGTACAAGTTTAGGGTGCAGGAGAGCTCACATCTCCGTGGCGCGCGGTCACGGGCGACATTGCTTCCTTCGCTAATCTCCATATGTTGACGTGTAAAATGCCGGACCACACACACACGCGGGCCCAAATACCTCAGGGCGCAGCATCTCACCTGCAGTTGGACAGCTTCCAAGCATGCAGAATCAACACAGGTGGTATGCTAATGGGCCACCAACCAACACGAGGCCCTTTGAAAACGGCTGAGGAGCGTGATGGTAATGGACCTCTAAGTGAAGCGGGGGGAAATAAGCTCCAGGGCGGGTCTAAAGGCAATAATACAGCAGCAGCTTCTTCTCCCAAGCAAACAAACCATGTCTGTAACAAACACCTAACTAGCTACTACTAATGCAAAGTTAAATCATGATCTCCCTATAATTATACATGGGCCCAATATACATACTAACGCGCATTCTACATGAGGCCAACACTTTAAAGAAGTTGATAGTTTGAAACCTGAACTAACCCTAAAAATAAGTGCGAGACATTTTTTATTTTTCCAATTCGGCACCGTGTTGGGCCGTGTTCTCTGGAGAACCCCAGGACCCACGAAGAACGGGATTGACACATGGTGGGACATAAGCGGTTTCGGCCAAAATGGAACATAAACAAATCCCATTTAATCAGGAGAATGAGCGCCTGAATAACAAACTGTGGGCGCCCTATAAACTACAAAGGCAACCCAGTAATGGTGCCCTTTCAAAGCTTCACACGTAGCGGTCTACTGTAGGCAGCGTGGAGAACAGGGCCCAAAAATGGCCCAGACAGAAACCTTTTTATTGTGACTTTCTTCAAAGGTTCCACCGCAGACATGCAAGCTCCTGTGGGCTGTCTGAGATGCGCAGGGAAATATTGAAAGTCACCACATCTGAAAGACAGGATTGTGGAAGTAGTTTCGGTGTGTAAACGTGTTGAGCTGTTACATCCAACATCCACTAGCCAGGTCTCCCTGCTTATTTGTTCAATGTCCAAAACATAAAGACAGGGAGTATAATGATGGTGAAGTGGGAATGACTCCATCTGGGCAGAGTGGTGTCCGGAAGAAAAAAACAGTACAGTAAGTAAGTGGTCTTTTAGAGAAGACTGCAATAAAGTACCAGAAGAGCTTGCCAAGCAACATTCATATTGATCCGTGTAACTGATTCAGTACCAGTAACACTGACCACATGGATGCAGACAGTGTTCGGAAAGACAGAACTTTAAAAATTATGCCGGAGTTGTGTACATCACTATATCAAAGGAGTTCCCAACATCTGGGTCAAGATTTTCAGAGTTGTTTTGAAGATAGCCATAGGTACTGCTGAATGACATTTCTATTGTAGAACTGTGTCTCTGGATAAGTACACTGCAACACAGCTACACATATGTGTGTGTACACACACACACACACACACACACACACACACACACACACACACACACACACACACACACACACACACACACACACACACACACACACACACACACACACACACACACACACACACACACACGTACACACACGTATAGGCTCACTTAGAAATGTCCTTGATTTTCATGAAAAAAATATATGAAACTACCGGTAGTTTGAAAGGAAATTATAGAAAAATTAACAGAAAATATTGTCATTGACAAGGTTAGAAGTAATTATTTCGTCCTTTACTTTGCTGTTGTCAAAGAATCTTCCTTTAACAGCAATTACAGCCTTGCAGTTCTCTAGCATTCAAGTTGTCAATTTGTTGAGGTTATCTGAATACATTTCCCCCCCTGCTTCCTGAAGCACCTCCCACAAGTTCAATTGGATTGACTGCTCAATAGAGTGATGACCCAAAGCTCTATAGGGTTGAGATCCAGATTGTGCTGGCCACTCCATTATAGACAAAATACCGGTTAACTAATTCTTCCCTAAATAGTTCTAGCAGAGTTTGTGCCTTGGGTCGTTGTCCTGTTGCAGAAAGAATTTAGCCCCAATCAACCGCCGTCCACACGAGTATGGCATGGTGTTGCAAAATGGAGTGAAAGATCCTTTTTAACTATCCAATATCTGTGTTCTTTTGCCCATCTTTCCAGCCACAATAGTCATTTACTACGTTAACATTGTCTACACCGTATTCCTAATCAATTCGACGTGGTTTTAATCAAGACAAAAATGCTTTCAAAAAACTAAGTTTAGAAACAAGGACATTTCTAAGTGACCCCAGACTTTTGAACAGTAGTGTGTTGCAACGATAAACACGTTGTCCCCTACGAATGACGCAGCAAGCCCTATTGGGTAAAGTGAGACATACGACACGTGACTCATTGTCCTTGAATAAAACTGTAAATATGCCCCTCCCCCTCGATGACACGATTTACCCTCTGTCATTTTAAATGCATTTTACTGAGCAATGGCAAATGTTAGACGCTCAAAATAGCTCTCATCTTGGGCAAAACATTAACATTTTCAGGCCGAATCTCGCTGGCAGGATAACATTCCCCAGAGTTCGGTTCATCATCTTAGACCACCACGTGACAGATCCTGTCCAGGCTTTATTTAGGAGGATAAAGGAACGAATGACGATCGCCACCGGGTTAACTATATCTCGAGCTAACTGTTTCTGATGTGCCTCGCAGGTGATGCCAGAGTTAAAAGCACTAGTTCCCTTGCTTGGGATAGTGCCCCCAAGACAGACATCGTATTTGTGCCGAGCAATTTGAGGTTTCCGTTGAAGCGTAGTGTCTTTCCCACGTGAACTGCACTGATATACAAGGCAATAAAACAGAATGCATGTACATGTTAATAAGTTGTAACGCGAACATGTGGTAACACTAGTGACTATTCTGAAAGCCCAATTACAACAGGCTGTGGCAGCTGAGGATAAAAAGGCCATTCGGCAGCGCCTGAACAAATCCTGTCAGGAGGAGTCACCGCTGGCAATACAGCTGCAAAGTAAATAAATTGTCATCAATAATAAAGGTGGAATGTTCAGGATCCAGACTTCTGGGTCTAGATCACGTAGACAGGCCGTCTCCCTGCGGTTTGCTCTGGATCCACCAAATAAGGCTTTTCCTTTGCCTCTCTCTGCTGAGCAGCAGTCCTGATTAATTTCATTGGGTAGATCACTCCACGAATGTCCGGGCTCTTAACGCAACCCTTCTTGATGCATACTTTATGACAGAAGTACGCAGAGCTGTCAAAACTGAATGCACAGCGTAGGACGGCAGGGGGGGTTCTAGATGGCACAGAATGTAAATTGAGCTGGCATATATTTATGGGAATTATTGCATTAAATGGATATCAAACAGATAGGTCTTGTCTCGCAATTAACATGTCTTCAGGGACGCACCCAGATGAATAAACCTTTTGTTTAAATTACTGACAACGGCAGTGAACGTTTCTCAATAGATTAATGGTTCACTTTTAAGCAGATGAAAAATACCTCTCAAAACATTCAGCGAGAGCATAACAAAGTTAACCTGAATAATCCAAGGTACCATTGTCAAGCTAATTATTACATGGCAGAAACTTTAACCATTATTGCAGCTACTTGTAAGACATTTGATTTACTTGAGGATGTCATTCTGTAAAGGTAAAGACGTTTTAAGAAACATGACAGGCCTTTTATAAAATGTTATAAAATAGCCTATGTAATATGAACAAACAGTTGAGCGGGACAACACAACTTGGCCATTCAATAATTTTTTTTATCAATGCAGACTTTATTCTGATACAGAATGTAAAATAAAAACGCTTTAACAATTTAAATAGAAATATTCACAATTACCCTGCAGCCTACGGATTAACCTAATAGGCAAACAGCACAACATGATCCTCTCAATTATCAGAGGGTTTACAATATAATGTGTGTGTGTGTGTGTGTGTGTGTGTGTGTGTGTGTGGGGGGGTCTCGCAAAGAATACATAACAACAAAAATAAGTCTGATGATGCAAATAAATTAGGTGTAAAGCTTCGTAGGGAAATGCTAATAAAAACACCCGAATACAAAATAGATGCACATGCCAATGGGCGAGAAAAATAAAATAGATGTGTTATTTAGCAGTCAAATAACCCACACCGGTCTATCCAAACGCATTACATTATTTCACAAAGCAATGGTAAACAGGGCACAATAGCCGAGGACCCATTCCAATGGGATTGATGGCGAGATCAACACGCTCCGTGTCCGCAGCAGAGCCCGGATATGGCGGACACTCGGTGGGATAGAAAACAATGGTCACAAATAAACCGCATAGGGTGAAAGCAGCATAAAACAGGGTCCGCAGCAAACACATACACCTCTGTGATATTCGATAGACACACAATGTCCTTTAAACACACGCATCGTCCCATTCCCACTCCTGACAAGATGAGCAAAACGAGTTGTCTAATTGTGCGCATTCCTATAGCGCCTAGGCCACCTGATTACCACCATATTACACCCGCCATTGGTTTAAACATTACTTTTAGGTGGAATGCATGTAAATAGGCTACAAGGGTCATTTGAATACCCAACCAGAAAATAAGTCAAATATATATGTATTTTAAATGTTCACTCCGTACATGAATGAGTACGCCTTTTTTTATAATTGGTATAATAGGACCTTAATGCAATGTAACACATGCACATGGAATATCTTTCATGAAACCAATCACAATAACGAACAACAACAAATAGAATCACACAAATTGTGACTATAAACATCTCACTACTATAGGTCCATCCAGAGTCATTTGCACCCACAAAACTATTACTAGTATTCAGAATAAACAAGTTAGAGGGCAAAACGTTTAGGCTATTCCGAAAGACAGTATAATTTGCTTAATATGCAACAAAAAAACACTATTCCACACTAGGATTTGTTAACAATTAATTAAACTACAGTCGTACATAACTGAAAGACAATTTAAAAACGCAATGCATCTCGTATGTGTACTGAATTAAACAGCAACTTATGATCACAAGGAACTACCGGTATGAATTAAAAAACAAACTCAGCTACCTAGAATAGTTGGCTGATCCTAAAGGAAGCACAAGAGTTCACTCACTCGCAAATCTTTTAAAATATATTGAGCGCACAATAAAAACGCAATCAAGCATTGAAGTTAATAGTAACCATTCAGATAATAAAAACTCAACTTGAACTTGGGTAAGCGAATCCATGTTTGTCCAGCCAGTCGGCTGCGCATAAAGAGCACACATCAAACTATTAAACTTAAATTAAAGCACGCAGGCTATTTTACAGCAGATCCAACAGTACCACCACATGCACGCCAGACGTCAGCCGACTGGTTTTACTTATTATAGATAAATACGGAGTTACCTATAGGCGCATATTAGATACTTCCCTAAATAAAGAGCACCGACTGGCACGAGGGTTCCCTCGGAACAATAAACACTATAAACGCAACAAACTGTTATTGTCAACAACACGCGAATGCTTTCCAAAAGCCTTGCTTATGGTTTTTTTCCCAAAAGCAATTTCCTCCTATATAAGACATTATTTACAATAGCATAAATAGCCAAGTCACCTATAACTCTAGTCGTGCACCCAACTCGTTTCAGCACCACAGCGCCACCAGCGAGCACTCGGGACAACAAACGCACACTTATTTTCTTTACAACAATTATACGAAACAAAATGCATCAGGAGCACCAATAACATCCCATTAAAAGAGTTAAGTTGCTCGTTTAGCATCTGAATTGTCTCCCCTGAGCACCGCATCGCTTGTGGTCGCCGAATTGCCATAGTGACCGCTTCCCCGGCGGCCATGATGTCTGATCGATGGGAATTGAACAAAGAGGATCAATTTCCGATCAACGAGAGAGCCGCTTTAATCAATGGGAGACGGCAGCTCCAAAAGCGGCCACAAACACCGGCAAAAGAGGGACTCAGAAGCGCCAAGCGACGACTCGACAGCGGGTTTGAACACATTCGGCTTCGAGAGAGCGGAAAACTTTAAGGAAAAACCCTGACCTGCAGCTGCTGTAAATCAAAGCGCTTCCAATATTGAAACATCGATCCCGCATTGGCCGCCATCTTGAGACATATTGAGACCGAGTGAGAGGCTGATAGAGAGAGAGAGAGCGAGAGAGCGAGGGGCTGGAGTTCAGCGGGAAGGAGGGGGAGCCGCGCAAAACCCGGAGCGGAACGATTGAACCGGCCCAGCGCTTATTGAACACCGCTGCGGACTGGAGTTATTGAACGGGAACCTGTGATATATTGAATAGAATTATTGAACGGGAGCCGGCACTTTCTTTAACAGCTAAAACATGGCATGGACTTTCCACGCGAACCGTGAACGATGCGGTGAGATTTTCTGTTGATTGTGCATTTTTTGGACTAATTATTCGTTTTTCGGGCTGTTAAGAAATCTGGTTTCAATACTTGTTTTGCGACGTATCCACTAGGCTGTGCCTGTTGTGCATGTTGTAACTCGTGTGATAGGTGTATTTTTTAAAGATATTTTTTTTAAAGTTGCAATGATAATTACTGTTTTAATGACTTTAATTATATTTAGAGCAGGATTATGTTTCTATAATATTTATTTTTGAACTAACCATGTATTGGGTGTTCATGGGTTGTTTTGATTTTAATTATTCATCATATCAGTTATCTTTCATATAGAAATGTATAAAAGCGTTGTCTGAATGTTATGTTATTTATGTGTTCTCACTGATCAAGGAACAATAATTTAATTGATTAGCAGTTTTATTATGGGACTATTTGTTTTAGATAAGAATTAAGAATTTAAGAGTAAACCCGTTTGGGATTAAATGCATAATAATTAGGCCAACTTTCGGAAGTAGCCGTAAAATTTTATCTCAGGTTAAAGTTGTTAATTTGTAAGGTTAAAAGGCAATTAAAATAAACATAATGAACAGCTTCAATAGCAACGAATAGCAAAAGTTTACCATATTTGATTATTAATTCATTTTGCAGAATACTTATTATGGATTTATTTTTGGTAAACTGCAATGAATATAATTTGAATTGTAAAAACAAACATCTCTCTTAAAGACTTTGGTGTCTGGCCCTAATGTATTATCAATACTTCAGCCCGTCTCTGAAATGTGCCTGGATTTAAACTTGATCTTGGGAGGATAGCGCCCCTGTTGGTTTGAAATAGGAAATACAAGCAATTTACCGTAATCCATTTGGATGTTCTGTATACTGTGTGTTTTACTTTTAATTTCAGATGTCCCTTATTCATTTATATGACTTTCAAGATAACCCATTCAGCAAAATATTTTTGCTTTTTTTCTTACAAAAAAGAGCCTATACTAAACCTTTTTGGTTCATTACAGAACAAATACATCTTTTTTTCTGTCAAGTAACAAATTCCAGTTTCAAAACATAAAGAGTGTCATATAGGAAGATTTTAAGCCTCCAATAAAAATAATAATGTAATCAGAGTAGCGATAAATCCAATCATTGTTTGATTTGTTTTTGCTTCCATACAGCAGCTCTGAATTTCCTTATTCACATAGCTTTTTTTTTGAGTGGTACACATGTTTATTATATATCAAACATGTATTTTGTATTTAAAGTTTTTAAAAAACATTTAATTGTCATAGAAAGAATAAACAACTTTCAGACTACTTGTATCTCATTTTCCAAGAATGTGTGTTTGATTGATAAGCTGGGATGCATGAGCATGAGATTGTATTTGAAGAAAAAAGTATGGTCTTTCTGAGTAGCCAGAGAATCAAAGGCAGATTTGGCCAACTAAAATTGATCTTGTTCAAAATACATGGCTCTTAAAGTTCTTTGGCACATTCATGAAAACCTAATTTGTTGAAAAGTAGGTTCTCTTGGGTAACAAGAAACACCAGAGACATTTAACATTTAACTAAAGCCCACAGCACTACACTGCATGCCCACTTGAAGTGAAGCAAATGCATAAATGTTTGACTCTGTCACTTGATGCATATAACTGAACATGCATTTTAGGATCCCCATGAGAACTGGAACACCATCAAAATGCAGAACAAACTAGTATTTTCTTCTGAATGCATTGGAAATTATAATTCCACCCTCAGACAGACACTAACTTATCGAATGAATCATGCTTATAGAAGCAAAGTGTACATGGATGCTTTTAGTGTTAACATTTAAGAAATGTATCAGAGTACAACAAGGCATTCTAGAGAACATATAAAGTTTACCACAAGATGTAGTCAAACAAGTAATCTTTAAGTACTTCATGGCAAATTCCATAGATTTAGATGTCGACCAAATACATCCCACACCTAAGCCACCATTGGAATGAGTCATTTTAAGTTCAAACCTCCTCAAACGCCCTGTAACCCCTCATTAAACTCCCGACAGCTCATACATGGCTGTACTTTCAGTTTATTAGTGACTTTTCCACCCTTCACCAGCACATATCGTGCCGGTTACAGTAATGCTCGGGCTGGGTTTGACATCAAACCTGAATGACAGGCCAACTTGCCTTTTTCATCGCAGCTGAGAGTATCATTTGTGTGAGAAAGAGACATCAGAATTATCTCTGTTCAATCTCACTGGAACATTTTCACTTGTATGAGTGGAAGAATATACAAAGGTACACTACACAGCATGGACCGACTATGTGATCAACAGATAACCCGAACCACTAAACTTGATTTTTATCCCTCACCCTAAACAAGGAAAATAAATGCTTGCTCATGGAGACAGGTGAAATGTTTCTTGCTGTGCTATTCTTGTACGGATTTTTGGTCCAGCAAAACCTATTCTCACACACACACACACACACACACACACACACACACACACACACACACACACACACACACACACACACACACACACACACACACACACACACACACACACACACACACACACACACACACACACACACACACACACACACACACACACACACACAATCATGTGGAACATGTAGCTTTTACACGTGCATATGTATCTCACATCCCCTCCACTTATGCCCTCATTCAGAGAACTTATTCCAAAGAAACATTTAATGAGACGAAATTGGACAGCTATTAGTAACTGAATAGAGGAAAGATGAGTTTCAGCTATACGTTACAGTTCTGAATAGAGAAAAGATGAGTCTCAATTAAGGTAGGCTTGTGCCGAAATGTTGAACAAATGTATACTCTCATCCCTATAAGGAGTTTTCATAAAAAGAGTAATGACATGTTATGAAAGAAAACCCTATGAGAAAATATGCAGAAAACTTCTGATTTGCTGTATTTCTCAATCATGTACAAGCATTAAAAAAGTAATTGTTGAAACACATCTATAGCTTAAATGCAGTGAGAAAATTCACAAATACATTAAAACCTGTAATAGTCTCTTGTATTTGTAATCATTAGGTGCTGAACCCCCCTTTTGCAAAACCCACAATATAATAAACCTAATGAAAATATCATAACAGAATAAACAAATGTTTTAATGAGAGCAGAAATGCAGTGGGTGGATGTTATTATAGTTCCCAACACTCATCAATCCACTGAAGTTTAAATCAGTCACCATTTTGTAGACAATATAGGGAAAGATTTGAACAACGGAGACTGACACATTGTATATACATAATACATAATTTTCAATATGTAGCAATGCTACTTTGTGTACTAATTTGTCGATACATTATAATATTTTGACTTTCTATTCAGGCTTTACTTTACAGTGGTTTTCAGCATGTACTATATGTTCTTAACAGATGTGTTCTTGAATTTTTTGTATTCTGATTTTTGTAGCAGAATTTTGTTTTTTGCACAAAACCACAAGGAAAAGGCAATTCTGTTAATACAAAGCGCTTTGAAACACCAAAACAAGTTACAACTAAGCTGAGACCATTTGGTTGTTTTGTCATTTATTTTGCCTTGTTTTGATAATAATTTCTTATTATCCATTAAACCTCATTTAAAGCATTTTCTTTCTTCAAAGATTCTTAAAACGTTATGTAAAAGAATTACAACGTCTAAACATTTTGAATGTTTGTAATCTCCTAAAGCAGTGCCATGTGGCAAAATAAGAAGAGCAAAAGTATTAAAAACAGGCCGAGTTTCATTCAATCTTTTTTCTCTATCCCTGTTTGTCCTCATAGAAGGTAATTGCATTTTGCACAACCTATTAACCTGTAGATATAAGCAGTTTGAGATGTTGACAATTTCATATGTGCATACTTTATATGTACTTTATATATTTTACCTCAGTTAACCGTGAATGTTTATGTCACGATTGGTGTGGTGGCGTTGCTACACGGACATATTTCGGTGATGCACTTCCTTGTTTCACTTCCTTGTTTACGTTTGTCTCACGGCTGTTTGTCATTGTAATCATGGGGGATATAAAGGGGTCGCTAGCAAGTCACTTAGAGGTGAGTGCTGTTTACGTGTGCTATTGCTACTGTGGGTTTTTGTATTCGTATTATAAGACGCGACACGCGCACTTTGTTTTCATTAGCCCAGTTAGCCCTTTTTCGCCGTTCTTGGTTTGTTTTATGTTATAGGTAAAATAAACGTGTATTGGAACGGATCAACAGCCGGACGGTGAGTGGATTCCTCGGAGGGGCAAGCTATAGCGCTCCGAGGTTTGAAGCTCACCGTCACCCCACGGAGCAATGTGAACGGCGCTATACCTGGCAGGGTGATTGGGGGTCCGACTCCCTCTCATCGGATGATGACGAGGCGGTCTACGAGAGAGTGGAGGAGGACTCCCTGGAAGACGCCCTGCTATGGGATCCCGTCCTCAGTCGACTAGTCCCGGTAACATCAGACGTTGGCTGGGGCAGGCAGAAGAGGCTACCAGGGCTAGCCACAACGGGTTCACGGTCCTCCAAAGAACTGTTCTATGGAGCACCCCGAAGGCTCCCCAATAAAAAATTTGGGGGGGTGCTAGCGGGGTGTTCTAGGGGGACCGTGAAGGAGAACCTAAGCGCTGGACCCAGCCAGCAGGTGGGGAAAGAACACCATCCACACCCGATGCCAAGAGGGAAGTGCCGGGTGAAGCCACCTGAGGGTCCAGCGCCACCCACGGCCCTGGAGCCTCAGAAGACACCGTCCATTGTTCCGGGGCTGCAGCCAGGGCCAGCAAGAGCCCTGGAGCTACAGCCACCATCCCAGCTGCAGCTGGAGGAGGACCCTTTCCGACCACCTACCTCCGGGACAGAGAAATCCCCGGAGGGTTTACATAAGCAGCCCCCGGCTGTAATTAGGGCGTGGTGGAAGGCATGGCTGGACTTCCAAGACCTGACGCCAGAGATCGCCGCCACGCCAGAACCAGAGATGGCCGCCGCCGCCACGCCAGCGCCCGAGATGGCCTCCGCCGCCAAGCCTGCGCCCGAGATGGCCTCCGCCGCCACGCCTGCGCCCGAGATGGCCTCCACCGCCACGCCTGCGCCCGAGATGGCCTCAGCTACGCCCGAGATGGCCTCAGCTACGCCCAAGATGGCCTCAGCTACGCCCGAGATGGCCTCAGCTACGCCCGAGATGGCCCTCCGGAGTGTCCCCTCCTTCCTCCGCCTGGTCTCCCGGAGTGTCCCCTCCCCCTGTCGACAGAGATCCCGGAGTGTTCCCTCCCCCTGCCGACAGAAAGCCCAGACAAGCGGTTCCTCCCCGAAAGTGTGAGGTCCCACAATGTCCGTGAATGGCCGGCGCCACGTCGCCCACGATGGCCGCCGCCATGACGCCCCCTCAGCCGCTCAAAATGGCGGCCCCGCAGCCGCACAAGATGGCGGCCCCGCAGCCGCACCAGATGGCGGCCCCGCAGCCGCACAAGATGGCGGCCCCGCAGCCGCACAAGATGGCGGCCCCGCAGCCGCACAAGATGGCGGCCCCGCAGCCGCACAAGATGGCGGCCCCGCAGCCGCACAAGAAGGCGGCCCCGCAGCCGCACAAGATGGCGGCCCCGCAGCCGCACAAGATGGCGGCCTCGCAGCCGCACAAGATGGCGGCCCCGCAGCCGCACAAGATGGCGGCCTCGCAGCCGCACAAGATGGCGGTTGGCCCCTCGAGGCCTATTCAGGGCTGGACCTGTGGTCTTGGACTGACCCTTTTGGGTTTGACTGTGGGTTCTCTCCCTGTTGCTCCCTTGTTTTGTTTTTGTGTTTCCGTTCGGCTATCTGGGGAGCTAGCCTTTTAGTGGGGGATACTGTCACGATTGGTGTGGTGGCGTTGCTACACGGACATATTTCGGTGATGCACTTCCTTGTTTCACTTCCTTGTTTACGTTTGTCTCACGGCTGTTTGTCATTGTAATCATGGGGGATATAAAGGGGTCGCTAGCAAGTCACTCCTTGCTTAGCATTATTCTATGTCACGCTGGTTTAGAGGTGAGTGCTGTTTACGTGTGCTATTGCTACTGTGGGTTTTTGTATTCGTATTATAAGACGTGACACGCGCACTTTGTTTTCATTAGCCCAGTAAGCCCTTTTTCGCCGTTCTCGGTTTGTTTTATGTTATATGTAAAATAAACGTGTATTGGAACGGATCAACTGGCTCTGCACATGGCTTCCACCGCATTACGCCGCTCCATACATGACAGTTTAAAAGCAAAGGTGTATTTAATGACATGATGAACACACTTTTTGGAGACTTTATTGTGTTCAACCAATCGCATACAATCTTCATTTTTACATTTTGTTTGTTTCAAAAAATTGTAATCTGCAGAGTTCTGGTGAATAAAGTTGCTTAGTTTGTTACTAGTTTTTAGGGACTTTGGGGTTATTGCTGAGTCATAATAATCATTATCTACAACATAACAGAGCGTTGCTTTTGAGACCTACACAGTTGCTGATGGAGTCGCTACAAATCTATGATCAGAAAAGCTTTTATGTTTAATAGAAAGAGCTGTGATGGCTCTGATGAATAAATCCTGCACACAACGTGTTAATGTTCCACTTTCATTTAACCAGGAAACATTTTTTCTATGTTTTAAATGAAATTTTTTGGTAAAGTATGTATGAAATGAAAGTTATTTCAGTAAAGTCTGCACCTTTTGAGAGTTGTATGTCCAATTCTGATCATCATGATTGAGTGATTGTAATTAAATCTATTGAATTACTGGAATTTTTAAAAGACAGACTGACATTCTGTTTTGTCTGCTTGGATGAACAGATGTGTACTTATTTTTGTATTCATGTCCTTGTATATGTACTTTGATGACTGCATTCCATTTTGATAATAAATATTGTTTGGATGACTGCGTTTCTTTTAATCATGCAACTTTAAAAACTTGTTTACGGTCTTCCGCAATGGCAAATAAGTCATAAAAAATGCTGCTCTAAATAACTTTGATCCTTGTAATATATGTGATCTAGAAAAAAGACAGATCTTCTGTGTTGTGTGCTTAGACCACAGAGTAAAAGTTTTTTGTAGACAGCTGTGATCTTTTATCAACTTGTTCTCTCCGGTTCTCTGTCTGTCTTCTCGTTCTCTCCCCAGTTTTCTGTCTGTCTTCTCGTTCTCTCCCCAGTTTTCTGACTGTCTTCTCGTTCTCTCCCCAGTTTTCTGTCTGTCTTCTCGTTCTCTCCCCAGTTTTCTGTCTGTCTGTCTGTCTCTCCACCTCGTTCTTCTGTCCACTGTGAGTCTCTTTCCACCTCATTCGTTCTCCTGTCCTCTGTATCTATCTCCTCACTCTCTCTCTCTCCTTTCTTCAGCCTGTCTCTCTCTACTTCATTTTCTCTTATGTACTCTGTCTCCCACTCTCGCTAAATAGTGAGTGAGTCTTTTGGACTCGCGGTGCCGTCAGTTCTGGCTTCATCAGAGCCATCCATTTAACGGTAATCATGCATGTGAGTACGTCGGTATTGCCGGGACCAACTAGCGTCTCTCTACTCAATCTCTCTTCTTCTCACTCTGTCTGAGCTCAGAGAGCTATCTGTGCCTTAACAACGTGGCCCATTGCCGTGACGATTGTGTTTGCAGAGGGGAAGATGGAAACGGAACAGACATGGATGGCTGAGCTCGATGAAGGAGCATTCCCCCACGTCTCCTGTCAGAGAAGAACAAGGAGAGAGGAATGAAATAGTGTGAGGGGTGGGGTAGACGTGGTGGTGGGGGGGGGCTTTCAAATGATTTATTATGTTGGTGTTTCCCCAATTCAAATGGAAAATTACAGTTAATCAATCTACCAACACAGTGTGTAATGGTAAAGAATGGTATCAAGCTAGCTAAACATGTACTCAGTGTGTAATGGTAAAGAATGGTATCACGCTAGCTAAACATGTACTCAGTGTGTAATGGTAAAGAATGGTATCATGCTAGCTAAACATGTACTCAGTGTGTAATGGTAAAGAATGGTATCAAGCCAGCTAAACATGTACTCAGTGTGTAATGGTAAAGAATGGTTTCAAGCTAGTTGAACATGTACTCAGTGGGTAGAGATTTTATGGAATGAATTGTGCCGTGGGCTTATTCAAAGAAAACATTGCTATACCAATGGCACTCAACAATGGCAGTGACATGCTGTATGAACACAGAATAGGACTCTTCTCTGAGGTAATTTCCCCTGGCTGTGATCCGTCATGTCACACACACACAAACACTGATGAGCCAAGAAATGACGACTACTCACAGGTGAAGCAAATAACAACGATCTCCTAACAAGGGCACATGTCAAGATCTGGGTAGATTAGATGGTAAGCAAACAATCAGTTCTCGTAGTCAACGTGTTGGATGCAGGAGAAATGGGCTGGAGTAAAGGCCTGAGAGACTTTGACAAGGACCAAACTGTTATGGCCACACGGCGGGGTCAAAGAATCTTTGAAATGGCAAGACTCGTGGGGTGCACCTGGTCAGCAGTGGTGAATACCTACCAACAGTGGTCCGAGGAGAGACAAACCACGAACTGGCAACAGGGTGTTTGGTGCCCAAGGCGTAAAGGCAACAAAAGCTATATCCTGTGTGGTCTGAACCGACAGAAGGCACAAGATGGTTACAACGTGATGATAATGGGAGGAATGTGTCACAAGACACAATGCTTCAGCCCCTGCTGTGTATGGGGCTGCATAGCTGCAGACTGGTCAGTGCCCATAATGACCCCATGATGACCCCATGATGACCCCATGATGACCCCTGTCCACCAAGATGGTTGCCAGGTACAATGACACCTGTTTTCTTTAACATCATGTGGACGACCGTGTGTGTGTGTGTGTGTGTCTGCTGTTTACCTGGGGAGGTGATGGCATCAGGAAGTCCTGTGTGAACATGTCAAGCAGGTGGAGAGCTTGTAAGGCTCTGGGCAATGATCTGCGGGGAATCCCTGGGTCCGGGCATTTATGTGAATGTCAAACTGTGCCATCTACCTGAACGTCGTTGCAATGGTTGTCAATGGTATTCCC
Source organism: Dallia pectoralis (assembly GCA_029465975.1). Taxonomy (NCBI): domain Eukaryota; kingdom Metazoa; phylum Chordata; class Actinopteri; order Esociformes; family Umbridae; genus Dallia; species Dallia pectoralis. Next base: position 5,900,569 of record CM055746.1, read on the forward strand.
TGACGGCAGTGCCCTCTTTCAGCAGCTAATGTCTCGGTGCCAGATACCGAAGGACACCTTCCGGGGTCTTCTATCAATGCCTCGGCGCTGTTTTGGTGGCACTCGGAGGACCAACAGCATGTTATATACCACACATGGTGACATGCAAGCATCCACGTTTTGACACGCACACGCATCGATTCTTACATTTATACATGAGAAGGGAGACATCCTAACAGGGATACCGTACATAGAAGCAGGAAAAACGGCGTCAGCGTGAATGCGTATCTCTGAAGGAAGAGGGAGACAGCTTTGCGTTGTGTACATTTCTGTTACACGTATAGCTCTCACATGAGCAGTAGAACCGGAACAGAAAGCACACAGGGGATGTGGGACAGTGAGCGGTAACAGCGCACGCGGAGAGCCCGGGCGTGAAGTGCAACACTGTGCTGAGGAGGGGATTGGGAGTTGACGAGGGCCCCAGTAGACCCCTGCGGCTCTGTGCTCCTCCCATCTCCTCAGCGAGGGGCTCAGGGAGCACTCAGCCCAGCTCCTTCCCTCCCGCTTGCAATTTGTTTTCCTAACCCACCAGAGCCCGGCGCCACCATTACCAATACAGCTGCTGCTCGTGCTATTCCCCGTCTCTCCCCCTCCCTGTCTATTTCCCCCTCTTCCTTATTTCCTCTGGTCTCTCCTCCCGTCTCGCTCCCTCTATCAGGCAGGGACCTCCAGGGAGGCCAATTAGGGCCGTCTCCCCCACACACGCAGATCTACCCAGGACTCCCCATTTCTCCTCCTTGTCTTTTTTTAATCAAATAAGACTCCTCTGGAGGCCAGTCCTGGTTTTAAGGAGACGGCGTTTGCTGGATTATATTTTAATTAATGAAACGCTAGCCTCTTACAAGACATGGGAAATGAATTAAACTGGGATGGCAAGGGGAGAGCCATCAAGAGAGCATTGATGGATGCTTGTCTGTGGGATTGTGTTTTTATCAGGGAAATGGATTGTGAATCCTATAGAGATGAGTAAATATCGTTTGAATGAGGTGATGGTGTTCATTTCATACAGTACTGCAATAACGCATGTCAGACATAATAACGTAGTTTTGTGTGAGGTTGTAATTACAAATATATTTTCTGGGTTCTTACAAAATATGTCCACATAGTGAACTGATTTACATCACAGGTGTGGTTCATACACTCTCTCCGTGTGATATGGGATTTACTGGAGTGTAAATTGAAATGGTATCAAGTGACCAGTGGCCTTTTTCTAGGAATACACTGCCATCTACTGACAATCAGGTGAAATAACATCGTAGCTGAGGTACAAAACTGTAGGGGTGCTAAGCCGCTTCCAGTATAATAACGTTTTTAAAGATATTGCAACATAGAATAATCTCGCTATGCCTTACTCAGAAGTGCCAGTGTTTAATTAAGGCATACATTGTATAGAAGTTCAAGCTTGCTCTGCTATGCAGAGAATTTTTGCCATATTGCACACCATGATCAAATTCTTTCCAACATCTGTAAGTGTAAGTGTTATATAGGGCACCGGTCTGTTTAGGTAAGGGATTCTGTATAATCTGTGTACATTCTACAGCCACCTACTGCAGATTGACCACTAGGGGGAGCTGAAACCCTTTCTGATAGTAATGCATATATACCTTAATAGGATCCCCTTCCCAACACACACATGACATGACTGGAAGAAGTACAGTCAAAATAAACAGAATCTAATTCACAGAAGAGACACGTGTCAAAACCCTCACCCCTCTCATGTACTGGTGCTGTCATTGTAATGTCAGGTCTTCTCATGTACTGTTGCTGTCATTGTAATGTCAGGTCTACAGTCTTCTCATGTACTGGTGCTGTCATTTTAATGTCAGGTCTACAGTCTTCTCATGTACTGCTGCTGTCATTTTAATGTCAGGTCTACAGTCTTCTCATGTACTGTTGCTGTCATTGTAATGTCAGGTCTACAGTCTTCTCATGTACTGGTGCTGTCATTTTAATGTCAGGTCTACAGTCTTCTCATGTACTGTTGCTGTCATTGTAATGTCAGTTCTACAGTCTTCTCATGTACTGTTGCTGTCATTGTAATGTCAGGTCTACAGTCTTCTCATATACTGCTGCTGTCATTTTAATGTCAGGTCTACAGTCTTCTCATGTACTGTTGCTGTCATTGTAATGTCAGGTCTACAGTCTTCTCATGTACTGGTTCTATGTCAGGTCTACAGTCTTCTCTGTTGCTGTCATTGTAATGTCAGGTCTACAGTCTTCTCATGTACTGGTTCTGTCATTTTAATGTCAGGTCTACAGTCTTCTCATGTACTGCTGCTGTCATTTTAATGTCAGGTCTACAGTCTTCTCATGTACTGTTGCTGTCATTGTAATGTCAGGTCTACAGTCTTCTCATGTACTGCTGCTGTCATTTTAATGTCAGGTCTACAGTCTTCTCATGTACTGTTGCTGTCATTGTAATGTCAGGTCTACAGTCTTCTCATGTACTGGTGCTGTCATTTTAATGTCAGGTCTACAGTCTTCTCATGTACTGTTGCTGTCATTGTAATGTCAGTTCTACAGTCTTCTCATGTACTGTTGCTGTCATTGTAATGTCAGGTCTACAGTCTTCTCATATACTGCTGCTGTCATTTTAATGTCAGGTCTACAGTCTTCTCATGTACTGTTGCTGTCATTGTAATGTCAGGTCTACAGTCTTCTCATGTACTGGTGCTGTCATTTTAATGTCAGGTCTACAGTCTTCTCATGTACTGCTGCTGTCATTTTAATGTCAGGTCTACAGTCTTCTCATGTACTGTTGCTGTCATTGTAATGTCAGGTCTACAGTCTTCTCATGTACTGGTGCTGTCATTTTAATGTCAGGTCTACAGTCTTCTCATGTACTGTTGCTGTCATTGTAATGTCAGGTCTACAGTCTTCTCATGTACTGCTGTCATTTTAATGTCAGGTCTACAGTCTTCTCATGTACTGTTGCTGTCATTGTAATGTCAGGTCTACAGTCTTCTCATATACTGTTGCTGTCATTGTAATGTCAGGTCTACAGTCTTCTCATGTACTGTTGCTGTCATTGTAATGTCAGTTCTACAGTCTTCTCATGTACTGCTGCTGTCATTTGTAATGTCAGGTCTACAGTCTTCTCATGTACTGTTGCTGTCATTGTAATGTCAGGTCTACAGTCTTCTCATGTACTGCTGCTGTCATTTTAATGTCAGGTCTACAGTCTTCTCATGTACTGTTGCTGTCATTGTAATGTCAGGTCTACAGTCTTCTCATGTACTGGTGCTGTCATTTTAATGTCAGGTCTACAGTCTTCTCATGTACTGTTGCTGTCATTGTAATGTCAGTTCTACAGTCTTCTCATGTACTGTTGCTGTCATTGTAATGTCAGGTCTACAGTCTTCTCATATACTGCTGCTGTCATTTTAATGTCAGGTCTACAGTCTTCTCATGTACTGTTGCTGTCATTGTAATGTCAGGTCTACAGTCTTCTCATGTACTGGTTCTGTCATTTTAATGTCAGGTCTACAGTCTTCTCATGTACTGCTGCTGTCATTTTAATGTCAGGTCTACAGTCTTCTCATGTACTGTTGCTGTCATTGTAATGTCAGGTCTACAGTCTTCTCATATACTGTTGCTGTCATTGTAATGTCAGGTCTACAGTCTTCTCATGTACTGGTGCTGTCATTTTAATGTCAGGTCTACAGTCTTCTCATGTACTGCTGCTGTCATTTTAATGTCAGGTCTACAGTCTTCTCATGTACTGTTGCTGTCATTGTAATGTCAGGTCTACAGTCTTCTCATGTACTGCTGCTGTCATTGTAATGTCAGGTCTACAGTCTTCTCATGTACTGTTGCTGTCATTGTAATGTCAGGTCTACAGTCTTCTCATGTACTGGTGCTGTCATTTTAATGTCAGGTCTACAGTCTTCTCATGTACTGTTGCTGTCATTGTAATGTCAGTTCTACAGTCTTCTCATGTACTGTTGCTGTCATTGTAATGTCAGGTCTACAGTCTTCTCATATACTGCTGCTGTCATTTTAATGTCAGGTCTACAGTCTTCTCATGTACTGTTGCTGTCATTGTAATGTCAGGTCTACAGTCTTCTCATGTACTGGTTCTGTCATTTTAATGTCAGGTCTACAGTCTTCTCATGTACTGCTGCTGTCATTTTAATGTCAGGTCTACAGTCTTCTCATGTACTGTTGCTGTCATTGTAATGTCAGGTCTACAGTCTTCTCATGTACTGCTGCTGTCATTTTAATGTCAGGTCTACAGTCTTCTCATGTACTGTTGCTGTCATTGTAATGTCAGGTCTACAGTCTTCTCATGTACTGTTGCTGTCATTGTAATGTCAGGTCTACAGTCTTCTCATGTACTGGTGCTGTCATTGTAATGTCAGGTCTTCTCATGTACTGTTGCTGTCATTGTAATGTCAGGTCTACAGTCTTCTCATATACTGCTGCTGTCATTTTAATGTCAGGTCTACAGTCTTCTCATGTACTGTTGCTGTCATTGTAATGTCAGGTCTACAGTCTTCTCATGTACTGGTGCTGTCATTTTAATGTCAGGTCTACAGTCTTCTCATGTACTGTTGCTGTCATTGTAATGTCAGGTCTACAGTCTTCTCATGTACTGGTGCTGTCATTTTAATGTCAGGTCTACAGTCTTCTCATGTACTGCTGCTGTCATTTTAATGTCAGGTCTACAGTCTTCTCATGTACTGTTGCTGTCATTGTAATGTCAGGTCTACAGTCTTCTCATGTACTGGTGCTGTCATTTTAATGTCAGGTCTACAGTCTTCTCATGTACTGTTGCTGTCATTGTAATGTCAGGTCTACAGTCTTCTCATGTACTGGTGCTGTCATTGTAATGTCAGGTCTTCTCATGTACTGGTGCTGTCATTGTAATGTCAGGTCTTCTCATGTACTGGTGCTGTCATTGTAATGTCAGGTCTACTGTCTTCTCATGTACTGGTGCTGTCATTGTAATGTCAGGTCTACAGTCTTCTCATGTACTGGTGCTGTCATTGTAATGTCAGGTCTACAGTCTTCTACTGTCAGGGTAGTAGGCTTTCATGGAACATCATGGATCAGAACCGAGATAGTGAATAGCTTCATAAAACATCGATATTGAATAACCGATCGACATAACCATCTCATAACACTTCAGTCCCCAGGCTGGCTCCACTGACCTGGATTTTTGTCTGTCGTCTGGACGTGGGTATCGAAGAGCTGGACGAGATGCAGGTGACATCAGTGTATGACCCGCTAGCGCTTATCATAGATGTGAAGTCAAAAGTGTTATGGCTAGCTATTGATTTCTAACAATCACATATTACTACTCATCATGAGTGTACATCTGAAACGTGACCTTTCTCGGGTACTGACCCAGAAGAGACGATCATTAACGCCTTTAAGAACCAGAGGGACATGGAGTCATCAAGGGAGAACAGTTTACTTGAACTGTGGAACTGGGATTCATTTACAAAATGATGATGTATTTATTATATGTTCATTGAGTGGTCACCCACACGTAATACTGTAAAGTTAAACTTATTTGGGGTGTTGCCCGACTTGCATTGATATACAGAATCCAAACCCAGTACTTGAGTTAATTTGACCATTGGAATAGGTGCTACTTTGGGAATACATCTGTGCAGGTTGGATTGAATTAAGCCTTTATTAACTGAAATAATATGAGTCATAATCCCCATAAAACCAAGAGGCGAAACTTTGCGCTCTTACACCATTCACTACTTCTATAGGAGATTTTTAGATTCACTTTAAATACGGTGTTTTTTGTAGGGTCTCGTCACCTTTGTGTTTGGATATTATAACTATCTATAGGACGATCCGTTTTGTGCTTGTTAATAGTTAAACATTATTTACAGTTCTGGTGTTTCTCTGTTATTAATTCTTTTAAACGTGTGACCAATTAACTTATGTTGCTGTGTCCAGCTCACAAGTTTACCAGAGCTGAGGTAATGCCCTTCTCCCAGATATCTGAGGCTTAGTGGACAATGTGGGTGTGGAATTGGGACGACTTTTATTGTGTGACATACTTAACCTGTTGTTGACGTACCTCTTTTTCTGTCATTTGTTTCATAGCATTACCAGAACATTATAAGACAAAAGGTAAGTGATATACATTTAGCGGTGTTGTCACTTTCATGGGCTATATCCATAACCACCATTGACTCTATCATGGCCTTGCAGAGCTGTACAATAAGTAAAACTACATATCAGACAGAGATATTTCTCTGTCTTTTGTTCCATCACAAAGAAAGAGAACGGGACCCCCATCAGAAGTACTGTCCCATCGCACGTATTCACAATGTCCCGAAAAGAATAAAGTTTCCAGGAATTCTGCACAAAAAAAATCTTCAGGAAATCAGTATTGCCAGGCCAAATAAGACATAGTGTTTCTGTCTCAGTGTAATGAAGGCATGAAATTATTATATATACAATCTCCATTTGGGCTGGGTTTTGGTCAATTTGCAGTGTATTATTACAATGCTGTTTCCCAATTCAGACCAGCTGCTTTGATGGCCTCTGGCTAAATCCAGTTGCCTACGCTTGTCGTCGGCCCACTTGTGCATAACATTAGAAGCAAATGTTATCAATTTGCCAAACAAATCACCGTAGAAGGTTTGGTTCCCGGAAAATCTATGTATCAATGTTTCTGGCAATTAGCAGCCTTTATGTAAATACATAGATCTGTCATGAACCAATGGTTTGTATAAGATAATGAGCCCTATTAGTTCCGGTGCCTTGGACAAATTCTGAGTTTGCAGGAGTTGGCTTCTTTTATATTCCAGAAGGGGAGGGGAGATGTGGCCCCAAGACCCAGTATTGTTCTGAAAGAGTTTGTGCTCTATCCGCAAAAGAGGTGGAATAAACCGTAAATAACAGTCAGCTGATCCCTGTCAACAAAACGCATTTCACAATCCCCAAAAAGAAACATTGTATAAATGTAACTATGGTAAGCGAAGCGAGGCATTGATAATTTTAGATGACAGTGTTAAAAGTGTAAGTTGAAGGGTTTCGTATTCCTCACGTACCTTAAACGGGCGACAGGGCGCCTAACAACAGCCTGTGGCCCGTTTAGTGGTTCGTCTCTCCTCACGACTACTGTCAAAAGGTACTTACCACAGCTGACCGGGAGCACCTGCAAAAAATACCATTTCAGAGAACACCAGACGACTGGGTTAGAGCATGACACTTTGGCACTCATTAAAGTCGCTTAGGTTTTAACTTCTGCCCATTTCACCAGCATCCAACATGCTGACTAGTGGAATTAATAGTTGGCCTAAGATTGATTTGACTCAGAGTGGAGAAGATGAATGTTATTTGCTTTATCTGTGAGCGGTTAGAATGTTTTGGCTCATCAGTTTGATATCACTAAATGTGTTTGTTTTTTTAAATGTATTGTCACGAATGGGGAGTCGGACACAAGTGCAGGTCAAACGAAGGATATTTATTAAACAGATTTAAACTCTAACAGACAAACACGAAACAAGACAAGACATAAGCAAACATTACATTGGCATAACGCCAAACACAGACAGACAAAACACCCTGGGAATGAAGGAATTTGAATAAGGACAGTAATGAGGGTAATAAAACGCGCCAAGACATGACAGTCCCCCCCTTAAAGGCACGGGTCCAGCCGCAAGACTCCGACAACCGGGTGTGGGAGCGTGGGGCAAATCCAACAGCGGCAGCCGCTAATCCCGGTGCTCCACCAAAGCCCACGGATCTGTTGCGTAAACTATGTGAGCCAACAGGACATGCTGCTGCTCCAGAAGCGACAACCGGACATAAGGGCAGTGCAGGACTTGCAGGAGGGTCACCTGTTTCGCCATCGTCCTGGACCTGCCTCCGTAGGGGTCACATGATGGAGCGGGCTTGCCGTTGCGTCCTAGACAGCGGGCACCCCTCACAATCACCAAACCCGATTGCGACACCGGTTTCTCAAAATAACTTGGGGAGAGCTATGCACCTGTCACCTCATCTCTCCAGAGTGCTCCGTTCACCTGCTGCGTCCTCAAAATTGGGGGTCATTCTGTCACGAATGGGGAATCGGACACAAGCGCAGGGCGAACGAAATACATTTATTAAACAAAAGGCAACTATAACGGAAAAACACGAAAACAAAACAAAAGCAAACGTAACATCGGCACAACGCCAATCAAAGACCGACAAGACACACTGGAAAAGGAGGAACTTAAATAAGGACAGTGATTTGGGAACCAGGTTGAGGGCAGTAAACAAATGAAACAAGTGTCCGTGCGCCAAATATGGTAGAGATGGCATTGGATTTCACAGTCACGGCCATCCTGCTGTGCCAAGACGTGACATTCATTTTTTGAATTACTTATTCAACATAATCCACTTTCTCAGAGAAAAAGTATACATTTTTAAACCCTGTCAGTACAAAATCATATATTTGCAATTTTTTATTCACATAGCGCAATATTTATCTTGGTTTATTCTTCTGACTATGCATTATTGAAGTTGATAATCATGTTTGATCTTACTCTTCATAAAAACCCACGCTTATGTTTGCCCAAACACAATATTGGCGTCGCAGAATAACATGTCTAGACTCGGTTTCAGACTGTTGGTTCTGTTTGTCCAAAGTGTTCCGCTCTAAAGCAAAGGCAGATTATGTCAAGCTGTGTTTCGGTAATATACTATCCATGGAAGTTAGACCAACCCCTGGGTTTCACTTAAGATTGACAAATGATACAATTTACAGTACAAACAAGGCGAAAGATTATTATTCTTAAAATGACTTTGGAATTCATTTCATACATTATAATATATTGCATTATGTAGATTAGAGAAGTATTGGTAATGCAATAAAATAAAACAAAACATCCTTTAAAAAACAGTGACTCTAAAAAAGAAGATAGGGCGAAACTGAACCGGTCTCCACAAAAGATTGGAAAAGGGAAAGAAAGAGCTGGAAATATCTGAAGTAATGAGTCCGGTTATTGTCAGTGAGATATGCTTAAGGGAAGGACATAACAGTTGAGCTGGAATAATAAACTGTCTACACGCTCTGCAAATGAGTTGGCAATGGCTCCACACATAATATATCAATGTCATATGACGGCAGCCCACACAACCAGATAATGTGTTCATTCTATTCAACCTATTTATAGATGTGCTTTCCAGCAAGTGTATAAAAACCCACTGTCTAAGACGAACTTTCATGATTCCAGCTGTAAAAGACACACAGAGTAGATGGCGATGAAAGTAAAAGCAAAGGATCTCCGTTTATTTTACAGTTCACAGCAAAGTGAAGAAGAGACCAGAGCTACAGCAGTTAATGTTACATCTTCCTGTCGCGACACGTAATCTAGTATTGACATGCATGTCCCCTTTCTCGACGATACGCAGCGGATACAGATGCAGAATCGTTAACAAAAACATAAATCCTAAAAGTAAAAACTGCTGAATTCCCTGTTGTGTGCAAATCCAATTCAAACCGCCACCAACAAATATCTATCTTTACATATCTTGTGAAAAAAACAACAACAATACAAATAATCTACAAAAGCAGTCAGAATATGCTGACAGACAGAAATAATATATTCGGCCCACAGGCAAAACCATCTCCAGAAACGTATTGTACTTTGCATGTCCTGTGCATCGCCATCAGAATCGGTAAACGGCTGAGGCCAAACAGTTCTATTATGTTGAGGCCAGTACCGGCACCAGTTATATAAAATAAGAAAATATAAAAACACACACTATAAAACAGGTCGATCTCAAGAGATGCAGTCCATTTGTGAACACTAGAACATCCATAGTCCAGACTGGTAGAACGCGGTTCTCCTGTGTGGGTTCACTTCACTCTGGCCACAGAAACACATGCCAGGTCATCCTGGTTCTCTTACCCGTCACGTTTTCTATAGAACCCAGGCTCCACATTAGCAGTGGCCTCTAATCCTTTCCCCTCCTTACTCTTTCCTCTCCAATCAGCTTGTGGTGGAACTGGGTATAGGGTCCGGCCCTTTTGTTTTTAAGTGTGGGGAAAAGGTCTGACAGGATGTCCAGGCCAGAACCGGGTTCTAGCGGGTTCTCTGAGAAACGAGCGGAGGGAGGGCAGAGGGGGTGAGGGTTGAAACAGAAGGACGTCAATTAAATTTAAGGATGACTGACAGAGCGGATGATTGATTGGTTGACCACTCTAACAACCTTTATTCTAGGAGATCCAGTCATTTGTTTTTGATTAACGGTGTGCGTCACTCACCGTGAACGCCAATCATGTGCTCCAGAATGAGAACCCTCTCAGCCAGGATCTTCAGTGCCTCTCTCAGCTGCTGTACTCCCTCCTCCTGGGCAGAACCAGTACCGAACACAAATAACACTTAGCTGCTGTTCTCCCTCCTCCTGGGCAGAACCAGTACCCCCCACACACATAACACTCAGTTGTTTTAGATCTCCATAAACTTCCAGGTACACCACTGCTAATACTGTGTGATCTTCAGAGTGCAATATTGGACATGTGTTTGTTTATGTGTTTGTTTACTTAAATTGGAATGTATGAGGTCACCTCAACCTGGCTGTCTCCCGGCTCACCATTTGTCCCTGGTACACCCTAAGACAGCATCAGAAATGGAAAAGTGGTGGTGTTTAGAAATGAGTAACATTTTAAACAGACATGTGTTGTATCCCAACTTAGTACTCACAGGCTTGCCATGTTCTCCCCTAAGTCCTGGATGGCCCTGTAAATGGTGAGAAGTTGTATCATCATCTCAATTCAATAAGGCCCCTTTAAAGGCAGTAACACCAAACCTTACACGTTCCCCGGAGTCTCCTTTCGGCCCAGGATTCCCTGTCCGTCCAGAAGGACCGATACCAGCCTGGAACACATAGAACGTCAGCATGAATGTCCTAAATAACAGCAATGCTCAACTTCATTAGAGTAACAAGCACACAGCACCAAGTCAGTATGTTCCCATTGAATGTAGACTGTTACACATACGTTTCTCCCTGGGGTACCTGGGTTTCCAGCGGGCCCTGTTGGTAGGTCAATGAAATGGATATTGAGATTTCCACCTATAGATTGGTGACTAACTGACATGCTGTGGTACTCTATTTCCCCATAGCATACACGCTAGTGACCATGGCTTAATTCTCAGGCTAGCAGGGCTTTGAGTGTCCTAATTATACCTGGTGGTCCAGGGATACCCGGGGGCCCGACCGGACCTGGGGGTCCAGACACAGCTCTCTGGTTATTCCATGAAAGGAGCGCATCTTCATCTTCTGTATAAAAAAAAACAAAACAGACATGTGCTTCCAGTACTCAATACAAACAAAACAGACACATGCTCAAAATACATGCTACATACAAAACAGACATGTGCTACCAGTACTCAATACAAACAAAACAGACAAGTGCCTAAAATACTCAATATAAAAAAGACACATGCTCAAAATACATGCTACATACAAAACAGACATGTGCTCCAAGTACTTAATACAAACAAAACAGACATGTTGTGAAAATACAAACTACATAATACAGACATGCGCTTAAAATACATGCTACATACAAAACACACATGTGCTCAAGAACACACAATACATACTACATACCAAACTGACATGTGCTTAAAACACATACTAGATACCATTTAGGAGTTTGAGTAAGAACCACAATAAGCAGAGCTGTGTACTGTCCTGGATTGTACATGAAATGCGAGCCTAGTTAGTAGGTTGTTACTGTGTTGTACTCTGAGGTAGGACCAGACTCTGGGTAGTAGGTTGTCACTGTGTTGTACTCTGAGGTAGGACCAGACTCTGGGTAGTAGGTTGTCACTGTGTTCTGCTCTGAGGTAGGACCAGACTCTGGGTAGTGGCTCTGGTCCTAGTTCAACATCCCGCAGAGGAGAGCGATCAGCTCAAAACTCCTCGAAAGCAACCGCAAAGCTAATCATGGTGGACCAACGACGTTACCATCAACTTCACCACTTAAAACACACGCACGCACACACACACGCACGCACGCACACACACACACACACACACACACACTCTCTACCTCTGTAACACACACTACCTAACCTCAAACTCCCTGAAGCATCAAGGTTTTATTTGAAAGCATCGCCATGTCGTTTTATTAAGCAGGTTTTTGGCTCCAAAACGGCACAAGATTGCCAGATTCTGTCTGTTGCGATGACAGGTTACATATCTCATGTGCATACCACTTATTGGCACAATGGACACCTTACCATCACGTCCCGTGTTTCATAAATCTGAGTATCTGGACTCGGGACAAAAACCAAAGTTCGCAGAGCATCAACACCCCTGTAACTGAGGAAAATAGTACAAGCACCGAAATGCCCAAGGAGAGAAAGATCAGTGGGTACAGACCAAGCGTGAAGTGGCCTAAAGCTGTTGAAAAGAGAGTGTGGGAAACAGTCAACAACGACCTGACAAAAATCCTGGAGCAACAAGTGAGCACAGCAGACAAAAGGCTGGAAAGGATGGGCGACATCATCTACCACTACGGAGAGGAGCGTTTCGGAGTAAACACAAGGAGAAATGAAATAGCAAAACCAGCTCCAATCAAATCCAGGAGGCAACAAGAAATCGAAAGGCTTGTCAGAGAAAGAAGGCAGCTGAGAAAGCAGTGGAAGAAGGCCTCTGAGGCAGAGAGGGAGGGACTCATGCTCCTCCAGGGGGACATCAAGTGTCGATTGGCAACCTTAAGAAGAGCAGAGAACTTGCGGAAACTTTGCAAAAAGAAGGAACACACGAGAGCATGGTTCTATAAAAACCCCTTTAAGTTCGTCAAAGACCTTTTCGCTAAGGAAAAAAGCGGAATCCTCAAGATTACAAAAACGGAACTGGAAGGTCATTTGAAAAAAATACATTATGATAAAAAAAGGGACGAACAAATAATTATCCCACATGACATCCCACCTATTCAAAATGGAAGGAAGTAGAGAGTACAGTACGGCGAGCAAGATCAGCATCTGCCGCTGGGCCAAATGGAACAGAAGGCCGGCATTCCTGGGTTCTCTGGTTGCTTGGAGCATACTAGTATGATCTGGCACCAGATCCAAGCGGCAAAGAAGGAAAAAAGAGACATCCATGTCATCTTTCTTGACCTAGCCAATGCCTTTGGATCAGTTCCCCATAACCTCCTCTGGGAATCTTTCAGCTTCTTCCACGTTCCATCAATTGTTACTAATCTAGTAAAAGCCTACTTTAAAGACCTGCAATTGTGCTTCACAACAGCCGACTTCACAACATCATGGCAGTGCGTAGAAGTAGGCATTATGGCAGGCTGTACAATCTCACCCCTGGCCTTTACAATGGCCATGGAGGTTATCATCAGGGCCTCAAGATGGGTGGTGGGGGGTGAGAAGACTAAGAATGGGATCCATCTACCACCTATCCGAGCATACATGGATGACATGACCTGCCTCTCACAAGCCTCACCGAAAAGTACAAGTGCTCTAAAGTGAGGCTCCTGATGACTTTGAAGGACTCCAGTGACCAAACCATCAGCAATGCTGTTCCACCCTTGTTAACTGGACGGAAACGGACACCTTCCGATGCAGTGCAGCAAGCTACGTCAGCCCTAAGGCACAGTGACATTGCGGGGCACGTCCAGTTGGGAAGAGGAGGCTTCGGCCTTGCAGCAAGTAAGCCAACTTGGCGCAAAGCCTCAACCTCTGAGAGGAGGAAGATGGTGGTCGAGGAGGTACGGCATCAGGAGGAGGCGGAAAGAAGCGCAAAGGCTGTCTCGCTTGCCAAACAGGGACAATGGATGAGGTGGGAAGGCCTGGAGAGGAGAAAGCTCAGCTGGAGGGAGTTCTGGGAAATGGAGGCAAATAACATCAGCTCCATCATCAGAGCTACCTATGATTTGCTCCCTTCTCCGAAGAACCTTAACCAATGGTATGGCGAGGACCCAACCTGTGATCTCTGCCCAATTCCAGCAAACCTTAAACACATCTTGGTTGGTTGCAAGACCAGCCTCACACAAGGTCGATATACCTGGAGGCACAACCAGGTACTCAAGAGTTTGGCAGCAGCCTTAAAGAGCAAGAGGAATACCATCAACTCCTTGCCTCTGAGAACAACCAATTCCATCCCAGCCCTAAACTTTATCCCAGAAGGAGAGAAAAGGCCCAATTAGCGCCCGATTAGGCCTGAAACCGGGCAACTATCTACGGCCAGAGACTGGAAGATGCTAGCTGATCTTGGCCAGCAACTGAACTTTCCACCTGAGATTGCAGTCACCACCCTTAGGCCAGACTTAGTACTCTGGTCCCCTTCATTGAAGTCTGTCTACATCATAGAACTAACAGTCCCATGGGAGAGCTCAACAGAAGAGGCCTATGAGTGCAAGAAACTGCGCTACACAGACCTAGCAGCAGACGCTCAACAACGAGGCTGGAGAGCAAAAATCTATCCAGTAGAAGTGGGATGTAGAGGTTTTGTAGCGTCTTTCACCACCAGACTGCTGAAAGACCTTGGAATCTGCGGACAGGCTTTGCGACAGACAATCAGAGCAGTCTCTGAAGCAGCTGAAAGAAGCAGCCATTGGATATGGATCAAGTGGAAAGACCCTTGCTGGGCTTGAGAACCCATGTCACCAGGAGCAAGGTGGAAAAGGTATGTGGTCAGCTCTAGACTTGACTCAGGGAAAAGAACGAATCCTGCCATGCATAGTTCCGCAGGCTGCGCCACTTAAACAAATACAATTCTGTTGATTGGGCATTGGACGCAAGCTCAGGTTTGATCCCCCTGTAGCTGGCCGCCTTTGATGAGGGTGTCTAGTGTTGAAAGGCTGAAACACCCCCTGATTCAAAGGTACTCGACTGATGATGTGTCCAAAAAAATTAAAAATCTATATAAAAATACATTTCTCCGACATCTAGTTCGCAGCTCTCAGGCTACTCTCTCGACTTCAAGGCAAATCTCATGTGCATACCACTTATTGGCACAATGGACACCTTACCATCATGTCCCGTGTTTAATAAATCATTTGGTTGTGATCTAAAGCAGGCATACTGCAGCTAGAGCCCAAGCTTAAACAAAGCCAGACCACAGAAACATCCCAGAACGGAATTATGCTGCCCTCTACAGGCCAAAGCTGGGTAATGTCTTGAATGGAGAAAATACTTGTGATACAAAAAAATGCAGTCCGTATAGACACAGGTTTATAAACAGGACATAATATCCCGGTGTTTATGGTACAACGGCAGAAGGTGAAACGGCCACTCTGCAGATTCACAGAACAACCAAATCACTCATACAGGAGTCAAATGTAATTAACCAAGTCAACGTTTTGGTCGATGGAGAATCCGCATGGATTAAACTGTGTTTTAACACTGTATGCATCACTGGTTGTGTGGATCCTATAAAACCTACAGGTACTCTGTTACTTTCCCTGTAGCCTTGTTAGGGTCAGTCTCTGTATTCCTCCGAGCGTGACGATGGTACAGCTCTTGGCAGCCCTGTCGCCTTCTGTCCAAAGACGGTCCTTTGTTTTAACGAAGAGAAGGCTGTTCCACTGATGGGCTTCCCAGATATGGACTAATGAGATACATGACAGTGTTCTATTGCAAGCAGACCCTTAAACTTCATATCGTCCACAAATTTAAGCTTCACCAGTTGGTAGAGGTTAGTTAAAAATAATTGCTGGACAGTGTATCCCAATATCACTAATAGACTGCCCAAACGTATGAACTGTCATGCAGTCAATGGTGAGAAACGGTTAAAACTCCCGGAACCCTTTCAAAATACACCACACATCATTTCAATGAATGCGGTACTTCTGCACGGTATATTGCCTTTCATCACAGATGTTCTGCCATCTTCAATTTCATAATATCCAATTGTAGTTACAGCTCTGTCTCATCACAACAGCTCCCAACAAAGTTGGTAGAGTTAGACATTTCTCGACTAATCTACATGGGTCAGTGGGAGAGAGGTTTGCTTTGCACGCTCCCAAACTGTCAGAGGAGTTCGCTAGAGTGCAGTCACACCAAGAAAACCTGCTGACGATGTCTCCCTACTTACAAGAATATGCTGGACAATTTGCGTTATCAATGGAGCTTCGCTGCCGTTAGTGACGCAAAATGTAAATGTAAATGTAAGGTTCAAACTCGGACTGTGATGGGCAGCATGGTGATACAACAGACTGCCTTTTGGAAGGCCCTTTGCGCCACCTGGGAGGCCCTCTAACGTCATTTAGTTGTTGGTGTTGCAGGAATACTCACGCTGGCCCCTGTAACCATACACATCTCCCCTGTAAGGGAAAGGAGAAGCTGGCCCCGGGGGACCCGCTGGCCCCGGGACACCTCTCTCCCCTGGGACTCCCTGCTGGCCCTGGGGTCCTGTGGAAACCCCAACACAGTTAGCCTCAACACAGACTGTTCTTACACACTGTGTTTGTTTTACATATGAACGCATAGACTGCTCTTACACACTGTGTTTGGTTTACATATGAACGCATAGACTGCTCTTACACACTGTGTTTGGTTTACATATGAACGAATAGACTGCTCTTACACACTGTGTTTGTTTTTCATATGAACGCATAGACTGCTCTTAAACACTGTGTTTGTTTTTCATATGAACGCATAGACTGCTCTTACACACTGTGTTTGGTTTACATATGAACGCATAGACTGCTCTTACACACTATGCTGGTCTTACGTATGAACACATAGACTGTTCTTACACACTATGCTGGTCTTACGTATGAACACATAGACTGCTCTTACACACTATGCTGGTCTTACGTATGAACACATAGACTGTTCTTACACACTATGCTGGTCTTACGTATAAACACATAGACTGTTCTTACACACTATGCTGGTCTTACGTATGAACACATAGACTGCCCTTACACACTATGCTGGTCTTACGTATGAACACATAGACTGTTCTTACACACTATGCTGGTCTTACGTATAAACACATAGACTGTTCTTACACACTATGCTGGTCTTACGTATAAACACATAGACTGTTCTTACACACTATGCTGGTCTTACGTATAAACACATAGACTGTTCTTACACACTATGCTGGTCTTACGTATGAACACATAGACTGTTCTTACACACTATGCTGGTCTTAAGTATAAACACATAGACTGTTCTTACACACTATGCTGGTCTTACGTATGAACACATAGACTGTTCTTACACACTATGCTGGTCTTACGTATAAACACATAGACTGCTCTTACACACTGTGCTGGTCTTACGTATGAACACGTAGACTGTTCTTACACACTATGCTGGTCTTATGAACACAGACTGTTCTTACGTAGGACTGTTTTAGGGTCATACATATTTAGGGGTCATACACACATTTAGGGGTCCTACATATATTTAGGGGTCACACTTGTACCTCTGGGGCCCAGTGGTCCAGGTCTTCCTGCAAGTCCCTTCTCTCCAGGTGGTCCTGGGGGACCTCTGGCGCCTTATAGAGGAAATCAATTAACAACCCAGTCTGAGAGCCACCGGATTCTACCACCAAATCCATACCAAAACAGCTGCCATATCAAACTATGTACAGGTCCAAAGAGCTCCTGATGCTGAGTTCCTCACCTGGAGAGCCGATGGAGGGAGTGGGCTTTGGTGCTCCCACCTCGTTATCTGATGACCCATCTGACTGGAGCCTAAATGGAAGACTGGACGGACCTGCCTCCCCCAGTAATATTATCTGATATAAAATAAAGGAAGAGCAGTTTGTGAGAATATAAGAGCATTCATGACGTCACCTATGTTAATGTTTGTCAATGTTTATGTATCACCATTGAAATTACATACTAATTTGCTGCAAGCTAACTTACCTTGGACTCAAGGATACCTAGTCTCTCGTTCATGACGGCATACCCAGTGCAATTCATACATTCTATGGAGCGAGAAAGTAAGAAAGACAGACAGAGACAAGTAAATACAGCGCAATGCAGTGTAGCGTGTTGCTTCAGTTGAGAGATGAAAGTTATTTTGCACAAAGCGACTCAAATATATTTCCTTTCAATACGTTGATATACTTGAACATGGTATTTACTATAATAGAATTCCAATTTCATAAAACATCAGGATAAACGTACATGGTTGGGAATAAGGAAATACACATTTTCTAATCCAGGCCAAAATAACTTAAAAAAAAATAGACTGTGTTGTTGCAGAAAAGACAGAGGCAGGTTTAATGTAGTGGCTCGGACATTATGAAGTGAGCCAGTCTAAGCAGCAGCAGAGTGCCAAGGTGAAACCAGATAGATAGAGAGCAACCATCTGGGCTCAAATGACCTGCATGTGTCACGTTCTGGTACTGTGATTCCAGCGCCCTCTCTCCCTCAAGTCAAAGACACCTGCTTTTGTTACACTCGTTACTGACACGATTCAAAAAGGTTAGGTTTAAATATTATTCACCTTTAACTGATGCCCTTTGACCCCTTGCCGTGAGGTACTGAGCATAAGCAATTTTGAAAAATACAATTGATACAGATTATGGTTCGCTGAACGTTGTGCAAAGTAAAATCATATTAAAAAAATGTCTGTCAAAGGTGCCTCCACTATTATATATTCCCTTTTTGCTTATGAAACAAATATTTTATTGGCAACTATCTATTAATAGACTCTTAAGAAGAAGAAAAGTAATTGCAAGAGACATGAAGTTTGCCTCACTCGCTTACAGCCGCCCGGACCTTCTATTTTTTCTCTGCCAAAGACAAAGATGTCCTTCGTCTTTTGCCAATTTTACTAACTCTATGCAAAGTGCCCTTGTTTGACATCTGCCAAGTGTTCAGACAGCACGGCATCTCTCGCCTACACCAGTGACACCTGCCATGGTCTACTACCGCTGGTATCTGTCTGAGATGGACCTGGTCAAACATGCCAGAGAACCTCACACCATAAAGAACAGAGATGGACCTGGTCAAACATGCCAGAGAACCTCACACCATAAAAGACAGGGAGGACCTGGTCAAACATGCCAGAGAACCTCACACCATAAAAGACAGGGAGGACCTGGTCAAACATGCCAGAGAACCTCACACCATAAAAGACAGGGAGGACCTGGTCAAACATGCCAGAGAACCTCACACCATAAAAGACAGGGAGGACCTGGTCAAACATGCCAGAGAACCTCACACCATAAAGGACAGGGAGGACCTGGTCCAGAGTGTCTTGTCTTAAAATACAGTTTAATCTGAATCAATGTTACACAACGTCTCAAATGTTTTCAGTGTGTTAACTCTAAGGAACTGGTTTATTTGGGGATTGACACTGATGCAGTTTTTGCCGTGTACTTTTTGGGACACAACGTGTACAACTGCATACTCAGTATTAGTACACAACGTAAAAAAAATAGCTATCCTATCCATAAATAATAATACAGTGCAATTTGGTTTACAATCATGTCTTTATCACAATAATATGCCTGTGTCTATTAATGTCAAAAAATAGCTACACTTGAGCTCCACTTTATATTAAAAACCCCAGTGACTTAATGAAAAGCCTTTGACAGAAAAGAACCGGAAATCACTGCCAAATGATATTGTTAACGGCCAGTGTTCTCGCTGCCTGGCTATGTTTTCAATCTTGTAATAGATACTATCATTTCATCGGGTTTCAGCAGAGAAACTAATGGCTACACTGCGATCCTTTTATTTCACTAAATCATGACACACATGACAAGAAGACAAGAGGGAAGAATGTCAGACAAGAGGGGAGAATGTCAGAAAAGACTTCATTTCAGTGAGATACCTTAACAATTAGAGCGTGGCTTTATTAGATGCAGCCAATCTGCTCAACATGTGTTGGCAACATTTGTGTGTGTGCGTGTCTGTGTGCATGTGTAGTGGTGTGTGTGTTCATGTGTGTATGCATGCGTGTGTGTGTGCATGCGTGTGTGTGTGCAGGCGTGTGCATGTGCATGTGTGTATGTGTAGTTGTGTGTGTGTGTGTGTGTGTGTGTGTGCGCCTGTGTGTGTGGGTGTGTGTGCGTGTGTATGTGTGCATGTGCATGTGCGTGTGGATTCCCATGGTGGCCTTGGCCTTTTCCCCAGCAGTGATCTTAAACAGTAACATGCCTAATACCCACACCCTAGCTGCATCTTGCATTGATGCACAGGCCTGAAAGCCACACACATTCATATTGCTAAATAATCACTGCCAGGAGGCCAACCACACCAAGAACCCCCACAGACATAATAATGTCATTTCCACTGTCGTAGGTACCGTAATAAGAACACTAAACCTGGGGGTGGCCAGGAAAGGAGAACGGCATTCAGGTCTGCAGCTGAATATAGTGTATCGTCCCTGAAAAAGACGATGGGGCGAAGTGGAACTTTAAAAGTCTCTCTACTGGACTTTAAGGGGAACACAATAACAGCTCTACACGAGGCTGACCTTACCGACACACTCGGAACATTCCACATATACAAGTAAACTTGTTTTCTTTTTCTTTTCTCCCCCGTCGCCCCTAAAGCCACGGCGCTCTGCCTCTTATCATACCTCTTGCCTAATAGTGAGTATGAAACAACGTAGACGCTTCGAAACCCTTCTTCAGCTTTAACCACTGTCACTAACAACTTGATCTCATGGTTTGGGTACGGACGTGTCATGTTGTGAATTCCAGCCCCACACTGGAGCCCAGTGAACTGGATTTCCTCTGGGATGGAGGGGATGAGTTGGGATGCCTTCGAACGCTGTTAACTATATCTATTTTATTGGCAACTATCTATCAATAGACTCTTAAGAAGAAGAAAAGTAACTGCAAGAGACAACGAAGTTTGCCAGAGAACCTCACACCATAAAGGACAGAGATGGACCAGGTCAAACATCCCATGAGTTTCCTTACCCTAGGGTTAACCATGAGTTGCATGCTTCCTTACCCTAGTGTTAACCATGAGTTGCATGCTTCCTTACCCTAGGGTTAACCATGAGTTGCATGCTTCCTTACCCTAGTGTTAACCATGAGTTGCATGCTTCCTTACCCTAGGGTTAACCATGAGTTGCATGCTTCCTTACCCTAGGGTTAACCATGAGTTGCATGCTTCCTTACCCTAGGGTTAACCATGAGTTGCATGCTTCCTTACCCTAGGGTTAACCATGAGTTGCATGCTTCCTTACCCTAGGGTTAACCATGAGTTGCATGCTTCCTTACCCTAGGGTTAACCATGAGTTGCATGCTTCCTTACCCTAGGGTTAACCATGAGTTGCATGCTTCCTTACCCTAGGGTTAACCATGAGTTGCATGCTTCCTTACCCTAGGGTTAACCATGAGTTGCATGCTTCCATGAGTTGCATGCTTCCTTACCCTAGGGTTAACCATGAGTTGCATGCTTCCTTACCTAGGGTTAACCATGAGTTGCATGCTTCCTTACCCTAGGGTTAACCATGAGTTGCATGCTTCCTTACCCTAGGGTTAACCATGAGTTACCCTAGGGTTAACCATGAGTTGCATGCTTCCTTACCCTAGGGTTGCATGAGCTTCCTTACCCTTCATGAGTTGCATGCTTCCTTACCCTAGGGTTAACCATGAGTTGCATGCTTCCTTACCCTAGGGTTAACCATGAGTTGCATGCTTCCTTACCCTAGGTTAACCATGAGTTGCATGCTTCCTTACCCTAGGGTTAACCTAGGGTTAACCATGTTAACCATGAGTTGCATGCTTACCCTTAACCATGAGTTGCATGCTTCCTTACCCTAGGGTTAACCATGAGTTGCATGCTTCCTTACCCTTCCATGAGTTACCCTAGGGTTAACCATGAGTTGCATGCTTCCTTACCCTAGGGTTAACCATGAGTTGCATGCTTCCTTACCCTAGGGTTAACCATGAGTTGCATGCTTCCTTACCCTAGGGTTAACCATGAGTTGCATGCTTCCTTACCCTAGGGTTAACCATGAGTTGCATGCTTCCTTACCCTAGGGTTAACCATGAGTTGCATGCTTCCTTACCCTAGGGTTAACCATGAGTTGCATGCTTCCTTACCCTAGGGTTAACCATGAGTTGCATGCTTCCTTACCCTAGGGTTAACCATGAGTTGCATGCTTCCTTACCCTAGGGTTAACCATGAGTTGCATGCTTCCTTACCCTAGGGTTAACCATGAGTTGCATGCTTCCTTACCCTAGGGTTAACCATGAGTTGGATGCTTCCTTACCCTAGTGTTAACCATGAGTTGCATGCTTCCTTAGCCTAGTGTTCAGTGTCAGATTCACAGTGTGCGAGTCTATGTACCGAAGTGTTCAGAGCGAGAGAGAGCGAGAGAGAGCGAGAGAGAGCGAGAGAGAGCGAGGGAGAGCGAGGGAGAGCGAGGGAGAGCGAGAGAGAGGGAGAGAGAGTTTCAGCACAAAGCAAGTGAATATTTGGAGCCGGAAGAGAACAAGATAAATGAGGAGCTGAACTAAATGTGGCTAGACTGTGGCCTGTCTAACCTCAAACAGACCGGTTTTACTTCCCCCTGAGGAGGAACACTAAGCCATATCCTGACCTGAACAACACAGCCTCATCCTCCTGCGGCTGCTACGACAACACACAGGTCAAGTGTAAGGGCACGGGACGGCAGGAGGGAACGAACTGGCGCCACAGGGAAAATAACTTGTAAACAGTCAACTGGTTTTAATACAAACAATTGAATGAGGCTAATTGAGAGGTTTAAGACTCTGTAACATCCATAAGAGACTTTCGTGAGGCCACGTTGAAAGCCAATTGTGTGCATCTACTTTGAATAAATCATCTTAACGTTGCATTTAGATTATTTTCAAAAGTATCAATAACACAAAAAACTGTCAACGAAATATTTGAACAATACCATGAAAATGTTGCCTATAGTTTGATCGAAACCTGGTGCCACATTTAATGTTCTGCACGTTCTGTTCATTTTCTGCACGTTACCATAGTACGTTTTAGAATGATGTTCCCACCAATGAATGATCGCAGTGAAATGATGCATAACGTTTCAAATGAGGATTTGGCCGAAGTGCATTGAAACAATCGGTGGTCAAACAAGGCAACCGATCCAAAATGATCGGTCGACCTCTGTAGTGCTTGTCACTGTCGACCTCTGTAGTGCTTGTCACTGTCGACCTATTTAGTGCTTGTCACTGTCGACCTATTTAGTGCTTCTTACTGTCGACCTATTTAGTGCTTGTTACTGTCGACCTATTTAGTGCTTGTTACTGTCGACCTATTTAGTGCTTGTTACTGTCGACCTATTTAGTGCTTGTTACTGTCGACCTATTTAGTGCTTGTTACTGTCGACCTATTTAGTGCTTGTTACTGTCGACCTATTTAGTGCTTGTTACTGTCGACCTATTTAGTGCTTGTTACTGTCGACCTATTTAGTGCTTGTTACTGTCGACCTATTTAGTGCTTGTTACTGTTGACCTCTGTAGTGCTTGTTACTGATGACCTCTGTAGTGCTTGTTACTGTTGACCTCTGTAGTGCTTGTTACTGTTGACTTCTGTAGTGCTTGTTACTGTTGACCCATTTATTGCTTGTTACTGTTGACCATTTTGGGGGCGTCCGTCTATGTTGGGAATCCATGCAATAATCCACACTTAAACACAACCACTTAAATCGTCAAGTTCAACATACTCATGGAACTCACGGACCACCTTCAACAGTTGGAAAAACAGCTCAGAGCATGAAGACATCAGAATGAACCCTTATTGACAGAAGACTAAGAATAGCACTTTAATAACACTATAATCCAGGAAAACAAACTAGCCACAAGCACATTCAAAGGCCGACCCCAACATAACCCCCGCCTTGCACAATGAGTCGGGCTAGACTCTCCCCGGGGCAGCCTTGACAGTACACGATTTGAGGGGTTGTATAGTTTGACTGTAGTGAACACACGAAGGAGAAACACTTGGTCATATAGACACAGCCCACACCAAAGCACATGGCTTTATGTGGGACATTCCCGCTTCACATCCCCATGTTAACCCAAGCCACAACAAGTTCAGCCGTAAAGAATCTCTCACAAAATGTCTGGCTGTCTAAAAACCAACAGAACCGACAAACGCGATATCGTTAAGACAAACCGTTCTCGCAATGTTTGTTTCGGAGGGTCTCGTCAGCGAGAGGGAGAGCAACTCGTTAGGTGAACAATAAAAAAAATGGGTGACCAGCACAAACAGTAAGGCTTTGACACAGGCCTGGGTTCAATCTGAAAGCCGGCATCAGTGCCGTAACTACCATTGAGGACACCGAGGTCATGTCCTCTGTATTTTTTTCTATGAAATATATTTTTTGAGTAATTTTATTGTGAATGGAAAATAGCTGACTAGTCGAGAAGTCTACGGATCGTCGCCACGGACACGTAGCCTACTTGTTTTGTCAGTCAAAACAACATTGTTTGGCTGTAGTCGTTGTCTTCAGGACTTAACTTGTCTAATATATATTTTTACACATAGGCGTAATCCTATGGGGGGGCAGGGGGACACGTCCCCCCAATATTCAAAGAAGGAAAATTTGTCCACCCCATATTGATCATAGGCTATTGTATGATTATCCGGGCAATATCGATGTGACTGCTAAAAAACGTCTTTCTTTTCAGCACCGAAAATATAAAATCCCGGTCGGTCCATTTCACAAATCCATTTGACATGCCTTACACATTAAAAAAAGTTATTTCTCCTGAAATCCATGTCATGTTTTCCCTATATCTTTGTACTCTTGTGAGCGCGGAATGAGACCGACATGGCCCATCGATGATATTCAGTATTTGGTGAACATAATCCCTTAGATAACGACTAGGTGCATTTCACTAGAATTTCGAATTGTAGAATTAGTGCGAACTTCGATTGCAATATTATACAGCTTTAATGAATGGGACTTTAAAAAAGCCAGCTGATACCTACTACACAGGGACGGACTGGGACTAAAAAAGTAAAAGCACAACATATTTCTTAATATTAGCTATGTGGCATTTTAGAGCTAAAATGTTGAAGTTTAGCTGTTTCAAATACATCATACACATGGTCAACATTAGAATTCAGAAAAAAAGACATAATGTGGCATCTGGTAGGGGGAATCGAACCCGCGTCACCCGGATCCACAGCCGAGGACACTAACCACAACTCCAAACAAGTGACAACTGTGTGCAATGGAGTACCAGATCACACAGATGGCCAGTCCGCCCCTGCTACTACCTGCTTCATCTTTTTGTACTACTCTGTCATGTCCTCCTAATTAACATAGAGTGATGGAATCATCTGACTGAGTCAGGGATGGAAAAAGAGCTGGATCTGCTAGACTTTAGACTGCTGAGAGGTGACCTCCACGCTGAGAAGTGTTTGACACATTTCTCAGGCTGACTGCTCAAAGTATGTCAAATTAGAAATGCTAAACGCAATGGACCATGCCTCATGGAATTCAGATGACATGGTACAACACAGAAATAACCGGCATATGTTCTTACTTTCTGCACTTATAAGATTCACAACTCACACTATTAGTAGGCCCATGTTGGAAGTGCTCTGTATTTAGGAGTAAGATCGATGAACTGTTGACAAAGGCAGTGTGCGCTGATTAAAACTGTCTAGGCATGACTCACATACCTATAAAAGCGCAGTAATTTAACTAGCACTCTCTTCTGTAGACTCTAGAAACATAAACTCAGACACAGATACACACAGAGGTCACAGTGGATTTTTTAAACTGTGTTGAGTTTCTTGACAGGCGGGTATAGCAGCTGTCTTGCCAAGTATCCCATTCCAAACAGTTGCTTATAAAGGACATGTGGCAAAAATGAAGGCCCATCCTGAGATTATTTCAGTTTGAGGAATATTGAAAGTGCTGGCTTACTTAAAGCTCTCCAATCAGCTGAAATGTGACTGAATTTGAAATCGAGCTCCCCAGCAAAACAGGGGTGGCTCAGCCCCCACCATGTGTACCCCCCCTCAGCCCCCACCTTGTGTACCCCCCCTCAGCCCCCACCTTGTGTACCCCCCCTCACCCCCCACCTTGTGTATCTCTTACTAAATAAATACTGTATAAATGTTGTGGGCAATGTCACAATAATTTTACTATTGAGAATGAAGCTGTTATTTGATGCATTTCATTAAAAAAAAAATGTATGAGGTAGGAGTGTAAAGCATTTTCCTGAAGATTGTAAGCAGGACTCAACACAGACAACTGCATGAACTTTCTTTACTAACTGGCCATGGTCCAGCATCTGGGGGTCAGTGTGCCACTCCACCTCCCTCTGGATGTGCTGGTCATACAGGATAGTGTGAAGTACATGTTAGAGTGGACCTCCTCCCTCTGGATGTGCTGGTCATACAGGATAGTGTGAAGTACATGTTAGAGTGGACCTCCTCCCTCTGGATGTGCTGGTCATACAGGATAGTGTGAAGTACATGTTAGAGTGGACCTCCTCCCTCTGGATGTGCTGGTCATACAGGATAGTGTGAAGTACATGTTAGAGTGGACCTCCTCCCTCTGGATGTGCTGGTCATACAGGATAGTACATGAAGTACATGTTAGAGTGGACCTGGACCTCCCTCTGGATGTGCTGGTCATACAGGATAGTGTGAAGTACATGTTAGAGTGGACCTCCTCCCTCTGGATGTGCTGGTCATACAGGATAGTGTGAAGTACATGTTAGAGTGGACCTCCTCCCTCTGGATGTGCTGGTCATACAGGATAGTGTGAAGTACATGTTAGAGTGGACCTCCTCCCTCTGGATGTGCTGGTCATACAGGATAGTGTGAAGTACATGTTAGAGTGGACCTCCTCCCTCTGGATGTGCTGGTCATACAGGATAGTGTGAAGTACATGTTAGAGTGGACCTCCTCCCTCTGGATGTGCTGGTCATAAAGGACAGTACATGTGACCTTTTAACCGTTCTTCACTGTATCCACCTCCTTCATTCTACCGTTCTTCACTGTATCCACCTCCTTCATTCTACCGTTCTTCACTGTATCCACCTCCTTCATTCTACCGTTCTTCACTGTATCCACCTCCTTCATTCTACCGTTCTTCACTGTATCCACCTCCTTCATTCTACCGTTCTTCACTGTATCCACCTCCTTCATTCTACCGTTCTTCACTGTATCCACCTCCTTCATTCTACCGTTCTTCACTGTATCCACCTCCTTCATTCTACCGTTCTTCACTGTATCCACCTCCTTCATTCTACCGTTCTTCACTGTATCCACCTCCTTCATTCTACCGTTCTTCACTGTATCCACCTCCTTCATTCTACCGTTCTTCACTGTATCCACCTCCTTCATTCTACCGTTCTTCACTGTATCCACCTCCTTCATTCTACCGTTCTTCACTGTATCCACCTCCTTCATTCTACCGTTCTTCACTGTATCCACCTCCTTCATTCTACCGTTCTTCACTGTATCCACCTCCTTCATTCTACCGTTCTTCACTGTATCCACCTCCTTCATTCTACCGTTCTTCACTGTATCCACCTCCTTCATTCTACCGTTCTTCACTGTATCCACCTCCTTCATTCTACTGTTCTTCACTGTATCCACCTCATTCTTTCTACCGTTCTTCACTGTATCCACCTCCTTCATTCTACTGTTCTTCACTGTATCCACCTCATTCTTTCTACTGTTCTTTATAGTATCTACCTGTCCCATTCAACCTTTAACCATTTCCTGCCCTGCATCCTTTGGGCTCTAGTGTCTCTATCTGACCAATCGTAATTTGGGTTCTCACGTTCCACGTTGGAATGTCTCATACCATTTCATTCTGGTTATCAGTGATCAAAGCTGATACCCATTTGCACTTGGATGCACTCCTGACAGAAACTTAATGAGACAATTTCTCTACTCCAGTCTTAGTGACATTGGCCTGACAAGTTTGCTATTCAGGAAAAATACTAATCTGGTCTTGCAATCAAACCACCTTATCTCTTTAGTGCTTTAATAACACATTTCTCCTCATGTGGTGTTTTTATCAGTCAGTAAGTTGCAAGACGCCAGTCGTGTACGTAATTAATGTGGATTGTAAAGAATTTTCTCTGATGTTAAATTAGCCATGATGACTAATTAAAAACACATACGGATAAACAATCTGTATCATGATCAGTTCACTTGAGGACAAAAAACATAGTTTTCATGGACGATTTCTCAGCAAAGGTGCCGGGGTGTGTGACTCAACTCAGTTCCATCTGGAGGGCATTAACAAACTACAAACACACCGAAACCACTTGATATCAGAGAGACACAAACTCAAACGTGTGCGGTTGTACATGTGGCAGAGAAATGTATGGATGGACATGACCTAATGCAATCTAACACCAGCCACACTTGTCAAGTCTGTTTGCCAAAACCATTAAACACAAGGACCTGAAAAACAACAGCGGGGACTGAACATGTGTAGATCTGGGTTTTATGAGAGTTTTCACTTTCTCCCAATTACCTTTGGGGAGAAACTCTTGTTTACTTTGATATCCGATCATACATTGTGACTGTTTGAGTTTTCCAATATACAATCATTTACCGTGAAATGCATAAAACACAGGTGGAATAAACACAAGCAGCACTGACAAAGATGGCGTGAACGGGCACTGTGGAGCACAAGGGAGGGCGTGGAACTACAGCTCCATTACCGTTTCAGATACAAATCAGTAAATATCCTGACCAATGCTCAGCCAGAGATAGGCATCAGAATGGCTGTGTCAGTGTGGGGGGAGTGGAGGAAGGGGGAGATAGGGGGTGTGGAGGAAGGGGAAATGAGAACCAGGCTCCAGAGCCCTCAAGCCTCACAATCAGAGAGGATAAGAGCTTGTCAAGACCTTACGCACGCGCACACACGCACACACACTGGATCTCTCTACGACACACACACACACACACACACTGGATCTCTCTACGACACACACACACTGGATCTCTCTACGACACACACACACTGGACACACACACACACACACACACACACTGGATCTCTCTACACACACACACACTGGATCTCTACGACACACACACACTGGATCTCTCTACGACACACACACACTGGATCTCTCTACGACACACACACACTGGATCTCTCTACGACACACACACACTGGATCTCTCTACGACACACACACACTGGATCTCTCTACGACACACACACACTGGATCTCTCTACGACACACACACACTGGATCTCTCTACGACACACACACACACACTGGATCTCTCTACGACACACACACACACACACTGGATCTCTCTATGACACACACACACACACTGGATCTCTCTACGACACACACACACACTGGATCTCTCTACGACACACACACACACACACACTGGATCTCTCAACGACACACACACACTGGATCTCTCAACGACACACACACACTGGATCTCTCTACGACACACACACACTGGATCTCTCTACGACACACACACACACACTGGATCTCTCTACGACACACACACACACACTGGATCTCTTTACGACACACACACACACACACTGGATCTCTTTACGACACACACACACACACACTGGATCTCTCTACGACACACACACACTGGATCTCTCTACGACACACACACACTGGATCTCTCTACGACACACACACACTGGATCTCTCTACGACACACACACACTGGATCTCTCTACGACACACACACACTGGATCTCTCTACGACACACACACACTGGATCTCTCTACGACACACACACACTGGATCTCTACGACACACACACTGGATCTCTCTACGACACACACACACTGGATCTCTACGACACACACACACTGGATCTCTCGACACACACACACTGGATCTCTCTACGACACACACACACTGGATCTCTCGACACACACACACTGGATCACACACACA
The DNA here is from genome assembly GCA_029465975.1 of Dallia pectoralis. Classification (NCBI taxonomy): domain Eukaryota; kingdom Metazoa; phylum Chordata; class Actinopteri; order Esociformes; family Umbridae; genus Dallia; species Dallia pectoralis. The sequence continues at coordinate 5,930,390 of CM055746.1, forward strand.
CTGGATCTCTCGACGACACACACACACTGGATCTCTCGACGACACACACACACTGGATCTCTACGACACACACACACTGGATCTCTCTACGACACACACACACACTGGATCTCTCTACGACACACACACACTGGATCTCTCTACGACACACACACACTGGATCTCTCAACGACACACACTGGATCTCTCAACGACACACACTGGATCTCTCTACGACACACACACACTGGATCTCTCTACGACACACACACACTGGATCTCTCTACGACACACACACACTGGATCTCTCTACGACACACACACACTGGATCTCTCTACGACACACACACACTGGATCTCTCTACGACACACACACTGGATCTCTCTACGACACACACACACTGGATCTCTCTACGACACACACACACTGGATCTCTCTACGACACACACACACTGGATCTCTCTACGACACACACACACTGGATCTCTCTACGACACACACACACACACACACACACACTGGATCTCTCTACGACACACACACACTGGATCTCTCAACGACACACACACACTGGATGTCTCTACGACACACACACACTGGATCTCTCTACGACACACACACACTGGATCTCTCTACGACACACACACACACTGGATCTCTCTACGACACACACACACACTGGATCTCTCTACGACACACACACACTGGATCCCTCTACGACACACACACACTGGATCTCTCTACGACACACACACACACTGGATCTCTCTACGACACACACACACTGGATCTCTCTACGACACACACACACTGGATCTCTCTACGACACACACACACTGGATCTCTCTACGACACACACACACTGGATCTCTCTACGACACACACACACACACTGGATTTCTCTACAACACATAAACACTAGACCGTTATTACAAAACATCCCTAAATCTACAACACATGAACACTGAACTTATATACAATACATCAACATCTATTTGTTAAACGCATCTAATAGCATAGTGCCATTCTGAAAAGTCAAATTCTGGAAAAATTATAGTTGAGTGTGTTAGTTTCTCACTTCATTATTCAGCCGTTATATTAATAACCATCATATTGATATAATCATCAATTTTGATAGCAGTTACTTTATAAAGGGATGATAAGCTCTTGATTGGTAATACATTTTCATAGTAACTGTTTTTGCAGGCTCGGCCACACGGGCACTTGTTTGGGACCAGAGAACATACAGACGTTCAGATGAAAGGTGTATTCGCTCTGCTCAAAACAGACACGTGTTCATAAAAGGGCAGCACATTCCTGATGTTTTGAGAGGATGTCAAAACATGCCTATTGCGTTTCCATCCAACGCTTGATGTCACCGAAACACACAGGCTACAACTTGATACGGCGGGGTGGATATATATAGTCTAACCGAAATGTTTCGGGGCAGATTTTGCCCATATTTGGTAACGTTGGAATCCATGTTGGTGTTCCTATAGAGTGAACGGAGAACCGGCGTGCCCCAGAGCTGGACACCATTAACTCTCCACAGGACATCATTTCAAGCAATCATTTAATCAAAATAGTTTCGTAGATTACCCGAGCACAGGCGGTCCTGAGTTCTGAGAGGTCCTTGACTCCTTTGCCCACAGCCTTGGGTGAAATAATAAGACCAGAGGGAGTGAAAGGAGGAGGAGGAAAAGTTGGAAGCTTAATTGATTTAACATGCAAGTAAAACGTCTGGGCTCTTGGAGATGACCCAAGCCAAATGCAACACATCTCACTGGGGCCCCGGCTACAGAACCAGTACACCCTGGAGATGGACTGGAAGGGGAACAGAGATCTATGTCTGTCAGTTCTGATGACTTATAGGGTGTTTACTCAATGTACACAAGGTCAGGGTAGCCATAAGTCACAGTGGTTATGTCTGTCAAATCTGTATGGGTCACAATTGTTTGGCTTATTTAACCATCATCCTAGGTTCTCAGGGCCTCGCTGGCCCGCCGCCGGGGACACCTCGCAGGCCCGCCGCCGGGGACACCTCGCAGGCCCGCCGCCGGGGACACCTCGCTGGCCCGCCGCCGGGGACACCTCGCTGGCCCGCCGCCGGGGACACCTCGCTGGCCCGCCCGGGGACACCTCGCTGGCCCGCCGCCGGGGACACCTCGCTGGCCCGCCGCCGGGGACACCTCGCTGGCCCGCCGCCGGGGACACCTCGCTGGCCCGCCGCCGGGGACACCTCGCTGGCCCGCCGCCGGGGACACCTCGCTGGCCCGCCGCCGGGGACACCTCGCTGGCCCGCCGCCGGGGACACCTCGCTGGCCCGCCGCCGGGACACCTCGCTGGCCCGCCGCCGGGACACCTCCCGCACGGGACACCTCCCGCACGGGACACCTCCCGCACCGGGACACCTCCCGCACCGGGACACCTCCCGCACCGGGACACCTCCCGCACCGGGACACCTCCCGCACCGGGACACCTCCCGCACCGGGACACCTCCCGCACCGGGACACCTCCCGCACCGGGACACCTCCCGCACCGGGACACCTCCCGCACCGGGACACCCCTCACCGGGACACCTCACCGGGACACCTCACCGGGACACCTCACTGGGACACCTCACTGGGACACCTCACTGGGACACCTCACTGGGACACCTCCTGTTTTGGCAAAACAAGCCATCCTGCAGGACCGCTGGAGATCAGACCACATGGCACCGTTAAACCCAATGATGATGTTCTGCCTCTGATTTATTGCTTTTTAATGGAGATATCCTCCCCTCTGGTCATTACTGCAGACACAGACTTGGCTACCAAGGAAGTAGAGGCTGTGATGGTACAGCACGAAGACAGGAGCTGTGAGGATGTTGTAACTGACACACTGCCTGCGGACGGGAAAACTGCAGACGTTCTGTATTAACACAATACATATTCTCACGATGACTTACGAGGAGTGAGAACAGTTAGCTGGCTTATACATACTGCTTTCTAGAAACCCGCCAGCACAGACAGATTCACAGTCTGGTTTACATATATAATATCATCTGATTTCTACAAACTCGTTTCCTCCATTTCTGTGATATTCAATTTGGTAGATACAAACTTGTCGCATTTCAGCAACTCCCAATTTGTTTATTTTTTTGCCTTTATTTAACCAGGTTAATCGATTGAGAACAAGTTCTCATTTACAATCGCGACCTGGCCAAGATATGGCGCAAAGTTGCAGGCGACTCTGCCAATGGGCAGAGGAAGATTGAACATGTTTAACAAGAAAGTGTCAGGATCCAGGTGCTTTGGAGCAAAGCTGTGTTTAGACGGTCAAACCGTAGTCAGTTACCTGCACACCGCTTCCAGCCAATCACTGCAATACCTTCCTTACCTTACATCACATCACCTAACCTGACTCGTGCTCTCCGACTATCGGTTATGTCCCCTCCAACATTAAGATGTGCACGGTAAACTGAGCATGAGATGGAATATATTAACAGGCTATGTTCTGGGATAATTGGCTCTCGATGCAACCTCTAACCTCCTCTATACTAGACGCGGATACATCAAAATGTGATCCACGTGTTTATTTGACTCGGGGGAGGTAGATAAAAGGCCTCATTGCCAAAACAAACACGCAATAAAAGACATATCTTTGTTTCCCACCAGCGCATACTGTAAGCTAAAGTCTTAAGGGATGCATTTGACCGAGACATGAATTCGGACACAAATGCGGTCAAAAGTCAATTAAATGATCGCTTCCATGTATCTGGATGTGACTCTATTGGCAGAGCCATTCGTTTGTTAAGTTGCACTTCGTTACTACCCAAGGATGTTTCTGAAACTCCGCCGTGTCGCCCTTGATATATAGTTCAATTACCCAGCACTAGTTGAGTCAGAGGAGTGTCCGGTTACACCTGGAACTCAGGCTACTGTCTCACACCAGCCGTGATGATGATGATTTGTGACTATCGTCCAGACAGCGCTTAAGATACAAGTCTAGACCCCGAAACTACACCGCGAGGGCCCTGTCGCCGGTGCTTTCCCAGGGATATCTCACGGCCTTCCAGTCTGTTCAGGAGAGAAGCGAGGGAGGTGGGAGGTTAGGGGAGGGTTGAGTTCACAGGACGTGAATCAAAACAAAGCGGCTGGCATGTTCCTGTGAGAGCAGCTCCAGCTCCGTGGCTGAAATTTGGTCAGTAACCTAAGCTGAGTCTGGGAGTGGGGCGCCCTATGAGAAAGGCAACCCATATCCCACGGGGGCTCGGCCTGTCCAAATATTTGAACAAACACACAGATAAGTGTCTGTAGCCTGCAGACAATCGCGAAACGCTTCGCTTCGACATACAGGAGACGGTTCACTCGAAATACGTGCGGCGTTCCTTAATTCCTTACACCCTCTTCGCAACGCCTGAGACAAACAAAGAGTACTGTTGTAGATTAGAAAGATCCTGAATATCTTGAATTCAGCAATGTAGCCAGTCTCTTCAAATTCCTCCTTTTCGGTGGGTTGCTTTGGCAACTGCATTCCCGGGCTGGCCCCCAGTAGTCGTGATCTGACCGGGCCTCTCCAGCTGGTCCCAGCAGACATCCATTACTTACTGATCCCACTCAGAGTCTAACACTCCAACCCCCCTCCACCTGTCCATATCCTCATTGTCATGCTGTCATTGACATAATCCACCGGTTAAACATTGTTTTTGTATATCGCCCACCAGGTGCTCTTAGGAAGCTCCTCAATTACCTGGACAAGTTCCAAGTGGGTTTCAATAAACCCGGGCAGTAGAGCTGTGATACCCTACTCGTCTCACTGTAGCACTCCTTGAGGCCTCGGATACCTACTCGGATGTTATTTCTCCAACCGTATCCATTCATCTACTGCCCTGACAGTCATTCGTCGTCCCAATCTCTGCGCTCCGTCTCCCAGTAATATTTCCTTCTCTGCAAACTAGAAGCTGGACAGATGATATGACAGACGCCGTCTCTCACACACTCTCCTGTTTTCAAGGCTCATTTCACATCTGCCGAAAGCAGATTATCTTTTCAGATTATTTTAGTTTAGATTGATTAGTTTTTGAAGGTAAAAACACTGTGGCTATTTAATAATGAAGTTTCAGAAATTGTCCAGGAGAAATAAATCGTTTCGGTCCACTTTCTATATTTTACAAACAAACATGAAAACACGCAATATGCATCCAAAATACTTTGAATGTTTTACTAAGGCGCAAACAGTAGAAGTATGCACATGTATAATAAATTACCAATTGAATGTGTGTGGTAAAGCTGTATCGAATGACAAAATGCCATCATCACAGTTAATAAATACTAAAACGCCGAAATCTGTAAGATGTACACTGAAATAATTTGTCATTTGTGTTCATAGTATGAAATACTTTCATGGTCAGTTCTATATGGTTGGATAATATAGTGCCACCGGACATTATAGTCAAAACAGTCCTGCAATGCTGATTGGACAGACCAGCATATGACTGACCTCAATAATAATAGAAAATTATTGGGCCATTTTATCTCACGGGAATTTGCCAAAAGGACCTAAAAAAGTGAGGAGAATAATAATAATAATAATAATAAAAGAATAATAATAATAACCAACTGGAACAGAAACAATAGTGTTTCACCAGTGAACTGTTGAAACACTAATAAACATTCATTCATCTCATTGCTTTACAGATATAGACACCACCATCATTGTTTTTACCGGAGTCAGTGTTTCAATCCTTGCAATGAGCTGAGAAACCCTCAAGGCTAATTGGCTTCATCGGGCACATGAGTCTGAAGGACAGGATGTTACAAGTCCTCGGCCATGTGTCTGTGAAGCCCAGGGTGTTACAAGTCCTCGGCCATGTGTCTGTGAAGGCCAGGGTGTTACAAGTCCTGGGCCTGTCTGAAGGCCAGGGTGTTACAAGTCCTCGGCCATGTGTCTGAAGGCCAAGTCCTGGGCCATGTGTCTGAAGGCCAGGGTGAGTATCTGTGAAGGACAGGATGTTACAAGTCCTGGGCCATGTGTCTGTGAAGGCCAGGGTGTTACAAGTCCTCGGCCATGTGTCTGTGAAGGCCAGGGTGTTACAAGTCCTGGGCCATGTGTCTGAAGGCCAGGGTGTTACAAGTCCTCGGCCATGTGTCTGTGAAGGCCAGGGTGTTACAAGTCCTGGGCCATGTGTCAGGGTGTTACAAGTCCTGAAGTATCTGTGAAGGCCAGGGTGTTACAAGTCCTCGGCCATGTGTCTGTGAAGCCCAGGGTGTTACAAGTCCTCGGCCATGTGTCTGTGAAGCCCAGGGAGTTACAAGTCCTCGGCCATGTGTCTGTGAAGGCCAGGGTGTTACAAGTCCTGGGCCATGTATCTTTTTCCTCAATGATTTACAGCAGTAGTGACTACAAAACGGCGCTCTATCAAATAATGTCTCAGGAGTACATCCATAAATAACACATACACTGATGGGTGAAAACATTATGACCACCATGGTCACTCTGATCTGTGTTGTGACAGACCCCTCCTGTTGCCATCATTAAAATGTTCTGGCACTTGTGCCATAAAAGACCTTCTGTTGGTCCAGACAAGATGTGACATCCCTCGTTACCCAACACACTGATGGCGGTTTGTCAATTCCCCCGTCTTTGGGCACCCCACAAGTCGTGAGTATGGGAAGAACCAGTGAGTATGGGAAGAACCCGCGACTATGGGAAGAACCCGCGAGTATGGGAAGAACCCGCGAGTATGGAAAGCATATAAAGAGCATTGGGTGAAACTGATTGACAAATAATCTGTTGTGTGTTTTTTCCTCAACGTTCCAGACAGCATGAGTCAAAACGTGTGCCTTTATGGTGGGTACTTGACAGAGTTAAAACTGCACACACAAATACAGACACACATTCAGACAGACAGACAGAAACAGACTGCTATTGACAGAATACAATTTTTGATATGTTTGAAGATTACAAACCGAGCTGGGCTCTTAGATCATTGAACTCAGGACAGCTAGTAGAGCCCAGAGTCAAACCTAAACATGGTGAAGCAGCATTTAGCAGTTGTGCAGCATCCAACTGAAATAAACTACCAGCAGATCTTAGACGTGACCCAAACGTATCAAACGTATTTTTAAAGCCAGGTTAAAAACATTCCTCTTTTCACAAGCTTATGACAGAGCAAATAAACTTGACCAAACTGTTATGTTTTTTTCTTTTTCCATTTTCTATTCCACATCGATTTCCCTTATATTATATTTGTTTTTATTCTTTTTATTCTTCATATATGGCATAAATGAAAACCTGTAATGTGGAATTTTAACAGTTACATATTGAAATGTAATGTGTAAAATGTGCATGATTTGGACCTTGTGAAATGTACACTGTCACAAACTGAGATGTAATGTTTTTGAAATGTACACAGTTCCAGTAAACAGGTTGCTATGAACATAAAACGCATGTATTTTATAATTGTTCTTTTTTTACCTTTGTAATCACATTGAATTGCTTCCATGTATGAATTGTGCTATACAAATCAAATGTCTTCCTTGCCATTGTCTGCTGTTCTTTTTACCAGTCGTTCCGGTTAAAGGTTCCGGTCAAGGGTGCATTTTCACGGCTTCTGAACCTGACCAAGACATCATGGTAAAAATAAGCAGTGCAACAGAACAATTTTTCCTCCCTACAACTACTGACACCTGCCATGTTCCTGCAACATGGTGATCTAGACAGGAACTGGCAGTTCAGGAGAATATGTGTAATAAAGGTTCCACCATTTGCTCCCTCTGGGATGTTTCAAACAGCGAATGCCCTGATGTTTCTTCTCTTGACTAGTTGTTTTCATATTGTCACTGGGATCTGGGGTACAGCAGCTGTGGATGCACTATCACAGACGACTGGCTGAAGCCCAGCTCTCACATCCACCAGGGTGTACACATGCACGCACGCACGCACGCACCGAGGCCGGAGGACACACTTGCCATCCAGTGCCTGACGACAACCTGGAAGAGCTCATTTTAAAGGCGCCGCAGCCCAGAACCTAAACCAACACTGATGTGCGGATTTTAATGAATGCAGCGTCCCTGAAAGAGAGCACTCGGAAACAATTGATACTGATTGTGTGTGTGGAGGGGTGTCCCACTGTGTGACTGGATAACACTACCCACTGAATACTGTGGCCTGTGTTACTGTGGATAACACTACCTACTGAATACTGTGGCCTGTGTTACTGTGGATAACACTACCTACTGAATACTGTGATACTGTGGATAACACTACCCACTGAATACTGTGGCCTGTGTTACTGTGGATAACACTACCTACTGAATACTGTGACTGTGTTACTGTGGATAACACTGAATACTGTGGCCTGTGTTACTGTGGATAACACTACCCACTGAATACTGTGGCCTGTGTTACTGTGGATAACACTACCCACTGAATACTGTGGCCTGTGTTACTGTGGATAACACTGAATACTGAATACTGTGACCTGTGTTACTGTGGATAACACTACCCACTGAATACTGTGACTGTGTCCTGTGTTACTGTGGATATCACTGAATACTGAATACTGTGACCTGTGTTACTGTGGATAACACTACCCACTGAATACTGTGACTGTGGCCTGTGTTACTGTGGATAACACTGAATACTGTGGCCTGTGTTACTGTGGATAACACTGAATACTGAATACTGTGACCTGTGTTACTGTGGATAACACTACCCACTGAATACTGTGACTGTGGCCTGTGTTACTGATAACACTGACTGTGTGACCTGTGTTACTGATAACACTACCCACTGAATACTGTGACTGTGTCCTGTTACTGGATATCACTGAATACTGAATACTGTGACCTGTGTTACTGTGGATAACACTACCCACTGAATACTGTGACTGTGGCCTGTGTTACTGTGGATAACACTGAATACTGTGGCCTGTGTTACTGTGGATAACACTGAATACTGAATACTGTGACCTGTGTTACTGTGGATAACACTACCCACTGAATATTGTGACTGGGAGCTCTGCTTTATAAACACAGTGAAGGGTTGGTCAAGAATGACTTGTTCTTGTACATCCATTTCAAATCAATCCCTATTTGACAGAACACTTTTTTCAACTGCACTTTTTAGTCATGAATGTCCAAAAATGTAAAAGATAAGACACTCAAACGTCACACATTTGCCATACCCCACCATAATATAAGACATCTATGTCTACATCATTACTGATTTTTCTTTAAGTAACAATGACAATTTTAAGTAACACACATTTGGCGGTTGCTACCAAGGTCTGTTGCCTTAGGCTGCAACAATTATGCGCTGAAACATTTCAGACCACCATTTTATCTCTTTCAAGAATGTTATTCAGCTAATGTGAAAATATGTATATTTATTTATGAGCACCTGACAAAATCAACCAATGTATTCATTCATAGACAAGATTGCGCGACATCTGATTGCCATGTTGACGAGACTTGAGGGCTAAACCCTGAGAGGCAGGTGAGTCTACTGACGTTCAGTGCATTAAAGGAGAATTGAGGATTTGTCCAATGAAGTGATGTACATCTTGCACTTCCCAACGTCAGATTAACTGGATGTATGCAGTTTAAATATATATTTACTAGAGTTTGCACAAGTTTATGGGAAAAGCTAGTGTGCTAGACATTCCTAGACATTCTTAAAGACTTACAGACATTGTACTAACACATGCGTTTGGCGTTGGCTCATGGATTTATAGCTAACATCCTTCATACATGGACACAGAGAGCTCTTACTCTGGGGATGTAAATGGCTTTATCACAAATAGACACAGAGCCAGCAAGCCCACCTGTTAAATACATGAAGCATCGGGTCGTCATTTCCACCCCGCCTGGGGAGAAGAAGCCTATGAAGAAACTGGAACCCGCGCCAATATTCTTATTAATGAAACACCCAATTTCAATCTGAACGAAGACCGTTGCAAATGGACTGGGGTATGTTTTTTAGACTTCATTCTTTTAGAAAAGTTTCTAAAAATGGTGTTGTTTAGGTGAAGCGAAGGACACGTTTAGTTACTGCACATAGGCACTTAACAGAGTAGGCGTTCCCTAAAAGAACATTTCATATTTACATTTGAATCATTTTGCAGATGAACCCATCTAGAGAGTGACTTGTAGGGGTCCGTGCAAATATCTTCATACCAGGGACCTATTTGAACCAAACCCACAACCCAGGCGTGATAAGTGCCATGTTCTTAAAAATAAAAAGCAACAAAAAACAAACGGAATATTTTTTCTGAATGGACTCTTGGTTCTGACCCAGTCATTTCATGGTGTCAGCCCGCTCTGCATCATTAGACTCTAAGTAAAAAACGAAAACGCTTGTGGGGGGTCTTTAGTTATACTTTTTTTTAGGCTCCTGGACTTTCCTTTAACAGCTAGTGAATTACCTTGTCCAAATAAGATTCTAAACAAATGTTTGAGTTCCAATTTATTTTTGATTGCATGTCGCACATTAATATGTGTACAAATGCATAAAAATGATGTAATTTAGCACTATTTAGATTGATACTTTATAGAATAAATTTACAACTACAGGGCTTTCAGACTGCACCATTATCAGCGATGATCAAGATGGAAAAATTTGCTAGCAGGACGACATTGATGCAAAAAGCAGAGCCAGGCAAGGCCATTCTTAATTTAGGCATTGACCCCTTTCAACTTTACACCGAGAGCTACATATTTTTGGCATTTGAACTCATTTCACATCTTAATAACAAATGCATTCCAGTAAAGTTGACTCCTGAGAGTTTGCACTGAGGAGTGTCATCGGTCATGCATGTATTTTTAAACGAGCTGCAGTCTGAAATGGGGAATATTTTCATTTTTCACCAGTCTGAACCAAAATGAATTGTCTCTTCGCCTATTAACCCTTGCCTTGTTGTCCAAATCGAGTCTGATATCTAGAGCTAAATTGGGCTTTCGTTTCAGTGTCTCTCTGCATGGGGTGACCCTTGTGCCACAGTCAGGAGATTCAATAAACAAAACAAATAATAATGATCACCACTGGATTTGGGTTGAGTACATACATGCAGTGGCAAGGGGGTGAAGTTGCCCATTCATTTTTGACTACAGGATCTTTGGGGTATATCTCCAGCTCTATGCATGTAATAGGTAGTCAGTCAAACAGAGCCAGACGACAGAGAAAATAAGATAACACAGTTAGAGGACTCTACTCACCCTCTCTGCAGTTGTCACCCAGGAAGCCGGGGCAGCACCTCCACTCCAATGCTGTCACCTGGCGATATATCAGCCTGTATGAGGGCCGGACCAGGGTCCTGAAACTGAAAGTATGGTTTGAGAGTGTGCAGGGGCGCACAGGGAGTGTGCAGGGGCGCACAGGGAGTGTGCAGGGGCGCACAGGGAGTGTGCAGGGGCGCACAGGGAGTGTGCAGGGGCGCACAGGGAGTGTGCAGGGGCGCACAGAGAGTGTACAGGGGCGCACAGAGAGTGTACAGGGGCGCACAGGGAGTGTACAGGGGCGCACAGGGAGTGTGCAGGGGCGCACAGGGAGTGTGCAGGGGCGCACAGGGAGTGTACAGGGGCGCACAGGGAGTGTACAGGGGCGCACAGGGAGTGTACAGGGGCGCACAGGGAGTGTACAGGGGCGCACAGGGAGTGTACAGGGGCGCACAGGGAGTGTACAGGGGCGCACAGGGAGTGTACAGGGGCGCACAGGGAGTGTACAGGGGCGCACAGGTAGCGTACAGGGGCGCACAGGAGCGTACAGGGGCGCACAGAGAGCGTACAGGGGCGCACAGAGAGCGTACAGGGGCGCACAGAGAGCGTACAGGGGCGCACAGAGAGCGTACAGGGGCGCACAGAGAGCGTAGGGGCGCACTGAGAGCGTAGGGGCGCACTGAGAGCGTAGGGGCGCACTGAGAGCGTAGGGGCGCACTGAGAGCGTAGGGGCGCACTGAGAGCGTAGGGGCGCACTGAGAGCGTAGGGGCGCACTGAGAGCGTAGGGGCGCACTGAGAGCGTAGGGGCGCACTGAGAGCGTAGGGGCGCACTGAGAGCGTAGGGGCGCACTGAGAGCGTAGGGGCGCACTGACAGAAAGCGTTGGGCCACAGGCGCAGGTGACCACAAACATCATTAGAAACATTTCCATCAAGCAAACCGTTTTAGGTATTTTGTATAACACAAAAAGTTTTACACTGACCTCTTCAAAATTGACATAATTCAAACTTAAAAGACCTAACTTGGTCTTATATAGGGATATAATAATGTTTTTAATATTTTAGTATGACTGAAATAGTTCGTCTTTTTAAGATTCCCAGCTTTGCACTCACTCTGCATGTAAAGTCAACTGTGCCATCCATACCTGATGTGGTTAGGACAGGGTCCTGGCCACCGGCAACTCTGGAATACCCTCTGTACCAGGGTCTCTGTCCCGTTGCGGACCTGGCATGACACAGTCTTCGATACGGTGTACTGACACCAGTTACTGTTACAGAGGGGACGACAGGTAGACAGAGCGTTTGTGTGAAGGTGTGTGTGTGTCTGGGAGATTGTATTCATAATTAAAGGCAGCAAAAACAATAATAATAAAACAATTGCTTTTCATTTTTTGTTTAAATTCATCATAATGGAGGAGAACTCTCTGGGGGGTCCAATTAAGTGTGGAACGTTTGGCCAAATATAGTTAGACAACACAATGACGCGAGACTGGAAAACATCATTTATTCTTTCATAAACTGGGACTGAGCAGCAGGTCACCCCAAGCGAGTTGTGTTTCTAAATCAGAGACATATTTAAGAGTTGTTCTATTATTTTTGCTGGTACTGCTGTGTTTCTAAATTAGTTATTCATGATAGCAGGTATAGCTGAGCCAGTTGGGCTATATAATGTACTTGTAGCTTATTTTGGCTGCTTCATTAAGAATAAAACTCATAAACATTGTAAAGCTCAACAAGCACGAGTCCAACATGCTAAAGAATATAATAGACTATGCATATTTCTATAGATCTTTGAGCCCACCTACTTCAGGTCCACTTACCTGTGAGCCGCATTAGTGCCTGCAGCCGGTCCAGCAGTGTGTTCGTAAGCGCGTTGCTCCGTCACACCGGGGAACTGATAGATCAAACCGGTCCCCTGTGACAGACCGGGTGATAACGTCCAGATACAAAGAAAGTTCAAAACGATGGACGCGGTCATTGTTTGCGAATATAGGGTGGCTTTAAAAAAAGATGTTAAACACTGTCTGACAGTATTGTAAAGTGCATAAAGTTTCGAAACGTATGAAGGCAAAGAGTATGTTCTAAGTGCTCGTTAGTGTACAAATATCCATGTTCAACGGTGTGATACGTTGTTTTCTGACGCTCCCTAGTCGTGTCCCCTCTGCAGTAGTGGTGCGACCGACTGACCTAGTCTGAGCGCATGAACACTACATGTTAACACTAGTTTTACGCAGACCTTCACACAGACTATTATTGGGTCCACAGAAAATCCAAAATATAAACACAACTCTGACACATTGACAGACTAGAGTAGCCACACAAACGTGTTTAGTTTTAAGATTGTAGACGTGTGTAATGTTTTCGTCATGTCATATTGTCTAGGCAGTTTTATTAAAGCCTTTTTCTGTCTTCTATTAATTGAAGATGTTCTCATGTGACCTGGATGTGTTGGAACTTTTTTACTAGATGATTATGGAGAGGCATGGTATGCTTGTAGGCTATGTTTTGGTCATTTGACCTGATTCAACATATATAAAAAATAATGATAAAAACCGTTTTTTTGTTTTCAAACACCTAGAAGGTTCTTCGTTAAGGTCATCAATTTCAAACACTTTTGAAGAATTTGGGAATGGCGGTCTCTGGACTTGGGATTTTGGACAATGCCAGCATTTGAAAAACGGTTGAAGGGCAAATATTCCAATGCATCTAATCTTGTCATTGAGGATATCCCAGGTTCCATTCAGTAATTTGTGTGACCTATCATTTGGTTCATATAATTACGCACAATCTTTGTAATCCCATCACACATCACGCCACCAGTAGAGCCGTATATGTGAATAACACACAGCAGATTGTGGCCATCTACAGCTGCCTCACGCATATTGAAAATGTGAATGATATAGATTGTGTACACACCCACACCGGTAATACACTTGAAAAAAACATTAAAGTGCCCTCCAGAATTATTGGCCGCTTGGTAAAGATGAACAGAAAGCACATGTTTGTTTATTACTTAACACATACTCCCCATTCTATCTATCACCGTGAAGAATAACAAAAACGTTAAATAAGAGAATGGTATTTCGCCAATCAGATTAATCATTATACTTTTTAAAACAACTGAAGCTGTGACCAAGCCGCCTAAAAGAGTACCTGATCCACAAGGCAAAATAAGTAGTTCACCATCTTGTGTTAAACATTTTCTTTTGCCTACCTCATGCAATTAGAAATATGTTAACGCGTGGCCGAGAAGGATGTTTATCTTCTATAGCGAACCTGTTGCTACTCTGTAAATGTTGGCATGAATCTGATTAAAACGTTACGCTCCTTGCATGTGCCACCAAACACCTGCTTACTTATCCAACCCATTTGGTGTTTAATCTTCCCAAGTTCCTCTATGTCACCCAATGCCTTCACAAACTTCATTGACTTTCAGTTAAGCAGCATGGAGAACGAACCCTCCAAACCATCAAGCAATGCTGAAAGATCTAGGTTCTGCCACCTCTTGTCTCCTGGCTGTTAAGCCTTACAGAATGACAGTTAATGCTTCACCCAGTAAAGCTCTGTTCTGGCACCCTAAACTGTGGAACCAGCTTCCCCTTAAATCTAGGAGTCCCAATCCATAAAAAGGTCTAATTGTTTAAAAACTATCCACTTGCAATTTTCCCCCCAACTAGCACTGACTGAGCTGACTGCTACTTCATTAAGAGAAATGTATTTTATATTACTGGGTCTTGTGGTTGTCCTACATAGCTACCTGAAGAAACATGTGTTAACTGTTAATCACACTAAATATGTGGGTCTGATCAATTTGTCAAATGTCAAATGTGTCTTAATGTTGTCTAAAAGAAAATAGTCACATTTCAAACAAAAACATTAGTTCACTCTAGGCAGTATGAATATGAATCTTAAATGAATAATACTGTATAAACATAAACCATATGGGAAAATAAACAAATCCCTTGAGTTCTGTCATTGCTTTTCCTGAATAAATCCATTGCACAAATCTTCACAAACCAATTGAATAAGTTAGTAAGTGACCATGCGCCCCCTTGTGGTCACAATATATCATTACCTCTGTGGTGAGTTCCCAGACAGCCTGTCCATTCCAAATCAGTGTCCATCCTCCAGTCATCTGCACCTTCTCTGGATCAAAGTTCCAGTACTGCTTCTCCTTGAAGTATATCTGTCTGTCAGGGTTGCTCAGGGCCCAATAGGTCCTCAAAGCTGCGAGGGAAGTATGGTTTGGGCCATAAGTTCCCCAGATTGAGAACAAAGTAGAGTGGGTTTAAAAAGCGAGCAGGTGTCCCGGCCTGGGGTAGTAGAAGGTCGGCTCAAGGTGCAAAGGGAGGCCCAGCTCACTACTCCGCAGAGGGAGGCCCAGCTCACTACTCCGCAGAGGGAGGCCCAGCCGCAGAGGGAGGCCCAGCTCACTACTCCGCAGAGGGAGGCCCAGCTCACTACTCCGCAGAGGGAGGCCCAGCTCACTACTCCGCAGAGGGAGGCCCAGCTCACTACTCCGCAGAGGGAGGCCCAGCTCACTACTCCGCAGAGGGAGGCCCAGCTCACTACTCCGCAGAGGGAGGCCCAGCTCACTACTCCGCAGAGGGAGGCCCAGCTCACTACTCCGCAGAGGGAGGCCCAGCTCACTACTCCGCAGAGGGAGGCCCAGCTCACTACTCCGCAGAGGGAGGCCCAGCTCACTACTCTGCAGTAGCTAAAATTGTTATTTTTATTGAGAAGACTCCTGTATTAGTGAAAACAGGCAATCACTACACATGCAACGCATTTCAATACATCTTCTCAAAATATTTGGTAGTTCCCAGTGCAACTGTGAAAACCTCCTCCTCCTCCATGATCTGTTTTTGGGGTTGAATGTTTGTTTTTTCTGTCTACGGCTGGTCTGTGTTACCCTCTGGTGGCTCTGTTATTTTTTTGTTACTTCCGCACACGTCACGCAATCACTCACCTGGACCTGATCTGCAATCTACCGGAGCATAAGAGAGAGAACCTGACTACCAGTCTTCGTCGGATCGTCACCCATGTTAGCATGTCGACCTCAACCTGAGTCTAGTTTTCGCCCCAGCTTTCCCAGTGTTACTGTTTGTTGTTTTTGTCGTCAGTTCGTGTTATGTTTACTTACCCTCTGTCCTGCTCTCTTCATTCCAGTATTCACCTGTCACGACCTGCACCTTGGATTATTCACCATTCACCTCCTGGGAGAACATCACCTGGAATTCTGTCATCACCTGCACTCCTCATAAACCACTCCTGTCTGCTCGCCAATCTCCTATCATTCAATAAATCATTTTGTTCACCTTCCGCCAGACTACCGGGTATTCGTTCTGCGTTTGGGTTCACCCTACCCCACAGAACCCTGACACGTGCTTAATTTTCCACTTAACATTGGGGAATAATACACACTTTTGGCAAAGCTGTCAATTCAACCAATCAAAGACATTTGTTTCCTCAGATTTGGTGTTTAGGTAACTAGTAAGTGAAAACAGACAGAATTCCAAAAATGTACATAACAAAATCACATTCATAAACATATTATATATATTTTTATTAAAAAAATTACTTTTGGTGTAATGTTATTTAATTGGTATATTAAACTAAAGATCCATTCTGATTATACAGGAGAGCTGTGTTGACCTCAGTGTCATTGTGTTTTTGAGAGAAAACAAATCAATTCATCGTGGAATGTCTAGACCATATAATCTAATTGATTGACTAGTGTGGTCAAGACATAGGGCAACGCTATAAGCAGTAGCCAAGCATGAACAAATCTGAAACTTCATCGAATACCGAGCGAACACATCACAGGATTCACACAGCATTTTATCTGTGTAGTTGGATGCAACCTAACACAGCAGATGCTAATACCAGATTTGCAAATGAGACGTTTCTCATCACTGCCAGAGATCAGTGTGTTGAGGGGAATACCTCCTCATACTTTACCATGACTAGATTGATTAGGCCCTGAGGGGCACCAGGCAGCACTGTTCCCATGGATAGCTGGGAGTGAGATTGAGGGATGCCGCTCCGGTCCACGTTAACAGCCGGGTGATTATCGGCGGTAAACCCCTGGGACATCTGTGGCCCCAAGTTCCTTAAACGCCTGTTTATTATTGGAAACCTGCCAACACAGCTGTTTAGAGACAAAAGACAGGTCTCTGCATTGGACTGGAACTCCACAGACCATTGTTCATACGAAGACAACCAGTTTGGATGGACTGTCTTTGTAGTCTTGGGTCTAAAAAAAGACTGGTTCAACAGCAGGCCAAATGAGAGTTCCACAAGACACACACAAAGTTCAAATGTACATTAACATATCAGTACAAGGGCTAGGATCAAGTAACTCTAATAAATATTCAGCCCAATAAACTATAATTGAACTGTTCTCAGTTTAGTTTGTTGAACCAAATTTAAGAAAGTGGGAAACAGGTTGTACTCTGGAAAGACCAAGCAAGAAATTTTAAAATCTGACCAGAACCATCACAGTTTGGCAGGCAGGACACAGGTTGCGGAGTTAACAAAATGAGAGGGTTTTTAGTGAAACCACAAACTCACAAAAATACAAACCACAAGGCCCATGCAGCAGGCAGGAAAAACCCAACCGGCATAAATAATAATCCACATCAAGGGTGGAAATAGGCAGAATTTAAATAAACTCCCCAATTAAAGGCAATGCAGGGCAGCTGCCTCCAATTGGGGACAACAGAAACTAATGTATGGAGATGCCTAGAGGGCTCTCCAGCTGCTGGCCCTAACTACAACCATTTGTATGCTATTCCTGTCAGGCCCTGACTATGGAGATACCTTTATCCATCTCTATGGCTGTCTGGGGGTTTGTACCTAGAGGCCTCTCCAGCTGCTGGCCCTAACTACAATCACCAGACAGCCATAGGAGATACATAAAGGCAGGAACAGCATACAATGTTGCTTAATTTACTAAATAGCATAATTCCTTAAAACGACCATGACCATGTTGTGAAGAACCATTAAGCAGGGACTAATAAATTACATTTGAATCATTAAGCAGACTTATTGTAGTAAGTGAGCATATCAAATATTTTACACATTGCTCAGAATGAATTAAGCCTGGAACCCTGTGTTGTGAGCTTATACCAATAGTGCACAAGGTTATCATAAAGAATGAAAATGGATTAATTCAATATTACTTTCCCATTTGGCATTCGCCAATATGTACAGTAGCCTTAGATTTTTTGTTTCTCCGTTAGACATGTAATTTGCTTTTTACACGGGAAATGGTTTTTGTTGAAAATATGTTTGATAACAAACACATTCATCCTTCAACATTCCAGTTATCTGATAACAGATAACGGTGATTTTTGAGTTCCCAACAGCCTAGAACGTGACATTCGCGACGAAGCTTAGTACGGCCCGATATTGGTGGCTTTTAAATTCCTAACAGCCTTGAACGTGGCATTCGCGACCAAGCTTAGTAGGGCGGGTAGATATCCCACCAATGTGTCAAGTTTATAAAGTTAGTTTACATTAAGACGCCATCGCGGTTGTTTGCTAGCGACGTCGTTTAACTAAGTTACGTTAACGATCGTTTTCCTACTTAACCTGTATAACTATATTGCTGTGAAAAGTAATGAAAACATGGTTGGTGATACGTCTGATATTAGTAAACTAGTGAGATTAGGCTAGTCATAAGCTTTTAAGTACTCTCCGGCTAACTTTAGCGGCGCATGCTAACTGTGCAGGAATTTAGCTAATAAACCTTACGTGAGCACCATCGAGTCACACACATCTGACCTGCAAGTTAATTCCCGATCACAGGTCAGTCTTCTTTCATGCTAACTTTAGCTAGCGTATATTGCATTTATTTTGGCTGTGTTTGCTGTTCAAACTGGCAACGTGATAATAATGACATGGCAGAATAATGATAAGAAAAGAACAAGCTAGGATCAGCGTTTGATGTTTGGGTGTTCAACGTAATGACGTAAGCATTTTTTATTTTTAGTTTAATTGAGCTGACTTGCATCTGTATTAAGAGTGATAGGAAAACCCACATGGAAGGTCAACCAATGTACTACTGTAAGGTTGGACTAGTCCTGTTGCATGATCAACTAACCACATCTAAATGTATTTTAACATGGATGCAAATGTTGTAAAAGATGCACTATGATTTTAGAAGTTTTGACAGATTTTGATATTGATATTTAAACATCAGCTCCCAGTGCTACCATGACCTCCTCTGAGTTCCGATGTGACCGTGTGCCTGCCAGCCGTGACTCCATCTATTCTGAGGCAATCAATCGGAAAATGCATGTCCCAGACCGGCTAAGAGTTGGGCCAGGCGTAGGACTGGGACGGGAAGAGGAGAGGCAATGGCGTGCAGATCGCCCTGCTTCCTACAACATGCACATCCCAGACCGGCTGTCCTTCACAGGTGGGTGCATGCATGACAACAACAAACAGTTACTTACAAGTAGAGTTGAGATGGAAATTACAGAGGAACCAGTGGAAAGCCATTCTATATTGCTGTTCTTTAAAGCTCCTATAATTCTCACAAGATCTGTGAGATCCAATCAAATCTGTGTTCTGTTTTTTTTGTCCATAGATGCCCCAGACATGAGCCCTCACTCGCTGTTTACGTCATCCAACCATGGCTCAGCCCTCCCCCTGGGGAATGCCTGGGACACACAGCAGCACACTGCCTGGATCAGAGAACGAGATCCTTACCTGAGGGAACCAGTGCAGGTATGTCAGACTGCAGACTGACCCTTTCTTTGGTTTAATTGGCTGATAATAATAGTACCGTTTTGCATCAGATCAGATATGCACAGTTCTCTGTGGTTAATCCACCTCATTTTTTGCTGCTGGGTGAATGAGAAGGATATTCCAACCCACGGGTTAGCTTGGGTTTCAGAACAGTTATATTACATTTTTTAGGAACGGGTTGTATTCAATGACCGATGTTTACATCCTTAATTGGAGCGATTGAGTCAATAATTAGGGAAGTTCAGGAAAACACAAGGAAGATTATTTGGCCAGAATTTCTCCCACAGCACAGACTATCTGGTGACTGCAGATTGGGGGTGGGGGAAAAATTGTTGGTTATTTGAATTTTAAGCAGTAAGATATTTTCCTGGCCTGCATATATTACTTATTTGGTTTAAAAAAATAAGTTCTTAAACTTTCTAGGGTCTTGGCTACTATATGGGAGGGTTTTAGTAGTTGGACAGATTCAGACTGTGATTCGGGGGGGGGATGCTGTCAATTAAATGTGGTAACCCATGTGGTAGCCCTGGTGAAGTGGTGGACTGAGTTGAGTGTGGTGCAGGACTGGCAGACTGGTGTCGAATAACCTTGATGGATACACGTTGGAAAACAGCCACACCGCCAGGTTCAGGCCGTTCACTTGACCAACATCACACCTGTCTTGAGAGCATAACAATGTACAGTAGAGAAACTCTGTTTAAATTGAATTTATGAACGGAGGGATATTAAGATTCGCTGTGTGTGACGTTATAATCCAGGGTAGTATATAATGGGTTGCTCAAATTTAGCATTGTGATTGGCTGAGACGTATTTGAAGCAGCACTGAATAAACTGCACTGTATATCCTGATTTCTTTAGAGGGATTTCTGTTAATGTTTTCCTAATCCAACTCTACTGTAATTCTTCACCTGTATAACAGAGTCCCATGCGGAGGTCATACAGTGACCAGTTTTTTGGCAGGAACGACCCTGTCACTCCCGCCTCCAGACATTCATCACACACACTCACCTCGTAAGTACAACATGATCTAGATTGGGCCGATGGTTCAACCACTTTTTACGCAGGATTCCCTCTTGTTCCCTCTGTCATGAGGTAACACCTCACACTGTTATTTTGTATCTTAAAGGCTCCCTCCACTCATATGATCACCCCATTAAATTTGTACGATTAACCATTTATTTTTAATTCTCCCGTTTTTCGGACTGGATGTGTAATGTGTTCTTTATATTTACACACACTCTGAGTAAAATTACAATTATATGTCATGAATGTTTAAGGGTTCGGTCTGTGTCTTTGGAACTTGGCTGTTGACAGGTAAACTAACATACATTTGGTCCTGATTCTCTATGTTGACACAGACAGCTTGCTTTTCAAATCAGCTTTTCTTTCCATCCTATAATCTCGCTGAAAGTCAGAGAAAGCCACATCGGGGACATGAAATCGAATTTACCACCTCCCACATCCTGCATAACGATTGTTTTCTAACAGAAGGACGCCTCGGTTCCTCTGATCTTTAGTTCCTCCTTAAACGTATGTTCTATGGGAGGCAATGTGAAGCCAGGCACACAGTCTTGTAAGGGATCTCAGGTTGTCTAGCGTATTAGGCCTTGTCACCTGATAACTGTTGCGTTCCGGTCTGTGTGCCGTATGTCTTGTGTGATTCCCCACCCCTCCCCCAGTCCTCTTAGTCATGGTGGTGGACACCCTCCTCAGTCCTTGTCCGATAATGAGCACTCCTCTGACCCACCTCCCCCGGTGCTCCCTGCCCTACCACACAGTTTCCTGTCCCCACAGACCATGCTGCAGGTTGCCAAGGATCTGGGCCAGCGGGCTTCACAGCGCCTCCTGCAGACGGTCACTCAGAAATACAGGTTAGGGGCTAGTGGCTACTCCTGCCTGTGAGTGACCCCTGTGTGACCCCTGACAACCCAGTCCTGAATCTGGACACATTCTCTAACTTCCCTGTGTGGTCTTGCATCTCTGTCTACAATGCCTTTGCATGGAGATGAGAATTCATTTGTCTCTTCACGCACAAATTAATAGTGTTTTTTATACATTGCTGACTAACTCTTTACCTTGACAGGCTGCACTCTGACCTCTGTTTGCTACTTCCCCCTCCTTTGTGTTTACTCTGGGTAGAAGTTGTCAATTGGCGCAGATCTACGATCAGCTTTCTCTACCTTACTCTGTTTAATCCTACTACAGCTTTGTGCGCCCTCTTGTTGGCCTGTTGATAGTCCTTTACGCCTTTCCGTGGTTCCGACTTTCATCATGGTGGACAGTGTTTGAACAGTAGATGGAGACAGAGGCCACGGCTTTATAAATCTTCTTCTGGATCAGTCTTTTGTTATTTCTTTGCCTTGTGTTGAGGGCACCTTGGCAGACTCTGGTCTCTTTCCCTGGTTTGAAGGTTTAACTACCCAGAACACCAAACATCTGTGGTTGAGGCGCCCCTGTCGTGTGTCCAACCAGCCAGGAAAAGGTACTTCTGGCACTGTTTCCTTTCATTTAGCTTTAGATGAGAAGCAGAATTTCAGGAGCCTAAAGCATGCATGTGTGTGTGTGTGCCGTTTACCTTCTATCTCTCTGTGTGTGGTTGGCAGGGCCATGCAGGACTCCTGGATGAGCACAGACGATGAAGGCAGTGCAGCTGTGGAGTTCATCGTACTGAGGAGACAGGTAGCCAGCCTACCACGCCCTCACTGTTGCCTTACTGGGGCCTCGCTTCGGGGTCCCCTGCTGTCACAAATGTTGCTTGTGTTAAGGATACTTGCACTTACTCCAATTCTTGACCAAAGGCCTTTGCGTGCTCAGAATTCAAGGCTGCAAGCTGTGACAAATCTTGTGTAAGACAAAAAAATGGATTTGGTCTTAACAGATCGGACTTTGTGTCCAGGTGTTGAAGATGAGTCGTCGTCTGGCCGGTCTGGAGAGGCAGAACGCAGAACGGAGACAGACTGAGCTAGTCATCTTCTCTCTACTGGTCTCAGCCTGTCTGCTCAATGGCTGGCTTTGGATACGCAGATAACAGCCCTGTATCAGTTAACAGCCCAGTCTCCTGGTACACAACCTCTTATTGCTCACCATTGCTTTACACTTCCACTCAGCGGGGTTGTGAATACACACACACACACACACACACGTATAGGTGTTAGATCCGGAACATGTGAAATGGTCTACCCTAATGTTTCAGGAGGCCAGGAGAGCAGTACCACTGGTAAGACGACCTGAGGACTAGAATGGTCTTGATTGAGGGCTGTGCACAGCTAACAGATTAAATTGCTTGTCAAAGCTGGAGGCCAATTTCAACATACACAATCGATTAGTGTCCCGTTGTCCTTAAAGGGTTGGCCGTCTCTGTGACCTTAACACTACTGTTCACCACAGCTGGAGGGAGTGATAAGAAGTGATTGTGTTGCAGCTGAAGCTTTGTTACATTGTCCTGTTTGAGTCGGAGAATCGGATTCACGTCATGGGTCTGTCAACACGGGGTGTTGTAACAGCCACTGTATGAGGGAAACCATCAGCTGGTCATGCTAGTATCTGGTACTCTAGGATGGTGAAATTAATCACTTCATTCAATATGGCTAGTAAGGTTCTCCTTTAGGCACATGTATTGCAAGGCTAGTGTGTTATGTCTGAAGGCTAATGATGTGTGTTTGGTTGAAGTCAGAGGCCCCATTGGCTTTAAAGCCTTTAAGACAAGTCGATTCTCTGAAATGATATGCATGTTTCTTAGACGACAAACAAAGCTGATCATCATGAATGTATATTTAGTCCTAATTTATTGATGCATTGATGTTTTTTTGTTAATCTATTTCTGATGTTATACTGGCTCTAATAATTAATAAATTTGATTGTCTGTTGGACCATCTTAGATATTGATACGCCGGCCACCCAATGTGTAAATAACCAGCCAAAAATAATGTGTCGTTTAGCATTCTAATACATTTGAGCCTAATCAGAGAATTACAGTGTCCTCTTAAGTAGACATACATGAATTAATGAGTTACACTTCATTTGGTTGTCCATTCCTGTTAGTCTGGTTAGAAATGTCCATCTGGTGTGATCAGTCAATAAAGTCAATGTGCTTGGCAATGGTATGTTTGTAATGTACCACAAACACCCAATATGCCAATTCTAAACCGTTTTACCAATTAAATAAGACCTTGCTGTGATGTCATGACCTTGGTGAACACTCTCATATCATAGTAATCGAAAGCAACCAGTTTACTGACGGGAAATATATGAATATGTATGCGTGTATTCTGTAACTGAGCACGTACAGAACAAACATGAAGCTACAATGTATATTTATTGAACTTTTGTTTAAATGAATACTAAACCATATACACCCACTATCTGAAACATTTGCAAAGTCATTATTTGGAACATTGTCAGGAGTACATAAAGTTTAACCAAAAAATGGAAATGGAATGAGATGACGATAAAACCAAATGCTTGATTAGAAATACAATTTAGTTCAACATGAATGGCAATTGTACAGTAATGACATTGTCAAGCAGTATCTATTGTACAGATTGTGAAAGGCACAGAAATACTAGGAAGATCCAGACAAAAACTAGAATTAATTCTTACCAGATGTACTTGGGAAATATCTGCTCTTGAGTGACCACAAACATTAATAGAAAGTTAGGTGAGAATCATTTCCATCACCGCTGGCTTTGTGAAATAAATGTACATTTTGAGTGCTTGTGAAATTGTCTGAAAGTCAAACTGTTTAAATGCAGAAAGCAATGTCCACTAAGGCCAACTCTGATTCTCAATAACCTGGCAGTGAGGTTGGCTGTTTGACCAATGAGTTCAGGTTTTTATTTTGAGCTCCTGGCTCAGAACACTCAGGGTCATATGATTTAGGATCAACATCGGAAGCAAGACCCAAGGACCGGCACTGGGGTGGGACAAAGAGGTGCATAGTAATATGTAGACTATCCATACAGACTGGAAGTATAGCAAAAGTATATTTAACATCTTGTGAAACTTTAGTTGCGGGCTGATACATTATTGAATTATCTGGACCTGGAAATGTCTTTATGATTGTCAATCACACTGTAAGAGAACATTTCATGTTCTGTCAACAGTGGTCTTTTGGAAATGTTGTCATTGAAAGTGTGTTTTTCACACAAATAAGCCTCTGCACCAAACTGAAAGGGAACAACCAATCACCAAATATACCTGATGTTAAGCCTTCCACCTCCCTGTCCCCAGCCTGGTCCAGTCTCCGATCCCTGGGTCCATTGTCTACACTTGACACCTCACACAGAAATAGAAATTGCCGTCTGTGCTGGAAATATTACATTTCTTTACACCGGATTAGTGATTTTTAAAACACAGTATTCCACACAAAGGTTTACCAGCCTCAGCCAGGTGAGAGAAATGTATAGGGGACAGTTTGTTTCCATGGCCTTTCAGGTTGTTATTTTTTGTATGCTTTTAAAACTTAAGGCCAGGTGACCCAGCTGGTGGTTTCTTTGTACCACACATTCATCTGTGATTTTGAAACAACTAAACAACTGCTACCTAGATTGTGACGTGTGTGCATATTTAAAAGTCAATGTTTAACAATTTGCGAAGTATGTAGAATACTTTTCAAAAGAAATGTCCTTGTTTTCCATTAAAACATACATTCAATGAGATCCCACCACAGCTCAATAGAGTTGAGATCTGGCCATTTCATTATTGACAATACCAGCTGACTGCTTCTTCCCTAAATAGTTCTTGCATAGATTGGAGATGTGCTTTGGGTCACTGCCATGTTGAGGAAATGGGCATCAATTGACATTGCATGACCTTTTTTCCCCTGTACAAATATCCACTTTACCACCACAATCACCCCCAGACCATCACATTGCCTCCACCATGCTTGACAGACTGCATCATGCGCACCTCCAGCATCTTTTCATTTGGTCTGCGTATTATTAATGTAATTTGTGATCTGACCTCCTCAAAGTTAGATAAGTCTGTCCGTAACACATCTTCTGTCGAAGTGTCTGTGTTCTTTTGCCCATATAAATTTTTTTGTTATATTGGCCAGTATGAAATATGGCTTCAGCTGTGCTAAAACAATTGTGAATTGGTTTTCTAATAATCGATTAGCCTTTTAAAATAATACACTTGGCTTATCAAACACAACATGCCGTTGGAATACAGGAGTGATGGTTGCCAATAACTGGGCTCGGTACATGAATATTCCATTTAGCTGTTTCCAGACATTCAC
Organism: Dallia pectoralis; assembly: GCA_029465975.1. Lineage (NCBI taxonomy): Eukaryota > Metazoa > Chordata > Actinopteri > Esociformes > Umbridae > Dallia > Dallia pectoralis. The sequence goes on from CM055746.1 coordinate 5,956,562, forward strand.
AACATTACAAATGTCTACACTGTATTTCTGAACAACTGGATGTTATGTTAATCGGCAAACAAAAACAATTTGAGAACAAGGACATTTCTAGTGACCCCAAAGTGTGTGTGTGTGTGTGTGTGTGTGTGTGTGTGTGTGTGTGCGTGCGTGCGTGCGTGATCCTGGGTAGATACAAAAGTATTGTTACCGTTGGTCAAAAGCAACAGACACGTTCTGAAACTGTGCAGTACTTCCTGTGTCATTAGAGCCGGTTCTAGGCATAAGTGACTGAAGTGGTCGCTTAGGGCCCAGGACTGCCAACGGGTCCTGACCGCAAATGGAACACTAATCAAATGTTGTTAAGGGCCCATTAAAGGCTAGAACCGGCCCAGTGAGTCACATACAGTATGAAATGTGAAGCAAGCCTATACGCGTGATTAGAATGATAGTTGATTACAAGATTGTCAGATGGTTTGATAAACTAGTTGTAGAAAAAATATTTTCGGCCTAATTTGGTACTGGACACGTCTGGACAGAAGACACATCAGTGTAAACCAAACCTCTCACTGCTGCTTTAAGACAGACCATAGAAAACCTCACAGATGCAGCATATTAAACCACAGCAGAAAGGTGTGACTGTCACCCCCCCCAGTGCCTTGTAGGTGATGTGCTTCTAAAAACCTATTCCATTCATTTGTGTTAAATGCCGTAAATACAGTATTTACAGGTTAAATTGTTTTGTAGTTGACACAGTCACTTTGATTACCCAAGTGCCACATGTAACATAGGTAAATAAAGTTCTACCACACATAAATAGAATACCTAAGTCAGACTCAATGTAAAATAATATATATATATAAGTAGTGCAATAAATGCATCAAACTGTAGTCAATACGTTTGGTCCACGGATGGCAATTAGCCTCCAGCAACTTGCGAGCACATCATCCTGATGACACTGACTAACTGTGCACAACCATAGAACACAGCTTTAAATAATAGTGCATTTTAACACACCCTGGGGGTCAACTGAAATGACAGAAACACCAAACACAGAAAACAAAAGAAAGTAATCCTTCACCTATTTCGAAAATGTGCCTGAAAAGTTGTTTTTTTGTTGCATAGCCACTGAAGTGGATAGTGGCCTCTATTGGCCAAATGACTGATACAGCATGTTCAGCACCATCGAGGAATTCTACCATTTTAAAGAAGTAATGTGGGTGGGGCTTCCTATTGGCTAAGAAGGGATCAGCTACTCACCTCCTAGTCATCGAGGCCAATGAGGTGGCAGTAAAACTTGGCTTTATATTTGTTCCCCAACCAATCAGTTTGTCCACCTCTAATTCCTACGAGCTGTAGAACAACATTGTTTCCTTTCAAAACGGTGCTGCCCATGCTCTCACAGATGCCCGAGAGTGTGACGAGGCGTCTAAGGCACAAACACACTATATCCTCCTGTCCTGTGACTTGGTTCAGATGAGGATCTCCACCATGTCAGTGTCCATCTCTTGGTGAGAGGCAGACAGGGGCAGGGATTGAGGCTGCAGTGCTGTACGCCTCTCCAGAGTACTGCTGTGGAACCCGGGTACATCTGAAGACACATTGAAAGAAGTCAATAGATCAAAGGGAATTTCAACCCTCAATACAAAGACTCCCCCTATTCTACAATTTTGACAGCGCAACATAACAAATCGGAGTAAATAAATTCCTGCACACTCAAGATTTAAATAGATGTGAGCCCAAACTGGCCTTAGACAACATCTGACAACCCTTGTCACATTCAAACTCATTTGTATAAATAGAAGACATGTGTAGTTTCTAGATTGTTTAAGGAGTAAAGGCCTCATTATGCTTCTGCGTCAACTCCACGGCGTAGCTACGCCGTCACTCCTACGGCGTCGTGGCCGTTTTATGGTTCTGCGTCGGGTTGCGTTGCATTTCACCGCCAGATGTATAATCTGACCAATCACAGCCCTTGTGGTCTGCGTCGCCTCGACGTGTAGTTACAATTTTTTGGAGGTGCACGTCGAGCTACGGCGTAGGGGTCGGAGAGGGTACGCCGTCGATTCGACGCAGAAGCATAAAACAGGCTTTAGTGTCACTTCAAAATAGGTTTAACAAAAGTCTATTTGTTCTCATTAAGATCATATTCCCTTAGGAGACGGTCAGTCTTGCCTGACGCGATGGGCCAAACCAACAATTAAAAGCATTGTTTGCCATTCCATAACGGCACATTGAAGCAGCATTCTCGTGGATTACATCTAGAATTCAAAGTTAATACTTCCCGTAACTAGATTGGCCTCCAAAATATCTGTCCCGCAGTTAAAACGTACATTTGGTACTTGTGGTCAGAACAGATATCTGTCCTCACTTGTGTCCACAGTATATTACATACATATACACTATCCGAACGTGGAGCATTGACAGAATGAACACACTGTAATCTATTTCTAAAGATGGCGGCTGGTCCCCTCCTGCTGTACCTGCAATGCGATCTGGTATGTAGACCGGACTGGGGCTGGAGAGTCGGCTGGGCAGGGTCATGCTGTGGAAGCCTGGGTTACTGGGCTGGCTGCTGGGCAGGGTCATGCAGTGTAGGGCCGAGGTACTGGGCTGGGTACTGGGCTTGCTGCCGGCATCATGTCCCTTGTCCGTCTGGGTGCAGCTGTCCCTGCTTCCTGTCTTTGAGTGGCCCGCCGTCAGGGGCAGGACCGGAGAGGGAGATGACGAGATGGACTCTGTCCTCAGAGAGTCGGTACGGTACTCTGGACTTAACAGGACTCCTGAGTGGAAGGATACACAGGAGGCCGGTAAAGACGTGTGGCTGCCGGGTTGATCATAACAGGCTCTCAGGTTGTTTATTCAAAAACATGGGAGTAAGTCAGCCTTTCATTTTAAATGCATTATAATGACAAATATAACCACAGGTAGTAATTGTGCATTCAGTGCCAATACTAAACAGATCCGACTGAGAATAACAGCACAATACAATTGCATAATATATATATATATAAAAATAACTTTCCAACCCCATCCACGACCACGAGACTATGAATCAGTCTGATCCTACTGTACATTCCTCACCCACAGCTGACCGCACGTCATGTGCCTGACACGCACACCCACAATGCTTTGTCTGTCTATCATCCAAAGGGGATTGAATCAACTTCCTGCATCTTTCCTGCCCTAGACCAGCACCAGCCCATATTGAAATACATACCTCTGTCCACCTTGCATTGACGCGACGCCGTACGTCCAATATAGGGCACTAGCTTTCACAACTGCCCTAATCTGGTCTAAAATAGTGCACTAGATATCACATATGTGAACTTGATGGTAACTTGAATATGAGTGGCACATAACACTTAACCTAGGAAAACCAGTATTCCTACCCAGACTGCCCTTCCAGCTGCTGTCCTTGCGCTCCTCTGTGATGGGGGAACTACTGAGACCCAGGCTGTGGGAGAGCAGGCCAGAGCTGCCTGTGTTGGTGATGGACATCAGAGACTTAGATGGACGCATGGTGGCCTGGGCGTCCCGGTCTTTGGGTTCCTTCCTGGAGCGCTGGTGGAGCACCTTGATCATGGCATCCTTCTCAATGATCTGGGCGTGCAGGTTCTTGATCCTGGGAGATAAGTAAAAGTGTTAAAATCATATGATCAACATCCTGCCATGGTACAGGCCGCGACACTAGTCTGCACCGAGGTTATCAGGACAAAGTTAATAAAGTGGAGAACGGTTGTTAAAAATAGTACAGTGGCAACTTATGTATAGTCACCTCTTTTGCATTTTTATTTATACATTATTTATTCACTTTGACATTACAGACTTTTTATGTGTTGAGCTGTCGCAAAAACAAAGCATTTTGTAACACATACAATGTGGAAAAGTCTTAAAGGGGAGTGAATGTGTGCCTCCTGCATCTCTTCCCAAGTGCTAAGCTTCAACACTTTACCTGCTCTCCATATCTAGGCATCGGCGGTTGGCCATGAGGATCTCCTCTTCCTCCTTCTGGATACGAGCCTCAACTGACAGCTGCTGTTCATAGCTGCTACTGGGGGAGTGGCTTACGACGGATGACGTGTCCCTCTGGGTGGCCACTGAGGCGGCGGCATCCAGGGCAAACTGCCGCATGACACTCTCCTCCAGGTACTTCTGCTCCCACTTGGTCATGTCCGCCTCCAGGGCCAGGATTCTCTCCTCCTTCTCCCTCAGGTGCTCCATCAGGGCTGTGGCGTTGTACTCCTGACCACAGCTGTTGTTGTTCTGAGAGCCGCCTTGTCTCTGGGGGGGTCAATGGGGGTGGAATATTCGATCAACTGTCACTGGTACATTCCTGTTATAATACGCCTGATTATATCATGGTCTATGGCAACACTGGTACATTCCTGTTATAATACACCTGATTATATCATGGTATATGGCGACACTGGTACATTCCTGTTATAATACGCCTGATTATATCATGGTCTATGGCAACACTGGTACATTCCTGTTATAACACATCTGATTATATCATGGTCTATGGCAACACTGGTACATTCCTGTTATAATACGCCTGATTATATCATGGTCTATGGCAACACTGGTACATTCCTGTTATAATACGCCTGATTATATCATGGTCTATGGCAACACTGGTACATTCCTGTTATAATACACCTGATTATATCATGGTCTATGGCGACACTGGTACATTCCTGTTATAATACGCCTGATTATATCATGGTCTATGGCAACACTGGTACATTCCTGTTATAACTCATCTGATTATATCATGGTCTATGGCAACACTGGTACAATCCTGTTATAATACGCCTGATTATATCATGGTCTATGGCGACACTGGTACATTCCTGTTATAATACACCTGATTATATCATGGTCTATGGCGACACTGGTACATTCCTGTTATAATACGCCTGATTTATATCATGGTCTGATTATATATGGTCTATGGCGACACTGGTACATTCCTGTTATAATACGCCTGATTATATCATGGTACATTCATTCCTGTTATAATACACCTGATTATATCATGGTCTATGGCGACACTGGTACATTCCTGTTATAATACACCTGATTATATCATGGTCTATGGCGACACTGGTACATTCCTGTTATAATACACCTGATTATATCATGGTCTATGGCGACACTGGTACATTCCTGTTATAATACACCTGATTATATCATGGTCTATGGAGACACTGGTACATTCCTGTTATAATACACCTGATTATATCATGGTCTATGGCGACACTGGTACATTCCTGTTATAATACACCTGATTATATCATGGTCTGGAGACATGGTACATTCCTGTTATAATACACCACATGGTGGCGACACTGGTACATTCCTGTTATAATACACCTGATTATATCATGGTCTATGGCGACACTGGTACATTCCTGTTATAATACACCTGATTATATCATGGTCTATGGCGACACTGGTACATTCCTGTTATAATACACCTGATTATATCATGGTCTATGGAGACACTGGTACATTCCTGTTATAATACACCTGATTATATCATGGTCTATGGCGACACTGGTACATTCCTGTTATAATACACCTGATTATATCATGGTCTATGGCAACACTGGTACATTCCTGTTATAATACACCTGATTATATCATGGTCTATGGCGACACTGGTGCATTCCTGTTATAATACACCTGATTATATCATGGTCTATGGCGTTACTGGTACATTCCTGTTATAATACACCTGATTATATCATGGTCTATGGAGACACTGGTACATTCCTGTTATAATACACCTGATTATATCATGGTCTATGGCGACACTGGTACATTCCTGTTATAATACACCTGATTATATCATGGTCTATGGCAACACTGGTACATTCCTGTTATAATACACCTGATTATATCATGGTCTATGGCGACACTGGTACATTCCTGTTATAATACACCTGATTATATCATGGTCTATGGCGACACTGGTACATTCCTGTTATAATACACCTGATTATATCATGGTCTATGGCGACACTGGTACATTCCTGTTATAATACGCCTGATTATATCATGGTCTATGGCGACACTGGTACATTCCTGTTATAATACACCTGATTATATCATGGTCTATGGCGACACTGGTACATTCCTGTTATAATACATCTGATTATATCATGGTCTATGGCAACACTGGTACATTCCTGTTATAATACACCTGATTATATCATGGTCTATGGCAACACTGGTACATTCCTGTTATAATACACCTGATTATATCATGGTCTATGGCGACACTGGTACATTCCTGTTATAATACACCTGATTATATCATGGTCTATGGCGACACTGGTACATTCCTGTTATAATACACCTGATTATATCATGGTCTATGGCGACACTGGTACATTCCTGTTATAATACACCTGATTATATCATGGTCTATGGCGACACTGGTACATTCCTGTTATAATACACCTGATTATATCATGGTCTATGGCGACATTGGTACTAGGGGATTAACAACTATGTGCCTCCCCCACCCTTTCCATTCTAACACAGGACCTTTCCCCAACATCCCTGCATCCCCGTGGCCTGGAGGAACTGTCTGTTCTTGAATAATGGGAAAACATTCTGCGGTGATCCGTTTGGCACTGCTCGCACAGGAAACGGGGATGGAATTCATGGAAGAGAACATCTCCGTAGGGACTCGAGAAAAAGAGCCCTGGACTTCTAGATCAGGATGTCCTGCTGATGCGAACTCAAGCTAAAACACTGGCATCACAAAGTGTGTATCTGGCCCTTGTTAATGTATCTTTTGCATTTGCATGTAAACGGGTGTTTCTTCTGTGTGTGTGTGTGTGTATGTGGGGTATCTACAGCTTGTGTGTGTGTGTATGTATGTGGGGTATCTACAGCTTGTGTGTGTGTGTGTGTGTGTGTGTGTGTGTGTGTGTGTGTATGTTGGGCATCTACAGCTGTGTGTGTGTGTGTGTGTGTATGTTGGGTATCTACAGCTGTGTGTGTGTGTGTGTGTGTGTGTGTGTGTGTGTATGTTGGGCATCTACAGCTTGTGTGTGTGTGTGTGTGTGTGTGTGTGTGTATGTTTGGTATCTACAGCTTGTGTGTGTGTGTGTGTGTGTGTGTGTGTGTGTATGTTGGGCATCTACAGCTTGTGTGTGTGTGTGTGTGTTGGGTATCTACAGCTTGTGTGTGTGTGTGTGTTTGGTATCTACAGCTTGTGTGTGTGTGTGTGTATGTTTGGTATCTACAGCTTGTGGGTGTGTATGTTGGGTATCTACAGCTTGTGTGTGTGTGTGTGTGTGTGTGTGTGTATGTTGGGTATCTACAGCTTGTGTGTGTGTGTGTGTGTGTATGTTGGGTATCTACAGCTTGTGTGTGTGTGTGTGTGTGTGTGTGTGTTGGGTATCTACAGCTTGTGTGTGTGTGTGTGTGTGTGTTGGGTATCTACAGCTTGTGTGTGTGTGTGTGTATGTTGGGTATCTACAGCTTGTGTGTGTGTGTGTGTGTGTGTATGTTGGGTATCTACAGCTTGTGTGTGTGTGTGTGTGTGTGTGTGTGTGTGTGTGTGTGTGTGTGTGTGTGTGGCATCTACAGCTTGTGTGTGTGTGTGTGTGTGTGTGTATGTTGGGTATCTACAGCTTTGTGTGTGTGTGTGTGTATGTTGGGTATCTACAGCTTGTGTGTGTGTGTGTGTGTGTTGGGCATCTACAGCTTGTGTGTGTGTGTGTGTGTGTGTGTGTGTGTATGTTGGGCATCTACAGCTTGTGTGTGTGTGTTGGGTATCTACAGCTTGTGTGTGTGTGTGTATGTTGGGCATCTACAGCTTGTGTGTGTGTGTGTGTGTGTATGTTGGGTATCTACAGCTTGTGTGTGTGTGTGTGTGTGTGTGTGTGTGTTGGGTATCTACAGCTTGTGTTGTGTGTGTGTGTGTGTGTGTGTGTGTGTTGGGTATCTACAGCTTGTGTGTGTGTGTGTGTTGGGTATCTACAGCTTGTGTGTGTGTGTGTGTGTGTGTTGGGTATCTACAGCTTGTGTGTGTGTGTGTGTGTTGGGTATCTACAGCTTGTGTGTGTGTGTGTGTGTGTGTGTGTGTTGGGTATCTACAGCTTGTGTGTGTGTGTTGGGTATCTACAGCGTGTGTGTGTGTGTGTGTGTGTTGGGTATCTACAGCTTGTGTGTGTGTGTGTGTGTGTTGGGTATCTACAGCTTGTGTGTGTGTGTGTGTGTGTTGGGTATCTACAGCTTGTGTGTGTGTGTGTGTATGTTGGGTATCTACAGCTTGTGTGTGTGTGTGTGTGTGTGTTGGGTATCTACAGCTTGTGTGTGTGTGTGTGTGTTGGGCATCTACAGCTTGTGTGTGTGTGTGTGTGTGTGTGTGTGTGTTGGGCATCTACAGCTTGTGTGTGTGTGTGTGTGTGTGTGTGTGTGTGTGTGTGTGTATGTTGGGTATCTACAGCTGTGTGTGTGTGTGTGTGTGTGTGTGTGTTGGGCATCTACAGCTTGTGTGTGTGTGTGTGTATGTTGGGTATCTACAGCTTGTGTGTGTGTGTGTGTGTTGGGTATCTACAGCTTGTGTGTGTGTGTGTATTATTGGGCATCTACAGCTTGTGTGTGTGTGTGTATGTTGGGCATCTACAGCTTGTGTGTGTGTGTATGTTGGGTATCTACAGCTTGTGTGTGTGTGTGTGTGTGTGTGTGTGTGTGTGTGTGTGTGTGTGTGTGTTGGGTATCTACAGCTGTGTGTGTGTGTGTGTGTTGGGTATCTACAGCTTGTGTGTGTGTTGGGTATCTACAGCTTGTGTGTGTTTGTGTGTGTGTGTTGGGTATCTACAGCTTGTGTGTGTGTGTGTGTGTGTTGGGTATCTACAGCTTGTGTGTGTGTGTTGGGTATCTACAGCTTGTGTGTGTGTGTGTGTGTGTGTGTGTGTGTGTGTGTTGGGTATCTACTGCTTGTGTGTGTGTGTGTGTGTGTGTGTGTGTGTGTGTGTGTGTGTGTTGGGTATCTACAGCTTGTGTGTGTGTGTGTGTGTGTTGGGTATCTACAGCTTGTGTGTGTGTGTGTGTGTGTTGGGTATCTACAGCTTGTGTGTGTGTGTGTGTGTGTGTGTGTTGGGTATCTACAGCTTGTGTGTGTGTGTGTGTTGGGTATCTACAGCTTGTGTGTGTGTGTGTGTTGGGTATCTACAGCTTGTGTGTGTGTGTGTGTGTTGGGTATCTACAGCTTGTGTGTGTGTGTTGGGTATCTACAGCTTGTGTGTGTGTGTGTGTGTGTGTGTGTGTGTACACCTCACCTGCTGCATACGCAGGGATTCCAGCTCCCTCTCCAGCCGTGTGCGTAAGCGGTGCTCCAGCTGCTCTCTCTTCTCACAGGCTGCCTGGAGCTGGGCCAGGGCCTGCTGCATACGCTCTACCTTCTCCACATACACCTGCTTCTTCTTCAGCTGGAGCACACAGGACAGAACACCAACAGATAGTACATGATTCACTTGGCATTTCAGACCACAGCGGGACTAAATAGAGAAAAGGAACAATTGAGAAATAGGAGCACATACAGAGGTCACACAGAGTGAGAGAAGAAACGACGGAGTTAGCAAGAGAGAGAAAAAGTCTGCCCAAAGAGTTCTTTCATGGCAGATATAAAACTCCAACTCGACAGCTTTTGTTCAGGGAAACAAGTAGACGTTTGTGGTGCTGACGGGCAACATAAGTGGAGCGGCTCAGTATTTCTCCGGAGTATTCAGGTTCGTTTCCCACTCAATTCCAACTGGTTCTCTGGGCTGCAGCAAAGCTATTTCAGACTGAAAACCAACAAAACCAACCAGCTCGGGCTCAGAACAGTTTTCCAATGCGGAGGTCAGTCAAGGCCAGGACGAGACATAAGCTTCTGGGGCAACGCTCAGGCATTTGCTATGCTTGACAAGGGCAGCGATTTTTTTATTACACGTCCTGCTCGAACAGGAAATCACACTTCAAATCGTAAACAAAATATTTTTGACCTATTAGGTGTCCTTTCTGAAAGCCATTCATGCACACCCATAATTATTATTTTTCTGCTACTATGTGTACAATCTACATTTTCTAACAGGCAATTGGGACCCAAATTCCTTATAAAGACCGTTTGTGGGAATGGGTGCCGGGGAAAATGGGAGGAAAAACTGGAAGAACTGCATGAACAGAAACATGACAGCAATACAAGCGGCTAATTCTCTGTGCATTTGAGTATTTTTTGTGACCAGAATCAAATACTTGTTTTTTTAAATGTAATTGCCGTATTTCCATTTAGACCGTTAATGTGCGACTTCTGGAGGGTGTTTATCCTCCTCAAGACCGCCATTAGATAACCAAAGTGGAATATCTTATCATAATCACTGGCTTCTGAGGGAAGCAACTTCAAGGGGAAAAAATATTTTGGGGAATGTTTTTCACTTTTACTCTGTTTTGTATCTGTGGACTGGAAGCATTTTTTAAGTTAACAAACAATGTTAAGGAAATGCATACATATATTTCCATCTGTTTTACACTGAATGTTATCAGATCTTTAACCAAAACATAATCTTAGATAAATGGAACCGAAGTGAAGAAAAAAAAACATTTATATACTTTAGATTATGCAACACTCAATGTACTTAGAAGCCAAAAGAGTGTGACAGATCGTGCTCAAAAAAAAAAAAAAAAAAAGGAAATTGCCTTAGAATTGCAGTATTTTCTCAGCCTCATGGCAAATATGTAGAATAGCAGCTCAGAAACCTAACTGAAGTTTCCATCGACTCGACAATTTCAACATTAATGTTAAATATGTGACTTTTCAGTCATTCAAAAGTAGAACCACTTGAGCGTTTTGCTGCATGACCCAGTTCCGCTTCACATTCAGCCCGTGAACGGAGGGTCTGACTTAAAAAGACGATTGTAATTTCCTGTTTTACTTCAGTTAACAAAAATGATTCCCGTCGAGCAAAGGAAGGAAATTAAGTCCCCTCCCTCACAAGAGGAAACGGCCCAGTCCCTCCCTTCCGCTAATGTCACATGTTCATCATAACCAGGTGAAAAAACTGTTGTTCTGCAAGTGACCACGAGAGTTAACCCTAAGGTCTTGATGCATATGAGAATGTTTCTGGAATCTGAAAAGGGGCCAAACACTTTCCCACAGCAGCACCCTTATCATTTTAATCACTGTAAACCAAACCCATGCATTTACAGCTGAATTCTGACTAGACAGGCCTGGCTCCAGTGTGACCTGGCTCCAATGTGTCAAGGCTCCAGTGCGGCCTGGCTCCAGTGCGGCCTGGCTCCAGTGCGGCCTGGCTCCAGTGCGGCCTGGCTCCAGTGCGGCCTGGCTCCAGTGCGGCCTGGCTCCAGTGCGGCCTGGCTCCAGTGCGGCCTGGCTCCAGTGCGGCCTGGCTCCAGTGCGGCCTGGCTCCAGTGCGGCCTGGCTCCAGTGCGGCCTGGCTCCAGTGCGGCCTGGCTCCAGTGCGGCCTGGCTCCAGTGCGGCCTGGCTCCAGTGCGGCCTGGCTCCAGTGCGGCCTGGCTCCAGTGCGGCCTGGCTCCAGTGCGTCAAGGCTCCAGTGCGTCAAGGCTCCAGTGCGTCAAGGCTCCAGTGCGTCAAGGCTCCAGTGCGTCAAGGCTCCAGTGCGTCAAGGCTCCAGTGCGTCAAGGCTCCAGTGCGTCAAGGCTCCAGTGCGTCAAGGCTCCAGTGCGTCAAGGCTCCAGTGCGTCAAGGCTCCAGTGCGTCAAGGCTCCAGTGCGTCAAGGCTCCAGTGCGTCAAGGCTCCAGTGCGTCAAGGCTCCAGTGCGTCAAGGCTCCAGTGCGTCAAGGCTCCAGTGCGTCAAGGCTCCAGTGCGTCAAGGCTCCAGTGTGTCAAGGCTCCAGTGTGTCAAGGCTCCAGTGTGTCAAGGCTCCAGTGTGTCAAGGCTCCAGTGTGTCAAGGCTCCAAGAGGACTGCCTCAGGGGCATTTTTAACCTAGTATTTCTTTAGAGACCATTACAACAATGTCTATTGTTCAAATGTGCAAAAATCCAGTACATTTCGATTGTAAAAAAAAAAGATCACACAATGACATGTGATGCAAATTAATTTAATTCAAGCAAAAGATTCCCACCTAATCTTAAAACGTTTCAGTGCACCAGGTGAGAGGTAAAGTAAATGTCACTCATCACTCATCTTCAACCGTTTATCCGCGGTCGGGTCGCGGGGGTAGCAGCTCTAGCAGGGGACCCCAAACTTCCCTTTCCCTGGCAACATTAGCCAGCTCTGACTGGGGAATCCTGAGGCGTTCCCAGGCCAGTGTGGAGATATAATCTCTCCACCTAGTCCTGGGTCTTCCCCGAGGTCTCCTCCCAGCTGGACATGCCTGGAACACCTCTCTAGGGAGGCGCCCAGGTGGCATTCTTACTAGATGCCCGAACCACCTCAACTGGCTCCTTTCTACGCGAAGGAGCATCGGCTCTACTCCGAGTTCCTCTCGAATGACTGAGCTTCTCACCCTATCCCTAAGGGAGAGGCCAGCCACCTTCCTTAGAAAACCCATTTCGGCCGTACCCGCGATCTTGTTCTTTCGGTCATGACCCAGCCTTCATGACCATAGGTGAGAGTAAAAACAAAGATTGACCGGTAGATCGAGAGCTTTGCCTTCCGGCTCAGCTCTCTTATCGTCACAACGGTGCATTAAAGCGAATGCAACACCGCCCCCGCTGCTCTGATTCTCCGGCCAATCTCACGCTCCATTGTTCCCTCAATCGCAGTAATGTAAATGTCCTACACATAAAGCAACAATAACAACTGATACGTATTAGACAGAGTCAGATCCTTACCTCCTCCTCTAGTTTGACTACTTTGGCCTGGGCATTGTTGAGGGCCTGGTCTCTAATCTCAATGTGTCGTCTCTGGTCCTCTGTCGTGGAGCGCAGGGAATTCAGCTCTATCTCCAGTTTCTCCTTCTCACGCACCGCTTCTTTATCTAGTACACACACACACACACACACACACACACACACACACATTGCAAACACATTGAGGACCTGCAGGCACCAATCATAAAGCAAAAACAGGTCTGTCAAATACAAGATATATATCACAAACAATTTATTTTGTTCAAAATTAAGAAGTGAAAAGTCTAGTGAAGTGTTCCACAGTGCAGGAAGCCCACTCCTTGGCATTTTAACGTTGCTAACAGGTGAGGCCAAATAGTGCCGTGTCCCAGGTGGATGTTCAATATCCGAGGCTTGGACTGGAATGTCCCTGGTTGCCATCTGAGGGAGGTACTCACTGTGGGTGAGTAGTTGAGAGATGGTTTTGCGGTTGTCCTCCGATCCCTCGCACTCTTTAGCAGCCAGCTGCTTGTTGGCACTTTCCATTCGCTCTGCAATAGAGAATGTCAAAGCCAAAGTCGTGTCAAAGACAGCTTGAGGGCATAGTGGTCAGACGCCAAATCCACAAAACTGCAAGCGTACACACACACACACAAATCCTTGCAACAATTGGCGATAAAACGGCAAAACAAAATGGTATTTTGTGGGAATTAACTTGGGGCATGGGAATTGAACACCTTAAAGTAAACATGTTAAACTCTTTGCAAATTGTATGTAGTCAGCCAGTGGTTATTTTGCAGGGTTTGTATGGGAAGGTTGTTGGTGCCAGTAAACAGACTTTAATCACACAGCTTTGTGGTTATGTGAATACAGACGTACAAACTGAAAGAAGCTTTGGAAAGAAGTTAGGTCGAGGGAATTCACAATACCCTGAAGATCATTTCATAGGTTTGGATGTGATGAATGTACGTTTCTATGTTCCCAGCTTTTTCGAAGCACATAAAACATTGAGAGCCTAGTTGCTCAGCAGAACTGAACACAAAAAAAACCTGTAACTCACTAACTCTACATGTGCACAATCCCCAGCAGTGGAGGAGGTCGTCTAACACAGTCTGGAGAGAATTGTTCTGAAACAAAACTGGCCATTATTTCTGGGCCAAACGTTAAAATAATATTTATTTTAGTGTTAAGTCAATCTGGCTGGGCTATTACCAGAGAGAGAGCATACCAGAATCAAATACTCATCTTTTACCTAAATTCACTGGGATATGCATTTAACCACTGGATCCCAAACTGATTCCACTGGGGACAACCTTACATGTCTAATTCTACAGGCACCACAATGACCCATGACACCAACTGCTGACAGCTCTCACAAGCCGAAATACTATGTTTTTTTAACTTACAATTTCTTGCAGTTTTAAAAATGTAGCCATTTCGTGTGTGTTCATGTGACTAAAATAAAAACAAAGTCTCCAAAACTGACTAAAACATTTGCTCACATGGACAACTTTGTGAATCTGAACACATTTCTAAGATCTGCATTAAATGACAGGACAAGAGGAATACTGACCCTGTACAAAAAGGTCACCTTGTGCTATCTACTTAGAACTTAAAGAGCAATTTCAAAGGCCAAGTTCAGACATGTGCCTCCATTCGACACCACCATTTGGAAACCACTGCCATAAACACTGAAAGTGTAGCAAAACAGCTATTGCTGCCAATGCATGGAGGAAACGAATGGAAAGAGAAACTTGGTGACTTGTAAAATCATGGAATCTCCCCACGGACCCAATCTGGGCCGGGAGCCAGCATTGAGTTTTTTCTTGCTAAATCTGCGGTAGAGAATTAAACGTGTCTCTATCCACTGGGCTTCAACTCACCTGACACTAATCGAAAGGGAAGATTGAAGCTTGACAGCATTTGGTGTGCTATCTGGTTAATTTATGAAGTTGAGAAATTGGTCTGTGTACATTTTCCATATCCCTTCGAGTGATCGTGCTGATTCATTGACAGATTGATCAATTGCTTGCTCTTGTATTTCTCTTTGACCAAGTCAAGACATTATGAACAAGATAAGCTTAACAGCTTCAACGGCTTTTAATCACACCTGTCGAGTTGGTGTGATTAAAATCAGACAGCAGAAGCGGTTTCTAAAATTAGCACTTGCCACTCGCAAAATGCGTGTATATTTTGTCTTTGGCGAGTAAATTATGTATGAGAGTTAATTTAAGTCATTACGTGCTAGAGAAAGCGGCAGTTTAGCTGTCACTTCCACTTGACTTGATCGATCTCCCGCGGAGTATGTAGTGCTCGTGCGTAGGAGCGCCGTATGAGGCGTTGTGTGGGGGGGATGATTGACAGACAGTACACTAAACTTTAGTTAAAAAAATTAAGATTAACTTATGAATAATATATATATTAACCTATCCACCAATCCTATTCTATTTTCTTGTTTTTGGCAAAAAGCAAACCTTGTGAGAGCCTGTTTTGTGCACTGTGACCCCCACTACATGGAATGGTTTGGTCTAGTCCCCGAACCTGGTTTCGAACAATTCTAGCTAGCAGTGAATTGCTAGTGAGTGTCAAAGCAGCGACACCACCATATTGCTTTTTAAAGTAAAATATGTTTTCCAAAAACGGAAGGAAAAATGTATGTTACCCAGTCTTTCAAAGAGTAAGGTAGGTGTAGTCTACAAGTGGTGGAAACTACCTGTTAGTTTAGTCCGTAGTGATAAAACTATTGATACTAAATCAGTTGTCACGGCTTTGTGCCAGGCACAACAGATGCAGCTTCAGGCCCTGCAGCCCTGTCTGTCCATACCAATGAACCAGCCCTAATCCCAACTGAAGCAGGTGAGCAGCATTGTGTTCAATTACATTCTCAGTTCGCATAATAGCAATGAGTCTGTGGTAATTCTTTTTGATAATGAAAATGAAATCCTTTTCAATGATAACAATTCAAACACTAATTATTATTTATCATTATATGAAACAAAAACAAACCATAGTCTGTATAGGATGCTGGACATGTTGAAGCATTGAGAGTGACTCAGCCTGTGTAAGTGGCAGCCAATGTTACAATAATACATCATATGACCACTGGAAGTCTCCCCTCTGGCAGAAGGCCAGGTCTATCAGGACCCAAAACCTCTCCCCACAAGTGCAGTGTCTTTCCTACAGCAGTAGGCTTCAGGAACGTGCCCCCGGTAACAAACGGACTACAGCCTGTTCCCCACATTTACATTCACCCAGAACACTCACTGGACATTTGTTCCTTAAATATTACATATTTTTTGTATCAATTGTTTGATAAAAGTTTGCCTGCAATTATAATAATATTTTTTTGGCTGGCAAAAATCTGCCTGGCTGGTAAGCCAAAAAGGCAACTTTGTGCCCTGAGCAGAAAGTAATGCAAAAAACAAACCACACCGTTTCTGAACTTGAATACACATACAACTGAACAAAGACAGGTAAGGCTTAAGTATCCTGAATGAAATGCAGACCCAGTTACCCACCTACCACACACACACACATACATACACACTGTTTTACTTATGACAGTACACCAGTTATTTTGGCCCACAGAACTGGGTGGATATGTTTTTATTGCATGAATATTCCAGTTGATTTTGGCCTTACCTCTGAGGTCCCTGTTGAAGTCATGCAGCCTGCGCACCTCCAACTCAAGCTTGTTCCTCATAGTCTTCTCCAAAGCCTCCCTCTTAGTGGATGACTTGGCCAAATTCTCATAGGCCTCTGACACCAGCGTAATCTCAGTCTCCAACTGACCAGGATAATGGAGAGGATGAGGGAGAGAGGGAGACAGGATGAGGGAGAGAGGGAGAGGATGAGGGAGAGAGGGAGACAGGATGAGGGAGAGAGAGAGACAGGATGAGGGAGAGAGAGAGACAGGATGAGGGAGGGAGAGAGACAGGATGGGGGAGAGAGACAGGATGGGGGAGAGTGAGGGAGAGAGAGAGACAGGATGAGGGAGAGAGGGAGACAGGATGGGGGAGAGTGAGAGACAGGATGAGGGAGAGAGGGAGACAGGATGAGGGAGAGAGAGAGACAGGATGAGGGAGAGAGAGAGACAGGATGAGGGAGAGAGGGAGACAGGATGAGGGAGAGAGGGAGACAGGATGAGGGAGAGAGGGAGACAGGATGAGGGAGAGAGGGAGACAGGATGAGGGAGAGAGGAGACAGGATGAGGGAGAGAGAGAGACAGGATGAGGGAGAGAGGGAGACAGGAGAGACAGGATGAGGGAGAGAGGGAGACAGGATGAGGAGAGAGAGACAGGATGAGGAGACAGGATGAGGGAGAGAGGGAGACAGGATGAGGGAGAGAGGGAGACAGGATGAGGGAGACAGGATGAGGGAGAGAGGGGAGAGACAGGATGGGGAGAGAGGGAGACAGGATGAGGGAGAGAGGAGACAGGATGGGGGAGAGGGAGACAGGATGAGGGAGAGAGGGAGACAGGAGACAGGGAGAGAGAGAGACAGGATGAGGGAGAGAGAGGAGACAGGATGAGGGAGAGAGAGAGACAGGATGAGGGAGAGAGGGAGACAGGATGAGGGAGAGAGGGAGACAGGATGAGGGAGAGAGGGAGACAGGATGAGGGAGAGAGGGAGACAGGATGAGGGAGAGAGGGAGACAGGATGAGGGAGAGAGGGAGACAGGATGAGGAGGGAGATGAGGGAGAGAGAGACAGGGGGAGGGAGAGAGAGAGACAGGATGGGGGAGAGAGAGAGGGGAGAGTGAGAGACAGGATGAGGGGAGAGAGAGAGACAGGATGAGGGAGAGAGAGAGACAGGATGAGACAGGATGAGGGAGAGAGAGAGACAGGATGAGGGAGAGAGGGAGACAGGATGAGGGAGAGAGGGAGACAGGATGGGGAGAGAGGGAGACAGGGAGACAGGAGAGGGAGACAGGATGAGGGAGGGAGAGAGAGACAGGATGGGGAGAGAGGGAGACAGGATGAGGGAGAGAGAGAGAGACAGGATGGGGGGAGAGAGACAGGATGAGGGAGAGAGGGAGACAGGATGAGGGAGAGAGGGAGACAGGATGGGGGGAGAGACAGGATGAGGGAGAGAGAGACAGGATGAGACAGGAGAGAGAGAGACAGGATGAGGGAGAGAGGGAGACAGGATGAGGGGGAGAGGGAGACAGGATGAGGGGAGAGAGAGACAGGGGAGAGAGAGACAGGATGAGGAGAGAGAGACAGGATGAGGGAGAGAGGGAGACAGGATGAGGGAGAGAGAGGGAGACAGGATGAGGGGGAGAGAGACAGGATGGGGGGAGAGACAGGGAGGGAGAGGAGACAGGATGAGGGAGAGAGAGAGACAGGATGAGGGAGAGAGGGAGACAGGATGAGGGAGAGAGAGAGACAGGATGAGGGAGAGAGGGAGACAGGATGAGGGAGAGAGAGAGACAGGATGGGGGAGAGGGAGACAGGATGAGGGAGAGAGAGAGACAGGATGGGGGAGAGAGAGAGACAGGATGAGGGAGAGAGAGAGACAGGATGAGGGAGAGAGAGAGACAGGATGAGGGAGAGAGGGAGACAGGATGAGGGAGAGAGGGAGACAGGATGAGGGAGAGAGAGAGACAGGATGAGGGAGAGAGAGAGACAGGATGAGGAGAGGGAGAGACAGGATGAGACAGGATGGGGAGAGGGAGACAGGATGAGGGAGAGAGGGAGACAGGAGGGAGAGAGGGAGACAGGATGAGGGAGAGAGGAGACAGGATGAGGGAGAGAGGAGACAGGAGAGTGAGAGACAGGATGAGAGGAGAGAGGAGAGACAGGATGGGGGAGAGGGAGACAGGATGAGGGAGAGAGAGAGACAGGATGAGGGAGAGAGGGAGACAGGATGAGGGAGAGAGGGAGACAGGATGAGGGAGAGAGGGAGACAGGATGAGGGAGAGAGGGAGACAGGATGAGGGGAGAGAGAGGAGACAGGATGAGGGAGAGAGAGAGACAGGATGAGGGAGAGAGGGAGACAGGATGAGGGAGAGAGGGAGACAGGATGAGGGAGAGAGGAGAGACAGGATGAGGGAGAGAGACAGGATGAGGGAGAGAGAGAGACAGGATGAGGGAGAGAGGGAGACAGGATGGGGGGAGAGAGGGAGACAGGATGAGGGAGAGAGGGAGACAGGATGAGGGAGAGAGGGAGACAGGATGAGGGAGAGAGGGAGACAGGATGAGGGAGAGAGGGAGACAGGATGAGGGAGAGAGGGAGAGAGGATGAGGGAGAGAGGGAGACAGGATGAGGGAGAGAGGGAGACAGGATGAGGGAGAGAGGGAGACAGGATGAGGGAGAGAGAGAGACAGGATGAGGGAGAGAGAGAGACAGGATGGGGAGAGTGAGAGACAGGATGAGGGAGAGAGAGACAGGATGAGGAGAGAGAGACAGGATGAGGGAGAGAGACAGGATGGGGGAGAATGAGGGAGAGAGAGAGACAGGATGGGGGAGAGTAAGGGAGAGAGGGGGAGAGGTAAGGGAGGGAGGGAAGGGAGAGAGGGAGGGAGGGGGACAGGATGGGGGGAGAGAGGGAGGGAGGGTGAGGGGAGGGAGGAGAGGGATGGGAGAGGGGGAGGGAGGGGAGGAGGGAGGGAGGGAGGGGGAGGGGGGAGGAGAGGGAGGGGGGAGAGAGAGGGAGGGGGGGAGAGGGAGGGAGAGAGAGAGGGGGAGGGGAGGGAGGGAGAGAGAGAGGGGAGGGAGAGAGAGACAGGGCGGGGGAGAGAGAGAGACAGGGCGGGGGAATGAAAAAAATGTTATTCCTGACTGGTTTAGCAGGTTTAAATGCAATAAAACGTAGTTCATTTGGCAACTGTTATCTTCAGTAATGGCATTTAGAAAGTGATCTTCGTTATCAAACTCCAATGTCAATTTGTTGAGGAAATCTGAAGAGATTTTACCCTATTCTTCCTGAAGCACCTCCTACAAATTGGATTGGATTAATGGACACTTCTTACATACCACACAGTCAATGTGCTCCCACAACAGCTCAATAGGGTTGAGATCTGGTGATCATGCTGTGTACTCCATTAGACAGAATACCAGTGGACTGTTTCTTCCTTAAATAGTTATTGCAATAGTGATTGTTTGGAGCTGTGCTTTGGGGTCATTGAAATTAAGTGCTCTCCACAGGGTACGGCATGCCGTTGCAAAACGGGGTGATAGCCTTCCTTCTTCCAGGTTCCTTTTACACAGTACAAATCTTCCACTTCATCACTAAAGAACCCTGATACTGTACATTTCCGTCACCATGCTTGACAGATCTCCTCAAGCACTTCTCCAGCATCCGTTCGTTTGATCTTCATCAAAAAAAAAAACCCGAACAACTTAAACTTAGATTTTGTTGGTCCATAACACTTTTTCCAATCTTCATATGCCCAGTGTCTGTGTTTTTTTCCATCTTCATCTTCATCTTTTTATTGGCCAGTCTGGGATATGGCTTTTTCTTTGCAACTGTCTAGAAGACCAGCATCCCCGTGTTGACTATTGACGTTGAGACTGCCGTTTTGCAGCTACTATATAATGAAGCTGCCAGTTGACGACCCGTGAGGCGTCTGTTTCTCAAACTAGAGACTGTAATGTATTTGTCCTCTTCCGCTTCTTTCTATTCTGGTTAGAGCCAGTTTGCACAGTTATGTAAAGGGAGTTGTACACAGCGTTGTACAACATCATTAGTTTCTTGGCAATTTCCAGCATGGGAAAGCCATCATTTCTCAGAACAAGAATAGACTGACAAGTTTCACAAGAAAGTTCTTAGTTTCTGGCTATTTTGAGCCTGTAATCAAACTCACAATTGCTGATGCTAGTCAAACCTACAATTGCTGATGCTCTTTAAGAACTAGTCTGAAATAGGCCAATTGCTTCTTTAATCAGAACAACAGTTTTCAGCTGTGCTAAAATTATTGAAAAAAAGTTTTTTTTAATGATCACTATGTCTTGTAAAATGATACTTAGATTAGCAAACACAACGTGTTGGACCCGAGAGAAAGAAATATTGGAACAATGTCTACCTCAATTTTGAACGGTAGTGTATATTCTTTGAGACATCAAATGTATTTGTACACCTCTAATATTTGTTGTAATTTAAATACTCTTATCTTCCATTAGTAGCAAATTACGTAAACATAATGTCTACGTCATGTGTTCTTGATCCTATCTGTTCAGTTTGATAAACCCATGTACCTTCTGCAGCTTGGTGACCTTCTCACGATACACGTCCATCTCCTGCTTGAGCTGCCGGTTCTCCTCTGACATTATGTCCACCATCTGCTGGGCCCGAGCCATCATGGCAATGGGTTCCCCCTGAGAATGGAGGTACAGCTGGGCAGGGTGTCCTTGGGAGGACTGGGAATGATACTGTTGGTGTAGCTGCTGTTGTTGTTGTTGTTGATGCTGCTGTTGTTGTTGTTGCTGTTGTTGTTGCTGTTGTTGTTGTTGCTGTTGCTGATACTGATGATGCTGCTGCATCCTGGAGGTAGAGCCATAGGGGTCGTGTGGAAAGCCGTGGCCCCTCTGAAGCGGAGGATGCATGGGCCCGGGGCCGTATGGTTCTCCCTGGTGGGATCCTGGGCCCTGAGGGCTGCGGGGCCCCACGTAGCCATAGGGGTCCCCTTGGGGGTGGGGTTGTGATGGGTGGGAGGAGTGGGAGGCGCTGAGGAAACTACTGATGGTGGAGGACTGGGCCCTGGACAGAGAGCCCACTGAGGTGACGGAGGAGGTGGGGCTGTGATGGACAGACCTCTGGGAGTGGACCGAGCCATCCTTATTGGACCTGTGGACAAAAGCCAATCAGAAAAGGCAATAATATGAATGGAATGTTGTTTTGTTTACCACGTGTCCGTATTTGGGGCTAAAGGTCACTTGAGCATAACTGTCCATAGATTTTATCCGACTTGATATATTAGTGTTTGTTATAGAATACAATAAGCCATACCACCAGATGGAACATTTGCTCAGATACTATCTATTGACAGTAAATGATAGTGATTCATCTGGCATACTCCAAACAAGTTTTATTCTTTTTTTCTATCTTTCAAAAAAGCCTTTGTGAACTAGGATGCAAACATTCCTGTGTTCAACTGGGACGTCATCCGAACGCCAACAATCGTGTCACCACAGGTTTTTGCAGATGATTATAATTCTGCCGTATTCTGTGTTTGCCAGTGATTTACTGTAAACCAATCAGCGGGCAGGAGCGAAACTAGCACAACAGGATTTCTATCCCATCTATCCCAATAACTTACTCGGTGTGCCTTCGTGTGCGTGTGCCTTCGTGTGCGTGTGTGTGTGTGTGTGTGTGTGTGTGTGTGTGGCAACCAAAAGACGATTAAGACTTACCGTCTCAACTTACCAGTTAATCAAGAAACATGTTCAAGTAAACATCCACTGCATTGTGAAATAACAGATCCTTCACCGCTTCTGGAGATTGATTCATTATAAGCTAATAAATTTCGCCCTGTCTACGGGCCTATTATTAAGAGAACAGTAAAATAAACACTGTTATCCTGCCCGTCTCAACTGAGCCACACGTGTCACCAGATATGGTACCGGATAAGGACGAGTATGAGTTCTGAAAACCACCATCGGCAGCATGGCGTTAACCCATTAACAGCGTAGTAACAGTGAGTGACAGACAGGATGTTACCTCACACCCAGACAGTCAGTGACGGTGAGTCATCGCATCTTCCTCACCTGAAGGAGCCATACTCTGGCGGAGGCTGGTAGCGGACGTGTGGCACCTCGTTTCGGACCGGCTCTCTGGGGCGATGCTCCTGGTAGTACGGGCCTCCTTGCTCCTGAGGCTGCTGCTTGGGAGGTGGGCCCATGTTCTTGAAGGGGTAGTCAGGTGGGGGGCCCCGGTGCTGGCCCGTGGGCTTGTAGTAGTCCCCCGGTGGGGGCAGCTGGGGGGACAGGGGAGCGCTGGTGACGGGGGCGTGGGCCTTGACCCCGCTGGTGGCCAGTGAGAGCTGCATGAGGCGCTCCGAGAGGGTACGCACGTGACCCTGTTTCAGGTCTTTGAGCCCGTCGTCCTGGTGCACCTTACCCCCGCTGCTCAGCCGCTGAACTGTGGGGCGCCCCTCTGTACGCAGCTTGTCGCTATTGGTTACAGCCGTTACGTAAAACGCAGTGCCCACCGAAGGAGGCAACGGTTGTTGATGTTGCTGTTGATGCTGCTGCTGTTGTTGTTGTTGATGCTGTAGATGCTGCTGCTGTTGTTGATGCTGCTGTTGTTGATGCTGCTGTTGTTGTTGTTGATGCTGCTGTTGTTGATGTTGTTGATGCTGCTGCTGTTGATGCTGGTTGTGTGTGTGACACCGGTAAAGCTGTGACTGCACCTTGGCCTCATCGTAGGTGGGTAAGTCCTCTGGAGTAGGGCCCTGGCCGCTCACTCCCCCTCCACCACCGCTACTACCTCCTCCACGGGAGCCCAGTTTCTCCATTCCGCTGTCTGCCTGCAGCTCCTGTCCCTGGGGCTCCTGCCGGGCGATGTGGGGCACCTTAGCATCGTGTCGGTCATCACCGGGTAACCCCTGGCCCAGGTAAGCCCCGCCCACACTCCCCTCCTGCTGCCTCTGCAGTTGTCGTTGTTGCTCTTGCTGCATGGCCAGCTGGTAGTTGCGTCCCTCGCCGTAGCGCATCTGCTCCTGTAGGAGGCGCTGTAGGACGGTGTTGCTGCTGCCGCTGCTGCTGCTGCTGGACGTCTCGTCAACCGTGGCCCTCATCTCAGCGTCCCGCAGACCACGAACCTCATGGAAGGACGAGCTACGACCGCGGTCAATGTTCCCTGGGATACGGGATGGTGGGAGGACGACCATTAGGGGAGAAATGGATGATGGGTTAAAAGAGGGGTTGATGTTATGAGAGAAGGGGGATGATGGGATATAAGAGGGGTTGACGTTAGAGAAGGGGATGATGGGATATAAAAGAGGGGTTGACGTTAGAGGAAGGGGATGATGGGATATAAAAGAGGGGTTGACGTTAGAGAAGGGGATGATGGGATATAAAAGAGGGGTTGACGTTAGAGAAGGGGATGATGGGATATAAAAGAGGGGTTGACGTTAGAGAAGGGGATGATGGGATATAAGAGGGTTGACGTTAGAGAAGGGGATGATGGGATATAAAAGAGGGGTTGACGTTAGAGAAGGGATGATGGGATATAAAAGAGGGGTTGACGTTAGAGGAAGGGATGATGGGATATAAAAGAGGGGTTGACGTTAGAGAAGGGGATGATGGGATATAAGAGGGGTTGACGTTAGAGAAGGGGATGATGGGATATAAAAGAGGGGTTGACGTTAGAGAAGGGGATGATGGGATATAAAAGAGGGGTTGACGTTAGAGAAGGGGATGATGGGATATAAGAGGGGTTGACGTTAGAGAAGGGGATGATGGGATATAAAAGAGGGGTTGACGTTAGAGGACGGGATGATGGGATATTAGAGGGGGTGATGATGACAGAGGTATTAGAATTTGGGAGGATTGGGAGAGATGACAGTAGAGATAAAGAGAGACAAACAAAGGAAGAGACTGTCAGAGAGCACCACCTCCTCACCTAACACACCAAACACTCATGCCCCGACCCACACTCAACAGTAGACATGGGTGAAGTTTAAGGTGAAATAGAATGAAGATGAAATCGATGACACAAACTGAACCACCACGCTTCGCAGAGAAACCTGTGCCCCTCCCCTCCTGCTAACACTCAAGATTGTTGACCCCAAACCAACAAGAAAAACACATCAAGACAAAACTCTTAACCCTTTGACAGCCAGGTAGAATTACGGGGTATATCAAAGGTCCAAATGAATAGTCATCCAAATCATTTAGCTATGTGGTTCTGTATTCCCGTGTCAAAGCATTAAGGTCCATTCTGCAAATATAGCATGTATGGGTAACTGGCTGGTGTTGGACAGAACAGCCTTACCATACTGCCAACATGCCATTACATCCAGGTCTATAATCTGGGGCCCAGTGCATGGTTAAGAAAACTGATTGCTACACTACAAATTAATCACAACTATGCCTAAAACATTCTCATACCTTGATTCAAAACACTTTGGGGACCTCAGCTCTCCTGGATGAGTTTGTTTGTATACATGCGATTCATTTTATCAGAACCCATAAGTTAAAACTGCTGATTTAAAAGAAGAAAAAAACTCACCCGATCCCAACCTTGACATTGTGATTGGTAAACATATAGCAATTATACAGTAGGGGAAGGCAAATGTGTTTTAGAAAAAAAACATACAAAGTCACAGTGCAAAAACCACCCAGGGAATGTTAACTGTGAATTAGCTTAGCTAAAACGCAGGCCTAAATCAAACAAACTCATTTATGTGGCGTTAACATTTATCTTTAACTACATCCAATAAAAAGCCACAAGCCTGTGTTACACTTATCAGGCTTTACTGGATTAAGTAGCTCTTTTTTTTTACTTTAAAGTTTTTGGGGAGTTTTAAATTTGGTTCTAAGGGGTGGTTTCCACTGAAAACTTTGAATGCCAATAAAGAGATCTAGTGGTTAAAGAGGCACCATCTACAAAGTAATGAAGGTGAAATTATTACATCTATTGCTTTCTGATATTCTTCGCATTCTCAAGGAGGATGAAGCTTTTTTCCGAAACATCTGTGGTAAATAAATATATAAGAATGTCAGCTTTGGGGCCGTCCACTTGCCCGGGCTCTCTTCCAAGAATGAAAAGAGAGAAGAAAAATGAATGTCACAATGGTAGCATACTCTCCCCTACATACTTCCACTGCTATTTCGTGCAGCTCTTCCCCAAAATCTTCTCCCTTCTCAGTCTCCACCTCTTCAGAACCAACTAGTACCAACCCGGACAAAGGACAAATGGAGGATGGAGCAGAAACAAAACACAAAGACACACAACAGAATGACTGAGCAGAGAACTGATGGATGCAGTGACATGATACAGGGCTAATTACTTCTGTCAGGTTCAAAGGCGGCTGCTTGTGTAAACACAGAGGAACCAGTGACCCTGACACAGAGGAACCAGTGATCCTGACACAGAGGAACCAGTGACCCTGACACAGAGGAACCAGTGACCCTGACACAGAGGAACCAGTGACCCTGACACAGAGGAACCAGTGACCCTGACACAGAGGAACCAGTGACTCTGACACAGAGGAACCAGTGACTCTGACACAGAGGAACCAGTGACTCTGACACAGAGGAACCAGTGACTCTGACACAGAGGAACCAGTGACTCTGACACAGAGGAACCAGTGACTCTGACACAGAGGAACCAGTGACTCTGACACCGGCCGACAGTGACTGAGACAGGAAAAATCTAGACAGTGAAATTCTTTAAAATGTGCCAGCAGAAGTGTGTTAGCTCGAGATTTAAACTCAGTCCTACTGTACTGTCTATACTAGGAGCTGCTTGTTGTTAAGCTTCCGTATCTTCTGCCCAGTTACATAATGACCCTTGACCTAACCACCCCCACCCCTGATCACCTACCTGTGTGCCTGCTCTCACTGGGCTCCGCTGCTCATACTGCTGATGGCGTACCAAGACGTGTCTCTCTGTCGTGTCCTGTGGTGTCAGCAGGTTAAGGCGTACCAAGACATGTCTCTCCGGTGGGTCCTGTGGTGTCAGCAGGTTCCCAAAGTGCTCCAACACGTCGCTATGCCACTCTGCAACAGGAAGAGCCACTCTCAACCAACCAACTCAATAATGGGGGTGGGGTCCCACACACGTGCTCGTAGGGGCCACTCAGATATGGAGGGGAAGGGGGTTTGGGAATGTGAAATGGACTCTCTGGTTTGGATGTATGCAATGAGTCCCCTACAGCCGTGTGACTGACTAGGCTGGGTTGGGAAAATGTGTGTGTTGGCCTTTGGCCGGAATCAAACACAGGATGTGCAGGGTTCAGTGTGAACAGAAAGAGGAGATTGGAGCTGTTCTTGACACAACAAGACAACTCCCCTCACATTGGTTTCATTATGAAACGCGAGGGTCGTCAGACTCGCTAAAAGAGAGACAGTTATAACTAAAACAAGGGTTCAAGTGTTTGGAAAAACAACTTTGAAATAGAATGTCAGCTTAAATATTCTTCAACACACTCGGTCAACAGGAATTTGGAAGTGGATAAAATCCCGGGGAGACTGTCAAAGTAAAACTCTGACTGGGTTCAGCAGCTACAGAAATACTTCTTCCTCACCAGGCAGCTATACCACATACACAGAGCAACCTTCCTTTAACACAGATCGAGCCTTCAGCTGTGACAAAAATACACACACAAAGCCCTAATGTACTACCACTTAGAAACACATGAATACACATGAAAACAAATGTACACACGCGTGCGCGCGCGCACACTGAGTAAGACAATCAGTACCACAACACAGACCAATCAACCTCCCGTCTGAAGAAATGACTTCCAGATGGTCCCTTCACTCCCACCTCTCTTCAATGCCCTTCTTTCTCTTGCTGATGCTCCAACTTTTAAGTTCCTTGACTGTTTTAGAAAAGCAGTGAAAATTCTGGTCACTCCTCTAAGTGTTGCCAGCGACTGTGACTATGACCACTGACTTCTTTGTGTGTGTCTGTGTGTGTGGTGTGTGTGGTGTGTGTGTGTGGGTTGGCCAGAGTGGTTTCCAGCGGTATCAACTAAGGTCCTGGTGTATCATCTTATCAATGATGTTGCTGTGTCTTCCAGGTCTGAATGCCTCTTCATATCCACATATGCTGTCAGAGCACAGGATGTAAAGAAAACACATCAGATATATATCAAATACGTTAAATGTCTAGGGTTTTTGTTTATGCTTTTTACATACCTAAGCCTTCGCCTAAACAACTACATCAAGCATGCTCAGAACACCTGTAAGCTAACTGGGAAGTGTAGTTCCTCGGCAGAAGACACATAGTCTATGGACAGGTGCTAATCGGATTCATTGAGTCTATCCTGGATTATAATTTTTTAATTCTAGTTGATATGCAAGATATAGTCTAGATGTTTCCAAAACCACAGCAATGATTATTGTTGGTTTTAAAGTTCACACATAGGCCAATCAATGCATCTTAAGCAAAGTTCAGAAAACTGTAGTGCAGGAGGTTCTCGTACTAGTCGCTGTCTGATCTGGGTCTAAAGCAGCAGATATAGCAAACGAATAACATTCACCTCAACACGCGCACTGTTTGAAATACCACTGTCACAATTTGAGCAATAACATTCAGTTTCACGTCTCACAGCTATTCCTTTGTTTGAAATACCTCTGTCAGGATGTTTCAGCTTCACACAAATTATTAAAGAGAACGACATACCAACGGAGTAGAAAGCTACACTGAAATAATGTGAGATAATCCAGAGAACCGAAGGACACCAGGAGATCCAGCAGTCTGTATTCAATCACTTCAAAATCTTCCCCCACGTACCAAATAAGTAAGCTTGTCACACACTGCACTTAGCTTGCACCCTAGTTCTACGAAGAGTTTTCACAGAACACCTTTCTGTCGTTTTCCCTACTTCGCTCCCGCCCTCCGTCACCCCTTCCCGCCCTCCCTCCCCCCTTCCCGCCCTAGTGCAGGTGAAGCGCAGTCGGCGAGGACAGGTGAATCTGGAAGCCCTCCAGCCCTACAGTCACACCCTCATACCTCAGAGGATGAGTAACAAAGAAAGAAAAACATATTTACACGATAATTATGTTGGGATTTAGGTGGAACTAAAACAGCCATATGACAATAAAACCCATCGAGGGAAAACAATATATTAGACGTATAACAATGCTGCCAAAGGATGAACAACAGTCACTTGGTGATAACGGCTGTTGGACCCAAACAAACGGTTACGATGGTTGGCAAAATAACAAGCTTAATCAAATGGAAACTAAGGGTTTGGCTTATGATCAGTGGTTACAGTTGGAATTTAGAGTTGGTATAGGGGAGGGATACATCAAAATGTATTGGCAAAGAGGCACTTTAAGCATACTGACCTAATATAGACAATGTTCACCTCTGCTAAATGCATTTTATAAAATGCCATCGCAATGCTATTCAATGAAGCTGGCAAATAGTTAACACCTAATTTGGATCTTGGCAAAATGCCTGGATCAGAAGTACGCTACCTATAGTTAAAATGCCTGACTGAAAATAATAGTAGCCTTTTAGATGGAATAAGTGGGTTTATATTGTCCTAATTCATCCAGTAGCCTAGTTTATCTCTGGTGCCATAAAAATTTCTCATTGAACTTATTTCATATTAGAAAACAACCAGTCATGATGTTTATACCAATCACTTTTTAAGGCACACTTCTGGACTGTAACATGTTGTGCTCTTGTTGAGAGATGATGCAACTCGAAAATATAGCCGTTTTAAGTAGATTTGCCCATGTCCTGGCAATAACGTTTCACGCTGTTGTAATTATATCCTGGTTTTTCATAGTTTGTCATGCAATTGTATTTCTGTATATATATTTTTTTCCCAAGAATGCTGCAGAAAACCTGTTGATTAGCTGATTGGATGTTCATCAGATATTGTTGTAGGTTGGAGCTCTCATGGCCAAAAGTGACCAATGTAACCTGTGCTTATATGGTTAGTGGCATTTGTGGTTCCAGTTAAAAGGCACAGAAAGCACTTATTGACTTTCATCAGATGCCAAGCAGGGGAACAAAGTCAAAGAAGGCAGACATGTCTGGGGTGAGATACAGGAGGAGGACAGTAAGTGGAAAGGGCACAGCTGCAGGCTTCCACTGACCCTAGATCAGTGAGTCAGACGGACAGTCCATAAGGATACAAGTGCTAGAGCAGCAGTATGGTTGGTCTCTTTCCAAAAAAAAAACATGTAGCAGAAGAAATGTAGCAGAGTGAACAAAAAGTGTGAAACAGAGACACTGACAAAGATCCAGTGCTTCATCAGTTAACCAGCCAGGTTCTCATACCTACAGAGAGAGAAGTGTCATCAGTTAACCAGCCAGGTTCTCATACCTACAGAGAGAGAAGTGTCATCAGTTAACCAGCCAGGTTCTCATACCTACAGAGAGAGAAGTGCTTCATCAGTTAACCAGCCAGGTTCTCATACCTACAGAGAGAGAAGTGTCATCAGTTAACCAGCCAGGTTCTCATACCTACAGAGAGAGAAGTGATTCATCACATAACCAGCCAGGTTTCACAGCAGTCAAACATATAGCATGTCTAAGGGCCTTCAGACAAACAGTGAGGTCTTCAGTCTGCTATTTAACCTGTCTAGAGAGACACCACTACACACATCTGCTTTCAGCATCATCCAGAGATGGACGATATGAAGTTAACTAGATCTATTATGAGATGCTCTTTCATATTTTGAATGGAGCCTAAGGTTGCAATGTCTAATGTAAATATTTGCCTTCCATGTGAAAGTTTTCCAGCGATCCGCACACGGCCTGTTTATTCTGCTAATACGCCCGGAATGCACAGTAGGGGTTAACCACAGAGGGGAAGGATAAAGAGTGAAGAAAGGGAGAGGCAGACAGATTCAGAGAGGCAGACAGACAGATTCAGAGAGACAGACAGATTCAGAGAGGCAGACAGACAGATTCAGAGAGGCAGACAGACAGATTCAGAGAGGCAGACAGACAGACAGATATTAGCAGACAAAGACATTATAGAGATCCAACTGGTTGCCCGCAAAGTTAAAAAAAAGCTGGTATTCCCATCCACCAAAAAAACAGGAAAGGGACACAACAGACATTTGTTATAGATCTGACCAAATCCAGTGTATTAAATTAATCAGAACAAGAATATGTTACATCTGGTCACAAAAAGCCAATGTCTTAATAATATCCGTGCTTGCTAGCTATACCTCTCTTAAATCTCCAGACTTGAATGAAGCTTCTCCATTTTGAAAGCAGGTCAATCATTTCCAGGCCTACAGACCTGTCCAGTTCTAGGTCACCACAGACGAATAAAAGAACCAGACACCCTCAGCAAAAAGGAGGCAATCCAGCCGGTAGGCCCCTTAGAGAGAACTACGACAACACAACCAACAAAACAACTCCAGCAGCGCTAGAAGGAAGCTAGTGTAGGAATTCACAGAAGAACGTTTTTCCTGCAATAGTGAAAGTTTCAACTTAACAGCATAAAGCCTGAATTGTATTTCTGACCCATTAACCAAGAACACTGTACCAGAACATTTGCCTTTACTACGGGGAACACTAAGACAGCAAAGACATACTGCAAGTCAAACAACAGCTCAGTGTGATTGAAGAACTCAAAGAATTAAATAACTTCTGGGAAAACAGAAAAAAAGAAACCGCACAAATGGCTAGCAAGCCAAATCACCCATTGAACCAATGACAATCTTCTGGAATTGCTCAGTCAGAGCCAGGCCTGAAGCCTATTAAACATCCTATAAAACATCTGTGGACTTACCTAAAGAGGTTTGTGCACAAGAGGAGTACAATTGTAATAATCATTGTGGATTTTGCATTGGAAGGCAAACTTGGAAAAAGTATCCTCAAAAGCTGCAAAAATCCTGAGGCAATGTCAAATTGGCATCTTAACCAAAACCCCATTAGACAGACCACCACCCAGCAGCCCCAAAATGACAAAAAAGGTAAATCTGCTGAAGCTTTGATGACTTAATTGTTGGCGACAAATACAAGTTTTAGTAACTCATCCTGAGCCCCACTCATTTCTATATTATAATACATAATACACTCAATGTCCACTTCGTTTGAGAGGTCTGATGTCCACGTACCAACTACAATTCACAAAATGGGACAAAAACACAGTCAAGACACACCACATGGCATTCTGCAAGTCTGAGTGAAACCCAAAACCCTAAATAATCAATGCAGAGAGTCGCATCACGACTAGACCCACTAAAGACCAAAATCAAGACAAGCAGCAATTTATTCTCTCATACACCTAAGCATCAGCGATTCTGAAACCTTTTATAAACAATCCCTAATCTAGAAAGCAACCAACTTGGAACAGACACTCAGCCAGCTGGTATTTGGGCTCCCTTCACAAACAAACTTCAAAGAGAGTTGGCAAATGTACGACCACATAGGAGGAGACACAGACACTGAAATCCAATCAAACATTGATAAACCCAGATATCTGTTGAAGACATACAATTAAGAAAAATTCATTTTGCAATCACAGCTGCAATCACAGACTTAATATTTATTTACCTTTTTTTAAACACATACTCTTAAATTGAGTAGAACATTAACAAACAAAAAGACACAAAAAGAAAAAGAGACGAAGGGAGACAGTCACAGAGAGACAGGTTGCACATTGGGTCTTGGGAACACCTCACAAACCCAACCATAAACACACACACACACACACACACATTTCCCCTAGGGTGATACCGAACATTGTGTGGGTCCCTCAGAACCCATCACTCACTGCTAAGTACAAACACAGACACCCTGTTGTCTTCAGGGAGCCATAAATAAAGGCAGTAGGTTGCATGTAGATGAATCGATGTCTATTCTAATGAAACCCAAGGCAAGACATATGTTAATAAACCATTTGAAATTGTTAAAATATACAAATGATGTCAGGACTATTGGTTCCAAAATTATGTATTTGAACCACGATGTGGCCTGTGCTGGGGCTGGGAGACCTGTTAAGAATTTATTAAAAATTCCTCCACATTGCAACCATTTGACTTGGCTCTTTGAATAATGTTTAATGGGTAGATTCAATGCAACCTCAAAAAATTTATCATGTATGTTTGATGAATGGTAATGTAAATCATTGTTGTCCAGAAATCCAAATCTCTGCTGTGTATTTTCACTTTGCTTGGCAGCGCTTCCTCCCCGGACCAACAAGCAACTGTGACAACAGCATCCGGTTGGCAGATGTTAGGCATGTAGTGCTCCTAACATCTGTGCTCCTAGATTTCTGTTAAGATTAATCTATGCCCAGACATCCTAACTCTCCCGGTAGTTCCGGGAGTCTCCCACATTTTAATAGCGGCTACTTTTTGAATGCAAGCCGTACTCTAGAGAGAGCGATTGACAGACGAGGTGAGAGAGTAAAGGCCTCATTATGCTTCTGCGTCAACTCCACGGCGTAGCTACGCCGTCACTCCTACGGCGTCGTGGCCGTTTTATGGTTCTGCGTCGGGTTGCGTTGCATTTCACCGCCAGATGTATAATCTGACCAATCACAGCCCTTGTGGTCTGCGTCGCCTCGACGTGTAGTTACAATTTTCTGGAGGTGCACGTCGAGCTACGGCGTAGGGGTCGGAGAGGGTTTCGTGTCGACGCAGAGGGGTCTGTATGCTAACTAACTTATCACTTTTTTCGGTAGGTGGGTTTTATACCATCTATAATAGGGGTGAACGACAACCGTGTAGCTGCAGATCAACTTGCCCCGTTCGTATTCCTACATATCACTCGTAAAATTCGGAGATAGAGTGTTCACTCCAGTCGTAATGAATGTAAAATCTGCTAACATCCTTATTGAGTTATGTTAAAGTCTACCATGCCAAGTCATTTACCTCAATGTAATACGACTATCACAAAATTAGCTAAGAAAATATGGAATGTTTTTTACAATTGCTAGTAGCCTAATCACAGATGTAAAGGGCATGGGTTTAAGAGAAGATATCTCTAATTTGCTCACACTTTGAGGGAGTTTGCTTAATCACAGCCAAAGGCCATTCAAATCAAAAGAGTATTTAGACTATTGTCATGACAAAATTTTATTTTAATAACATTTCCATAATACGCAAATACAAACTGATATTCACACAAGCAACAACAAACTCTTACTGTGCCACAGGTATGCCACAAGCATTTGTGTGAACAGCGCTTTAATCTGACCCCTGACCCGGAAGACAAATAAACTAACTGACCAGATTTGCCTGCTTACAACATGGGGGCTCATGTTTTTGGTTGCTTGGTTCCCAACAATGAGAATATTTATTTCCTGATTCTGTTTTTATACATGGAGCAGGAAGGACTTCAGATCCAGACTTCCTATGTCACCGCTCATTCACTCCAATACACATTGAGCCAGGCAAAGTCTGTAGACCTCTGTAGCTGCAGGTAAGCAGAGACAGGTTCTGGAACAGGAACGGCAGACCCGTACCCATCCTAAGCAATGGACAGGGGAGGAATGGTGAACAACTTTCTATGGAATGTGTAGATCTTTAATCCCAACACGACAACCCCCTATCGACACAGAGACACTGGGAGAGAGAGCAGGCAGCTGACCCCAAGGAACCCTGTTTGGGGCATTCTGGCCCCCTTCCCACACACACACACACACACACACACACGCACACACGCACACACACGCACACACACGCACACACACGCACACACACGCACACACACGCACACACACGCACAGTCATTCTTCTTGAACAGTGTTTACGAATTAGTGGAAGACTTCCAACGGTTTAATGAACTCCAGAAAACGCGTCCACTGTCAGATGTTCTCTACTACAACAAGATAACCCTGACAATGTACTCCTGGAATACAAGACCAGGGTAGCAAGACGCTTGGAACAAAACTTGAACAGAGACAGGAGAGACAAGTTGGGAAGGTCGCAAAAAATACACGGGTTGAAAGAGGGTATAAGGAATGTGGAACAGATCTGAAGAAAGAGAAAGGAGGGGTGGAGAGAAAGAAATAAAGAGAAAAAGAAAGATCAAGAACAGGAAAAAACTGAGAAAGTCATTGCAGGAACCAAGCAGGAAATACAACATTCCAATCTGGAAAGGACGCCCCCCCCCACTCCCACTCTCTCCCTCTGTGGTGGTGATGGACCATGAAGCACTCTCTCCCCTGGTATCCATTACACTGGGCTCTGGTCTGGGACAGTCTCCCTCAGAACCGGGCCAAATATTCGGACACTTATGCTCCTTTAAGACTTGCTCCATATTTCTTACCTTTTCCCCATTCTGTCCTACAAGCCTGCCCTTGCAATGATTAATATTACGTGCTGGATCATCTTCCATTAAAACATGGGACGGGTTGGTTAGAAAAGCCAGCAAAAAGAGAGTGAACGAAGTGGAGAGCAGGGGCGACTGGGACACACAGCAGCCCTCCACAGGGGCCACGTTACTTCAGCTCCAGTGAGGAGATTTATGCTGGAGAAAGGTGGTCATTGTTTGAAAAGAGTTTGGCATCGGACATGCCCTCTTTCAAAATACCAGATCTGTCAATCAGAGTCCATACTTTGAAAGACAGCAGCCCTGCACCAGCCTATTCCCCCACTAGAGTTTGACCTACATATCAGAAGCATATCACTTCACAGTTTATCAGAGTCCATTGTTGGGGAGTGAAGGAATTCAATAACCCTCAACGTGATACGCTTAAAACGACCGTTCTATTTGATCAGGGGGGTTTGGGCGCAACCAGAGGTGCTGACATGCAGAAAGTGATTTTATTGCCCTCCCCGTAAATGAGAAACAGTCGTGTTTACCAAACCTAGCAGCAGCCATTTTGATGAAGCTGACATGTTTCCTCACTTCAGAGGCCTTCCATTCTCTTTCGCCAGTTCTCCATTTCAAACTCAATATATGTAATGCGGGTTCATTCTCTCCATAACACTTTCCTGATACAGGTCCAACTTTTTTTGCAAACAACCCCTTAACCCCTCATATGCAAGTCACTAAACCCCATACCGCAAGTGTGTCAAACACACTCACGCACACATGCTAGCTCACACACGCACACACACACTAAATAGAAAGCATGTGCTGGGGAGATGAGGTTGCTTTTAATCTGTCACTTGGATCTCTACCTTAGCTTCTCCACCCGTCTTCCTCACCTCTTTCTTCCTCACCCTAATCTCACTCGCCTCTCCCTTGCCTTTCATCTCCCCTGTCTTCCTCACTTCACCCCCTCATGTGTCTACAGAGTAGCAGACCTGGTGTCTCGTCTTTGAATGCCACATTTACAACCCAACAATGGATCTGAAGACTGACAGTAGTTAATGCCTGCCCCCCTAGTCTGAACGAAACAGCAATATATTGGCTGCTATGTGACCAGAGGTCTGGGAAACATGCTTTACATTTGAACATCACGCATCAGGGGTGATAGGGAATACAGCCCCTGATAGGAATGGACATGTGACCGTGTCCATGACAGGAAATGTTTCTGTGTCCAAAACAAACTCCATCTGGAAGTGGAGCTGGACACAGGGATACGAGCAGGAAAGGGATGGGTGCATAACACTGAAACAGTACTGACTGTGACATACATCTGGAGACCCAGTCAGTCATCTGATGCATGTCTCTCCCAGCACACAGGCGTTCCAGGACTCAGTCTTCCACATAGTGGAGCAGTATGGGCAGCCTTTTCCATCCCTGGGTTAACTGGTACATGAGGCTGCCTGCCGAAGGGCCCCTGGTACAGGCATTGGGTTACCCAGGATCCCCTGTCCCGCCAGCAGTGTGGCTCATTTAAGAGGTGTGTGTGTGTGTGTGTGTGTCTAAGCCAGTGACTGACATTGAAGCAGTTTTGGCAGATCCTTTTGTGGTCATAGAGGCTTGTCACCAATGATTGAACAAATAACATCTTATCCTACACTGAGGATAACTCACTTGTTGGCCTCAGGCTACAGGGAAACTTGCTGCTCTGGACTGTGCTGACCACTCTGCCTCACATTCCATGGCTCACTCAGGCTACAGGGAAACTCGCTGCTCTGGACTGTGCTGACCACTCTGCCTCACATTCCATGGCTCACTCAGGCTACAGGGAAACTCGCTGCTCTGGACTGTGCTGACCACTCTGCCTCACATTCCATGGCTCACTCAGGCTACAGGGAAACTCGCTGCTCTGGACTGTGCTGACCACTCTGCCTCACATTCCATGGCTCACTCAGGTTACAGGGAAACTTGCTGCTCTGGACTGTGCTGACCACTCTGCCTCACATTCCATGGCTCACTCAGGCTACAGGGAAACTCGCTGCTCTGGACTGTGCTGTGCACTCTGCCTCACATTCCATGGCTCACTCAGGCTACAGGGAAACTCGCTGCTCTGGACTGTGCTGACCACTCTGCCTCACATTCCATTCCATTCCATGTTTCCCTGTAGCCTGAGTGAGCCATGGAATGTGAGGCAGAGTGGCTCACATTCCATGGCACAGCACAGTCCAGAGCAGCGAGTTTCCCTGTAGCCTGAGTGAGCCATGGAATGTGAGCCACTCTGCCTCACATTCCATGGCTCACTCAGGCTACAGGGAAACTCGCTGCTCTGGACTGTGCTGTGCACTCTGCCTCACATTCCATGGCTCATTCAGGCTACAGGGAAACTCGCTGCTCTGGACTGTGCTGACCACTCTGCCTCACATTCCATGGCTCACTCAGGCTACAGGGAAACTCGCTGCTCTGGACTGTGCTGACCACTCTGCCTCACATTCCATGGCTCACTCAGGCTACAGGGAAACTCGCTGCTCTGGACTGTGCTGACCACTCTGCCTCACATTCCATGGCTCACTCAGGCTACAGGGAAACTCGCTGCTCTGGACTGTGCTGACCACTCTGCCTCACATTCCATGGCTCACTCAGGCTGCAGGGAAACTCGCTGCTGAAAAATTGTTCTCAATCGGCCTACCTGGTTAAATAAAGGTTAAATAAATAAACATTCCATGGCTCACACAGGCTACAGGGAACCTCACTGCTCTGGACTGTGCTGACCTCACATTCCATGTATCGGAATGTTGCAATTAGTGACGACATTCTCCTTCAAGAAGAAGTGTGTTCATTCTGTTAAGGATGTGTTCTTCAGTGTACCAATTATGCCAGGTACTGTTGTTCTGTGATGCCTGAGGGAGATGCTCTTTCTGAAAGTGGGTCGCTAATTTAACAGCTACATGAAGCCTTTTCCGGCAAACTGCTTCATTATCAGCACCTCATGTACCGCCTGAACAGCCTCGTTATCAGTGCAAATCTGTAGTATACGACATTTTCACAGGCTGGCAATCTTCATGCCTACATTATATCAAGGCAAATTGAAACCATTTAAAATGTATCTGTATGTGTGTAGGGGAGCAGGGCAGAGTGGAGGCTGTTGGTAATTAGCTGAAGTTGTGTTTCTTCATTCATTAATGAGTGTAATAATATTAGAAAGCAGACTGAGGACGACCTGTGTCCTCTGCATCCATTGTAGTTTAGAGAGAGTCAAGAGGACCTTGAGTCTGCAGACAGGACATACACTTTTATTTTAATCATCTAGTAAATGCCATTTATCCACAAGGACATACAGCAGTGAGGGCAAACATTTCGCATACTTTTTCTTTCTGGTCCAAGGTGGAAATTCAACCCACATCTGAAGCATGACAAGCTCTATGCACTAGCAACTGAGTTACTGAATCACACAGGCCGAGTCTATAAGAGGAGAGAAAGGAATATTTGGGACTGTGGGGGACAAAGAATGACTAACAAGAAGATAGATAGATTGAAAGGGAGACTGAGACAATGACCAGGAGATTTAGAGAGTAACTGGATATAAAGGGTGAGAGACAAAAAGAGTAAACCACTAGAGGCTACAGAAAGAATGAAAGAAGGGGTGAGAGGGAGAGAAAAGGAAAGGAAGAGGGAGTGAGTGGAACAGTCAGAGACATTCCTGTGCAATGAGTCAATGGCGCTAGGCACTAGCTCTGGCAGACATTCACAACCACCTCCAGGACTCAACAATAGTCCATGGCTCCACACCGGTCCAGGCAGGGCCAACAGGCAAGGCCACCAGGCAGGGCCATCAGGCAGAGGAAGGAAGGGGACAGGACAGGGATCCTAAACACTGGTTCAGGACCAGACCACATTGTTCATTGTCATGTGATTCATTCTTGGAATTCGGTCAGACGGCAGAATAAAAATCCTGTACCGAACTTATGGTCAAATAGAAGAACCAAGTACTGGCCCAGTGGTCAAATAGAAGAACCAAGCACTGGCCCAGCGGTGAAATAGAAGAACCAAGCACTGGCCCAGTGGTAAAATAGAAGAACCAAGCACTGGCCCAGTGGTCAAATAGAAGAACCAAGCACTGGCCCAGCGGTGAAATAGAAGAACCAAGCACTGGCCCAGCGGTGAAATAGAAGAACCAAGCACTGGCCCAGCGGTGAAATAGAAGAACCAAGCACTGGCCCAGCGGTGAAATAGAAGAACCAAGCACTGGCCCAGCGGTGAAATAGAAGAACCAAGCACTGGCCCAGCGGTGAAATAGAAGAACCAAGCACTGGCCCAGCGGTGAAATAGAAGAACCAAGCACTGGCCCAGCGGTGAAATAGAAGAACCAAGCACTGGCCCAGCGGTGAAATAGAAGAACCAAGCACTGGCCCAGCGGTGAAATAGAAGAACCAAGCACTGGCCCAGCGGTGAAATAGAAGAACCAAGCACTGGCCCAGCGGTGAAATAGAAGAACCAAGCACTGGCCCAGCGGTGAAATAGAAGAACCAAGCACTGGCCCAGTGGTGAAATAGAAGAACCAAGTACTGGCCCAGTGGTGAAATAGAAGAACCAAGTACTGGCCCAGTGGTCAAATAGAAGAACCAAGCACTGGCCCAGTGGTCAAATAGAAGAACCAAGCACTGGCCCAGTGGTCAAATAGAAGAACCAAGTACTGGCCCAGTGGTCAAATAGAAGAACCAAGTACTGGCCCAGTGGTCAAATAGAAGAACCAAGTACTGGCCCAGTGGTCAAATAGAAGAACCAAGTACTGGCCCAGTGGTCAAATAGAAGAACAAAGTACTGGCCCAGTGATGAAATAGAAGAACCATGTTCCAGTCATGTGGTTAACCAGAAGAACCATATACTGGCCCTGTGGTCAAATAGAAGCACCATGTACCAGTCATGTGGTTAACCAGAAGAACCATATACCGGCCCTGTGGTCAAATAGAACAACAATGTTCTGGCCTTGTGATAAACTGCTGATAACAAATTATCAGACATTGCTGCCTGATATCTTGTGCAAGAATGTGCAGTCTGATTTCAAACTACTGAAAAAAATAATATATATACACTAGTTCATAGTTCCCAAAATCTATGTTTGTTTGATCTCCAGAATGCCCTGGATAGCACCCAGAAGTGTTCCCTCTTACAAACACCATTGGATTTGGTCAGATGATAACCTTTCCCAAAACACAACACAGAGTTGTCGAAGAAGCCGAAGATTCAAATGTGTGTCTTTTAAAGAAACAATCACGTCTGTCATGTCATGTAATCTCAGGAGTGAAACGATATCGTGCGAGACAGTTTTATGTAGGTACTAGGGTTGATTAAATATGTATTTTCAATGGTTTGCTATGCTGCCAACAAGTACACACAAGCAATACATCACAGGATGTGCAGTAATCACGTTGGTTGACCGTGTATATTGATAGGAACCTACTGATATATTAGAACATGTGGGATATGTCAACATCTAATTGTGTCTGAATCTGATAGAACAATGTCAATGTCGGCAAGTCATGAAAACGTTGTACTATAGTGTGAACCCGAACTGCAAGCTTTGCATGCTTTTATTGGGAGACAACAAATACACCAACCACTAGACATATGCAGACTGTCCTGTCCAAACCATGGGCACCATCTGACTAATGTGTTATGTACATTGTAATATTACTGGGTTTTTTTCATCAAAACGTATCGGTTCGCTCTGAAACTACAAACACTATTTCTGGAAGAATGCCCAAACGCGCACTAATGCGGTTAAACAGATTTACACGTCGCAGGAAAAAATACTAGCTACTACTAAAGTATTAGGTTTTATTTGTGTTTACCTTGATCAGAAACTTCTGGAACCCGCAGCTCGGTGGCAGACGTCCCTACTTGGGCTTCCCATAGACTTGATCTGCCGCAAACTGCAACGCTTATTAAACTCCTCAAAAACTATTCTATGAACCATCCATGTTACCAGTGTTCCTCGGGCAATTGTGCGTTATTTTCCCATTTCATATTCCAACTGTGGAAAAAGTTAGGGATGTGAGTTTTTACTTGACTGAGCAAATAAGGGAATGCATAAAATAATAACGTTCCCTTTCGACAAACCGCAAAGTCGCGGCAACATAGTGTGGAACGGAAGCCGGGCAGGCGCAATCTCAACCCCCTGGTTGGAAACAATCCCCAGTTTTAGGGAAATCCCTCCTTCTCCCGTCTGCTATAGGAAGTAAGACACTTTTGCTGGCTGTTCTGTTGGCCTTTGGAAGTGTCGCTCAGGCATTAACAAAAGTAAAAAGGGTGACAAAAGTATTTGTATGCTAGAGATCAACTGCGGGCATGCTCCAAAGGACCCCAATATAACTTCTTAACAACTAGGTCCTACAAACGTGAAACATTCTTGAGTGTATTATTGCTTTTTGTACTTTACAAGCTCGAATACAAGCATAGCATGGTTGTGTGTTTTTTATATACGTTTGAAATCGATTTATTATGGTCTGGTAGTTTTTAAAATGTCAAATATCTCCCAACTTCAATGCACAGTATCTAAATCAGTAATGAAACTTTTCGCACCTCAAATTCCTCTCATCACTGTATACAATATCCTGCCCAATCCAAATTAATTTAGGTCAATCCAAACCAGCTTTACATTGGTAGGCTAATCTAAACATTACACAGCACAATTTGGAAAAAAATCCTGAGAACATGAAAATTTTGTGTCATAAATAAAATCACAAAATTCCCAGTCTCCATTCATAGGTCATATTGAATGATTTGCACCATTGAATCCCATTTAAATTCAAAATGCTTTTAATGACTGCAGTCATCAGATCCAATGCGTTGCTTTTATCTGCACTCAAATCTAACCTTGGTTTTAATACCTATATTGTTTATGCAGTGTGTGCTTTGATCAGAATTTGAATGTTAGTAGGCCTACTGTCATTCTTTACTGTGAACATTCAAATTCATCCTGTCATAAAAATGTATACTGTGACAATTATTTTTTAATATTATTTTGCACAAATAATAAAACATGCAGGGCCACCCCCCCGATTGCAATGAAAAAGAATCAGTGTAATTGGCTTCAAAGTCCAGAGCTGAGTTTGTGGATATTTTGCTTGATAAACTTAGTGAACGCCTCTTGTGGCAGTTATCCCCAACTGGAATCAGTTGATGACGTTCCCATGCTAACTATTCCAACCTGCAAAGAGGTTGGTGAAGTGAAGAATCTGAAGAATCTGCCCATCCCAGATAAATTGACAGCAAAACATTACGAATATTCAGCAAAGGACAACACACCTCACTTGTTTAGAAATAACGAGGTAATCCAACAAAGATGCCTTTCACTCCAAGCATATTCTCCATCAACAAATGGAAGTCAATAACTGGTTTTGAACAATACAATACAATAAATACTGTAGGTTTCATCTTGAGGACTATGGTTGCAATAAAAGTATAACTGTTTGTTATGTGATTTCAATCAAATGACCCAAATGGACAGTGGTTCCTACGAAGGGGTATTTTGTAATGAGTAGGCCTATACTCTTACTAATGCAAAGTAACACAATGTGCCATTAGAACAATGGACTGATGGTTGCTGTAATGGCTTCTGTATGCCAATGAAGAAATGCCACTAAAACAATATTAGTTTCAAGCTACAATAGTCATAGTCACACACTGTAATTCTGATTAATTTCACGTAATTATAATGAACAAAAAATATATTTTAGTTATTTTAATAAGTGAAAACTGTAGTGTATATTTTATTGCAATGGAAATGTACTAAGAGTTTAACCGTTTTTGTTGCTATGTCTGCGTTGTGCGACGTCACTTTTGTGACATGTGCGTATTGACAACGTAAATTCTTTCTTTAAAAGTAAACAGTTTACATTGAAAAATCGTTCAAACGTTAATACTGCTCTGCTGTGTTAAGGTAAATTGTTCATTTCTACCTTACATTTGATTTATTTAACGACCCGACATTAAATATTGATTCAGCACTATAATCAGAATTTGACTGTCGATAACCACGACCAAAAAAAGGCTGCATTGGTCAGATTTTTGGCAGAATAATTGTTTTTGAGGAGTAGTGACAGTACGGGCTTTTGCCTATAGGCCTGCCTATGTCCACTATTTGTATCTACGGCGTGTTAATTAAATAGGCTTGTGAAACAATTAATATCTATCAATCTTAAAATATAGATCAACGTTTATTATTGAAATTGATTGAAAATGTGTTTTAACATGAGTACGACACCGCTGTGATAATTTAGTATTATATATCCCACATATGTATATTGTTTAACGGCCAGTCCGTACAACATGATTTTGATTTAAATATAGCACCATAAATATCATAAAACAATAGAAAGTATTGCTTGAGAAATTGCATCAATTGTTTTTTTAAAGGTTTATCGCGAATATATCCGTTAAATGGTCAAACAAATAATATATGGTATTACACGCGTTGATCTATAAAAACATGTCACGTAAACGTTCACTTTTACTAGATACAACAATGTGCCCGGTCTGCTAATAGAGGATATATGTATTTTCAGATAACGTTTTAATATTCGACACCATTTCGATCAAATTAATCTTCATCTCTGACGTACAGATATGGCCTATACACAATTCAATACATTTTGTCATTTTACTGATGTGACTATTTCAGTAAACTTTCTGGGGGGTGCTTATTTGGAAGTTATTTGGTATTTTGGAATATTCAACCCCCATGAATTACAAAACCCCGTATTTACATACTTGCTTTAGAACAAGAAGCTGAACATGAAAAGAAAGCGAATTCAAGATTCAGGCAACCAGGGGCCGACTAAGAAGATCAGGTCGGCCACTCCTTTGAGCAGTTGGTTGGGCGATGCAACCTCCTCTTACCTAACAACATCATCGGAGGACACACTCACCAGTAGCCAACAGGACAACACCACCAGTTCTGACCTGTGCTCCCTCTGCAAGACCAAGCTCCTGCGAAACCCTCACAGAGAAGGTTCGGCATATTTATCATAACCTGCCATACGTTTTTTGTCAGCAGACAATACATTGTGCTATTGAGATGAGTGCAGACAATGGCTAATCAGTCATAGAACCTAAATACTTATAGAACCTCAGGACTGGTTGGATTTTATTGATAATGGCTGTTCTGTTTTAGATCTGTTACTCAGGGAACCCTCTGAAAGCGTTACATAACCTGGCTTTGTGCGATAACAGGAAGGTTTTGAGTTATGTCCTCAACTGTGATATTTGTGTTGCAGTTCGTTTCACCACGCTCTACAGCGTGGGCAGGATGCTGGGACAAGGAGGCTACGGCTGTGTCTATGGAGGAACCAGAAGGAAAGACGGGAAAGAGGTAATGAGCATCCCTCTTACTACTTCCTCTTTAGTGCTGTTGGTTCACAGCATGAGACCCAACCACAATTACGTTGAGTATTCACAATGCCCTTTTCTCTTCACTTAGGTAGCTATCAAGATCATCCCGCGGAGAGAATCCGAGCCCACTCTCACAATGGTAAGTAGAATCTGAGTAATATTATTCAAAGTGATGCCTTGCAAGTGTAAGCACATACATGTACAGTCAGAGCAATATGAAATCTGTTGTGTTGATGTCATTAAACAGTTTTTATAATCAATCTTCCATTTAGATTGGAACCATGTGCAGGCATACTCGGGAGGT
Organism: Dallia pectoralis; assembly: GCA_029465975.1. Taxonomy (NCBI): domain Eukaryota; kingdom Metazoa; phylum Chordata; class Actinopteri; order Esociformes; family Umbridae; genus Dallia; species Dallia pectoralis. Next base: position 6,000,909 of record CM055746.1, read on the forward strand.
TGTCCTGATGCACTTGGTGAGCGAGTCTCCAGTCTGTGAGAACGTGGTGGAGCTGCTGGATTGGTACGAGCTGCCCCACATGGTCATCCTGGTCCTTGAGCGTCCCACGCCCTGCATGGACCTGTTTTACTACCTCATGGCCATGGGTGGGAAGCTGGACCAGGCCGTAGCGAGAGTCGTCATGCAGCAGGTGGTTGTTGCTGCGCTACACTGCGACAACCGGTTCGTCTTCCACCGTGACATCAAACTGGAGAACCTGCTGGTGAACACTGACACTCTGGATGTCAAGCTCATCGACTTCGGCTGCGGGGATCTGCTGAGAGAGGAACCGTACCAAGAGTTTGCAGGTGAGTGGAGAACAAGACAGAATTCAGCTTTGCTGTGGTGACTATGTTCAATCTAACTTTGTGTCTCTGTCACTCTCTCCTCCAGGCACTGCTAAGTACGCCCCCCCTGAGTGGTTTCTGGAAGGAGAGTACCAGGGAGACAAAGCCACTGTCTGGTCCCTCGGTGTTCTTCTTTTTGCCATGGTCAACGGACGGATGCCCTTTAGGGGGGCCTTTCAGATCGTCAACGGGTGCCTGCGCTTCCGGAGAGGGATCTCGAGAGGTACTAAGATAGGAAAGAGATGATGCATACGTAGACCCGGCAGTGAGTCTTAGGAATATGCCTCTAGCACTAGACTTCCCTTATAAATATCTCTAAACTATTCCTTCAACAAAGATATCCTTATTGTTGTTCTATAGAATGCAAGAATCTGGTCCGTTTGTGCCTCATGAAAGACCCGTGCAGAAGGCTCGACCTGGACCAGATCCTCTCTCACAGCTGGATGTCAGACTTGCCATAGCTCGGCCAGAAGTCTGCAAACCTTTTAATGTAAGTGCCATATGCAATTGATAGTCATTCTTTACTGGTTGTCATCAAGCAATTTAATTTTACTAATCATGAATAAAAATACAGATCTGTGTCAGCACGTCCTTCTCATCAACATCCTCCTGAAGGACACCACTGGCAAAGCTCTGGAAGTTTGCTCCAACATTTTAAGAGGTTTGAAGCAACATTTTTTCCTGCATCAGTCTAACATATTTAATGTTCATTGGCTACCATATGTTTTTAATGATCAGACACCACACAGTGTTGCATTCCTGGGTCTATGAGATATCTTGTTCTCTTTTGCCATTATGGTTCCTTCTTAAAAATGTCCTCTCTCTTTCCTTGTTCCAATCTCTTCCACTCCTTGGATCCAGCAGTTTGATTAATTCGACCAGCCCGACCACATCATCCAGGTCATGGAGCATCCGATAGAAATGGTAGGCATTGAAATCTGAGCTTTTATTTATGAATGGAGTCATTCAACAGACATTAGCCTATCTAGCATTAGCATGCATATTCTGACCAATACAGATATGTGCTAATCATATCTCTTTTGCCTACTTGACTTCAAAGCTGTTTTTGACCAACCTGATTTAGCCTAGAACATGACAACTGTCTGATAACTGACCTCTCCCTTTAGCCTGGATCGTTCCTCAAGCTGCCCCTGGAGGTGGCCCTGCATGTGATGGTGTCCAGGTCGACCGCATGTGACCAGGTGGCCAGGAGTTGGATTAGTTTGACCAGCCAGAGCACATCATCCTGGTCATGGAGCATCCAATCAGAAAGGTAAGCATGGAAATCAAAGCTTTTATTCATGAATGGAGTCAATCAAAATATTAGCCTATCTAGCATTAGCAAGTATATTCTGACCAATACATAGATGTGCTAATCATCTCCCTTCAAAGTTGTTTTGACCAACCTGTTTTAGCCTAGAACATGACGACTGTCTGATAACTGACCTCTCCCTTTAGCCTGGATCGTTCCTCAAGCTGCCCCTGGAGGTGGCCCTGCATGTGATGGTGTCCAGGTCGACCGCATGTGACCAGGTGGCCAGGAGTTGGATTAGTTTGACCAGCCAGAGCACATCATCCTGGTCATGGAGCATCCAATCAGAAAGGTAAGAATTGAAATCAGAGCTTTTATTCATGAATGGAATCATTGAAGACATTAGCCTATCTAGCAATAGCATGCATATTCTGACCAATACAGAGATGTGCTCATCATATCTTTTTTGCCTAGTAGACTTCAAGCTGTTTGGATCAACCTGATTTAGCCTAGAACATGACAACTCTGTTATAACTGACCTCTCCCTTTAGCCTGGATCGTTCCTCAAGCTGCCCCTGGAGGTGGCCCTGCATGTGATGGTGTCCGGTCGACCGCATGTGACCAGTTGGCCAGCAGTTGGGTTAGTTTGACCAGCCAGAGCACATCATCCTGGTCATGGAGCATCCAATCAGAAAGGTAAGCATTGAAATCTGAGCTATTATTTATGAATGGAATTATTGAGGACATTAGCCTATCTAGCATTAGCATGCATATTCTGACCAATACAGATATGTGCTAATCATATCTCTTTTGCCTACTTGACTTCAAAGCTGTTTTTGACCAACCTGATTTAGCCTAGAACATGACAGCAGTTGGATTAGTTTCTGATAACTGACCTGGTCATGGAGCATCCTCAGAGCTTTTATTCCTTTAGCCCAATACGGATCGTCAACCTCATGACAACTCTGTTATAAGCTGCCCCTGGAGGTGGCCCTGCATGTGATGGTGTCCAGGATTAGTTTCATCATCCTGGTCATGGACCAATCAGAAAGGCATGTGACCAGGTGGGCAGCAGTTGGCCTACTTGACTTTAGTTTGACCAGCCAGAGCACATCATCCTGGTCATGGAGCATCCAATCAGAAAGGTAAGCATGGAAATCAAAGCTTTTATTCATGAATGGAGTCATTCAAAATATTAGCCTATCTAGCATTAGCATGTATATTCTGACCGATACATAGATGTGCTAATCATCTCCCTTCAAAGTTGTTTTGACCAACCTGTTTTAGCCTAGAACATGACAACTGTGTAATAACTGACCTCTCCCTTTAGCCTGGATCGTTCCTCAAGCTGCCCCTGGAGGTGGCCCTGCATGTGATGGTGTCCCGGTCGACCGCATGTGACCAGTTGGCCAGCAGTTGGGTTAGTTTGACCAGCCAGAGCACATCATCCTGGTCATGGAGCATCCAATCAGAAAGGTAAGCATTGAAATCTGAGCTATTATTTATGAATGGAATTATTGAGGACATTAGCCTATCTAGCATTAGCATGTATATTCTGACCAATACAGAGATATGCTAATTATATCTCTTTTGCCTAGTAGACTTCAAGTTGTTTTGATCAACCTGATTTAGCCTAGAACATGACAACTCTGTTATAACTGACCTCTCCCTTTAGCGTGGATCGTTCCTCAAGCTGCCTTTGGAGGTGGCCCTGCATGTGATGGTGTCCAGGTCGACCGCATGTGACCAGCAGTTGGATTAGTTTGACCAGCCAGACCACATCATCCTGGTCATGGAGCATCCGATCAGAAAGGTAGGCATTGAAATCAGAGCTTTTATTTATGAATGGAATTATTGAGGACATTAGCCTATCTAGCATTAGCATGTATATTCTGACCAATACAGAGATGTGTAATCATATCTCTTTTGCCTAGTAGACTTCAAGTTGTTTTGATCAACCTGATTTAGCCTAGAACATGACGACTCTTTGATAACTGACCTCTCCCTTTAGCCTGGATCGTTCCTCAAGCTGCCCCTGGAGGTGGCCCTGCATGTGATGGGGTCCAGGTCGACCACGTGTGACCAGCAGTTGGATAAGTTTGACCAGACAGAGCACATCATCCTGGTCATGGAGCATCTGATCAGAAAGGTAAGTATTGAAATCTGAGCTTTTATTCAAGAATGGAATCATTCAACACACATTAGCCTATCTAGCATTAGCATGCACATTCTGACCGATACAGATATGTGCTAATCATATCTCTTTTGCCTAGTAGACTTCAAGTTGTTTTGACCAACCTGTTTTAGCCTAGAACATGACAACTCTGTTATAACTGACCTCTCCCTTTAGCGTGGATCGTTCCTCAAGCTGCCTTTGGAGGTGGCCCTGCATGTGATGGTGTCCAGGTCGACCGCATGTGACCAGCAGTTGGATTAGCTTGACCAGCCCAACCACATCATCCTGGTCATGGAGCATCCGATCAGAAAGGTAGGCATTGAAATCAGAGCTTTTATTTATGAATGGAATTATTGAGGACATTAGCCTATCTAGCATTAGCATGTATATTCAGACCAATACAGAGATGTGCTAATCATCTCTTTTTTCCCTAGTAGACTACAAGTTGTTTTGACCAACCTGATTTAGCCTAGAACATGACGACTGTCTGATAACTGACCTCTCCCTTTAGCCTGGATCGTTCCTCAAGCTGCCCCTGGAGGTGGCCCTGCATGTGATGGTGTCCAGGTCGACCGCATGTGACCAGCAGTTGGATTAGCTTGACCAGCCCGACCACATCATCCTGGTCATGGAGCATCCGATGAAAAAAGTATCCATTGAAATCTGAGCTTTTATTCAAGAATGGAGTCATTCAACAGACATTAGCCTGTCTAGCATTAGCATGCATATTCTGACCAATACAGAGATGTGCTAATTATATCTTTTATATCTATCATCCAGAAAGGTAGATATTGAAAACTGAGAACTTTTTTTCCCTGAGGAACCTCCAGTTATATGCCTGGGGCCTCAAGGCAGTCAACAGGTCACATGTGCGTGTTCCACTTTTTCCAGATAAGATCAAACTCTATGGAATCTAATGGTTATGTCCTTTGAACCCTTTGTAGCCTGGGTGGGGGTTTCTGGGATTTGGGTGTTGAGTGTGTTTGTTTACCTCTGGTGGGTGATGAACAGATTTCTAGGCTCTCTGATTCTGTTCCCCTGCACAGCTGTTCTGGGAGAGCCATCAGTCACACCTGGACCTGATCATTCATCACTGAAGATATTCAAGAGACAACCAGACCATCATTCCCTGCCGGATCGTTAAGTCACCCAGTATGTTATCGACCAGCCAGTCTTGTGCTGTGTTTTCTACGTTAGCTTATTCAGTTTGAATTGTGGTTCCTGTTTTGACCTGTTTGTTTGCTTCTCTCCAGGATTACCTGTCAAGAGGTTTTTTCACTGCCATTCATCTGGAGAATCGGATGTTCACCTTGCACTGGGAGACCTCACACTTTGGGAGAACTACGGACCTGTCACTAAGTTCATCTGTCGTCACTTGCCACATCTGCCAGGATCATTTCATAATAAATCCCTCTGTTTAACTTTTCAACTGCATCCAGTCTGCTTTTGGGTTCACTCTTGTCTGAGACCTGAAAGGTTTTTGTTACCATAGATCTGTAGAAAATGTTTTCTTGTTAAATCGTAATTCTTTAGTCCAAGTTCGAGCCGTGGTAAAATGTGTTTGTCTGGCCTAGATATCTACACGGCTTCCACAGCTCTCCGAGATGAATGTTGGTGTACGACTACTGTAAATAGGTATGCATGCTGTAGAACTGGAATGGCACAATGTGTGTCTATGAAATGGTATATATCATTAATATAACTGGGATGTTGTTGTGATATGGGATTGAGAAAGAGATCTATTAACTCCACAGCTACTGAGGATTCCCTCCCACAGTCTGAATTCATCTCGAAAGGGACAGTCCACTTAGATGGCTGGTGTATTTTAGGGAGCAGATAAAGCAGACGCTGTGGATGCACTGCGAACCATCCAAATACACACAATCATTATTACACAGAAATATTAGTACACAATAACTTTATTTCAATCTTTGTCAATGACTATTCACTACTTATATTTACTATGTATGTATATATATATATATATATATATTATATAATACATTTGGATTGAAATGAAGTGTTCCAGATTTACATATACAATCTAAAGTTGTACCCATGAGATTGAGTTGCACTGTGTCAGATAAAATCCCTCAGTCATTTCCTGGTTGCTTAAATTCTTTACAGTTGATCATAATTTATATCCAAAGGTAAAAACAAGTAGGAATCATAGTTCCATCTAAAATGCTATAAAATATCTTTACAATTTAAGAAATATAATTTACAGCTCTTGTAAGGCGCTCAACCAAAATTCAAACTACTTGTTCCATGAGTGACAGTTAGATTTCTAATGTAAATTCCGGCTCTCTTTTAAATTTCCAGAGACTGAATGGGCATTATAAAATGTACTTGACTTGAATGATTGAGAAGAGTTGATTTTCACCTGCATTCCAAATACTGAATAAATTAAACATTCTGATCTTTTCATATTTTTTTTTTAGAGTATGCCTACAGCATTTCTACAAAAATAGCATTAACACATACATAGATTGAAAAAAAAACTATTTCATAGGTCATATTGAATCAAACTGTTTTTTTCAGCTTATTGAAAATGCAGGAGAAAATTTGTAAAAAGAATGACAATGTCTCAAATGTCTCTGCTTGTTAGCATATGTGTCATATTGTTAGGGGCTGTAGTCATTGTTTATCAGCTTGTTTGCATAGCTGTCCTATTGTATTGTTAGGGGCTGTAGTCATTGTTTATCTGCTTGTTTGCATATCTGTACTATTGTATTGTTAGGTGCTGTAGTCATTGTTTATCATCTTGTTTGCATATCTGTCCTATTGTATTGTTAGGGGCTGTAGTCATTGTTTATCTGCTTGTTTGCATATCTGTCCTATTGTATTGTTAGGGGCTGTAGTCATTGTTTATCACCTTGTTTGCATATCTGTCCTATTGTATAGTTAGGGGCTGTAGTCATTGTTTATCTGCTTGTTTGCATATATGTCCTATTGTATTGTTAGGGGCCAGGTTCTAGAGACCTACTGACCGGCGAATTTTGGCACAGGTTCTAGAGACCTGGAAAGGTTCTAGAGACCTACTGAGGGTAAGCCCGGGAGGTGTTGAGAACTTCCTGGCCAGGTTCTAGAGACCTGAAATTGTTAGGGGCTGTAGTCATTGTTTATCAGCTTGTTTGCATAGCTGTCCTATTGTATTGTTAGGGGCTGTAGTCATTGTTTATCTGCTTGTTTGCATATCTGTACTATTGTATTGTTAGGTGCTGTAGTCATTGTTTATCATCTTGTTTGCATATCTGTCCTATTGTATTGTTAGGGGCTGTAGTCATTGTTTATCTGCTTGTTTGCATATGTGTCCTATTGTATTGTTAGGGGCTGTAGTCATTGTTTATCACCTTGTTTGCATATCTGTCCTATTGTATAGTTAGGGGCTGTAGTCATTGTTTATCTGCTTGTTTGCATATATGTCCTATTGTATTGTTAGGGGCCAGGTTCTAGAGACCTAGTGACCGGCGAATTTTGGCACAGGTTCTAGAGACCTACTGAGAGTAAGCCCGGGAGGTGTTGAGAACTTCCTGGCCAGGTTCTAGAGACCTGAAAAGGTTAGATAAGTCTTGGAGGTGTTGAGAAACTCCTGGCCAGGTTCTAGAGACCTAAAAGGTTCTAGAGACCTACTGATGAGAGACCTGGAACGGTTGAACAGGATTTTTTGGTAGATAGCTCTGCCCAGCGTTCTCCCACAAGGGAGCCCTACTGTAGGTTGCATATGCCGTCACTTCAGCATTACAGGTTGTTATAAAATGCATGTACTTTCAATTTTCTTTTCCTCATTGAATAGCCCTTTTGATGTTTTTACTTGTTTTTATTCGGATGCATAGAATATAAAATTCATGTATTTTATTATCATTTTCCTCTGTAAAGCACATTAAATTGCTTCTATGTATCAATTGTGCTGTATAAAGAAACTTGCTTGCTAGTCATTGTTTTTCTGCTTATTTGCATATCTGTCCTATTGTGTTGTTAGGGGTTGTAGTCATTGCACTCTATTGTCCAATTAGGCTATAACAAATTATTTTTAAATTGCTGTCTTACTAATTCCGTGATTGATATATACACGTCAAACGACATCGACATAGGATTTTGTAAGGTATGCCAATCGCTGAATTAATAATAGATTTTCAAAGCAGTAAATGGCTATTGGCGAATGCCTGTTCAATATGCGAATATAAAACCAAATCCGAAACGGGTGTCTCACTTCACCGAACACTTGTTTGTCAGGGAGTAATTGCATATATAATGCGAGTTAGGACATACAGTTTCCAGCATTAGAAACAAATACCCTAACAATTAGATATTTCGCGAATATATTTCTTTTTGAACTCGTATTTGTTTGGCAATTTGTGCAGATGTTGAGTGCAGCATCAGTAAACTGCAAACATATGTAGTGACCACTAGAGGTCAGTACTTTACAGTGTAATTTAGATTCATTTCCCCCCCATATTTTCAATGAGTTTACGGCGATTTTAGCAGACGCTGAACCGATGCGTTTTCGTTTCTTTAAAGTAATAACATACATCTGCCCTTATTACCGTCTCCGATCATTTCTCCTGGAAGTTGTCCATTATTTTCTGGTCCTTGGTGCAGCAGTCATTAACCTTTCTAACAAGTACCTAGACTGCAGACATCCATCTTCAATTACAGGAATACAGAGGGAATGTTAAAACACCATATGACAAACATTGAATTTAGCCAGATGTATGACGTTGGAAAACAACAGTACCTTGACAGGATCATGTCTGGATTCAGGAGTTCGAGGGCAGGTTGTCAAAATATATATGTCATCCATTTCCTGATTATCTATGACAATTTAATAACGTAGACACCACTACATAAATTGCTGAAGTCAAGATAGCAGCTACATTCTGGCTATGCGTTAATATTGACATAAATATAGAGGTCGCAGTTTCATTCGACAAAGTTCCAGGTGGTTAAAATAGCCAGCCACATACTCAACAGGGGTTAATTTCATAGACATAATAAATATTATGTCTATGGGTCATGTAGGCGGAATACTCGTGAAATGCCGTTAGAAAGAAACTTAACGCGAAGTTAAGTCAGATATTCGACATATTGAACTTAAATATCTAACATAGTTGTTAAACCACGCAATGTATTGGCAAATTCAGATTTAACTAAAGCTAACTACGAATTATCACACGTATAGTATCTAGCATAGAACATATTAAACAAGCTAAACAATTATACAACCTTGGTTTGGTAACGGTACCGTTTTAAAATCATGATGTAATATCACCAAAACAGTTACTGTAGCTAGTTAAAGTAAGCCCCTAAGTGTAATTATTAACAAGTTTCATTCAGAGACTAAAAGCACTTATATCCTCGTCGAAATGCATCTTGAGGTGACAGCCTGGTGCATTGTAGTTTTATAGTTCGGCTGCTCTCACCCCCAGACATGCACATTTTTTATCATGATTTTTTTCAACTTGATTGTAATCTATGCAATAATCACACATGTAACTAAATAAAAAAAAGTCTGCATGACCACATGACACCTCTACCAACAAAATTACAGTGAAACAATTATTTAACTTAAAGGCTTTTATTCTTTGAGTATCTGCTCAGGTCACATGACTTACTGTTTCTCAGCGACTGAGACCCCAACTGGGGACCAACAGTCTTACTAACCAGGGTCATAAGATGAATGACAACACAGGAAAGAACATACGGTCGAGACAAGCAGGGCAACTGTGACATAGCAACATCATATGTGGAGATATTTACCACAATGTTTTTATACTTCCAGGTCTCGCTGTCTATACAATAGCAGAGCAAACACACACGTACGTACATAAACTATTAGGCTATGCAGATGACAAAGTCCCACATTTCTAGTGAAAACATCAGCCTCTGGCTCTAATCTTTCTGAAAAACAGCAGGAAGGAACAGTGGTGCTATTAACACCCCTCGGTCCTCATGGATAGAGGTGTCAAGCAGCTAGGTGCAGAGAGAGCAGAGAGAAAGAGTTGACAACAGTTGGTTTTAGACGTCGGTACAGTAGTAGACTAGAGAACAGGGGTTGATGTCAGGTCACTGGAGGGCAGTGCTAGAGGTTGTAGTAGACAAGTGCTGGGTAAGAGACTTGGGAATAACTGTCCCTTTTTGGGCTGGGTGGTTACCAAACTCCACCCTCTCATAGGTGGCTTAGGCACTGCTGAGGGCATCCACACCAGGCAACACTTTACCTGTGAGCAGAGGAAGTACATTTATAGTATGGCCACTGTCTTGCAACAGGAATCAGTACCCAAAGTAAGTAATGTTGCTAATCTTTATTCCCTTGCAGATACTACAAGGGATAATAATACAACGCAGTATGTCAGATACTGCAGCGTCATGATGCAATTGACTTGCTAGGTGGTGATGTCACTCACCCTCCAGAAGCTCCAAACTGGCTCCGCCTCCTGTGCTGACATGGCTGACCTTGTCTTCTGTGTCCCATTTGGCACAGCAGGTAGCAGTGTCACCTCCCCCTAAGCACCAACAAGACAACACACATGATCAATTATATATAATGGTCCACATTCATTACAATAGAAGGAAGAACGGCTGTGGGCACCATCCAGATCTGAGAATTAGCTTTAAAAATAACACACACACACAAGATTAGATGAACAACACCAGCAGTCAAAATTGCAGTACAAGAATATACTTCAATAACATTTGTAAACATTATATACACACACACACGACAGGAGGCTTTCTTTAAAGAATTATACCTGCATCTAGTTGTAAAACATCCCCATAACTCTCGCTATGAGAATATTAACTATGCTGAATGTCAGCTTTAAGGCATTAGGACAGTTTACCAATGATGGTGACGCAGCCAGTCTTGGTGACCTCCACTACTTTGTCCATCAGACTCTTGGTTCCTTTGGCAAAGTTGTCAAATTCAAACACACCCACAGGGCCATTCCACACAATCTGCTTGGCTCGGCCTACAGCCTCAGCAAACAGCTTGTTACTCTCTGGTCCACAGTCAAGACCCTGGGGAGAAGCATGGATGAGATCAACCACAGATGCATAATTTGTTATGAAGGATAAATAGATACACTTAAGAAAAAAAATCTAAGTTATACAATTCCTTAAATCGCTAGCTACCAAAACACTGTTCCCAATCCCATAAAAATTACAATTAAAAATGTTTTTTGATAACAAATGAAAGCAGAACTGGGAGCTTTGTCATATAGTAATATTGGTTGTAACCGTCCCATTCACGCTTTCATCTTGATACACGTGACCCAGGTACCCCCTCGTTCCTCACCATCCATCCTGCAGGGATGCCAGCGGCCACCGAGGCTGTGCCTGTCTGGGCATGCTCATCAAACTTATCAGCCGTAACAAAGTCCACAGGGAGGTTGATCTTGACCTTGTTCTTCTCAGCCTTGGCCATCAGCTCCTTGACAATCTTGGCACCCTCCTCGTCATACAGAGAGGTGCCGATCTGCATTGAAAGGCCAAGTCATTTAGACCTCAAACCCCCAGTCAATTAACAGAAACACGTTTAATTAGATTACGTGTTCAGAAGTTAAATTCATGATTTAATACACCAGGTAGGACATGTTTTTTGTCAAGCAGCAGCACCACCACCACCTTACAGTCATTCTTCTCACACAAACCCAAAGTAGAACTTCCCCTCTGTCCTCACCTCCATGTTGTTGAGGACCTTGAGGAAAGTGAACGCCATGCCACCACCAATGATCATCTCATTGACCTGGTCCAACATGTTATTAATCAGCTGAATCTTGTCCTTCACCTTAGCCCTGCACACAGTTCAAAAAAATAAAAACTCACAAAAACATTTTCATGTACAGTAAATATGCTACACCAACTTATTAAAATGAAGCCCACATATCTTCACACACTCAGGATGAGAAATAACTCAAGTGATACACTATCGTCATGAAATGTGTTATAGCAGTCCTATGACATCCAATGCATCCAGTGTTAAAGGTTAACAACCATTGATCATTTGATCTTGTATTAGGAAAAACAGCATGTACTTTGTAATTGGCAGAGGGCCAAAAAGCTGAACTGTGCAGAAAACAGGGCTAATTTTTGTTGCAGTGAAGTAACCTGATTGGCTGTGGGCAAACACACTGATTAGATATAGTTGTACAATACCTGACTAAAATGGACTCTGACACAGGTAAATCTCATCATTTCTACACAGCATTGGCTGTGTTTTAACATTACTACCATATAAGCTAGAAAGGACCCAGGGGTAAGAAAACACTACAATCTACAAGTAAAGCACTGTCAGACAGATACAGGTATTACATAACATGTTTCCAGTCTCTTCCTGGGTTGACGTTTGAATTTTTAATTAAACCTTTCAGCACAACACATAAAACTATAACAACCCAAATGTAACCACAGTGATCAAGTCAGAAACCAGGTATATGACCAAACGAAAACAAATAAATGTCTCCAGTTAAAGCGAGGGACAGGGTCTTGTTTCATCTTGTTTTAAAGTATTAAATTACTTGCAAGACAGCCAGCATGAATTCATACATACATGGCCTCAGATAACACCATTTTCCCCTTGAGGCAAGACAGATTCCACAGGTTGTCTTGTTTCTTAGGCTGGGCCATTTTAATAAGTTTAAATTGATACTAAAGAAACAGATGCTGGCATCTGGACAGTATAATCCTAACACAGATCAGCAATCTCAGCTCATTCTATAACCATGCACAACTAAACCACCAAAATTACCCTCCAAGGATAGCCAAAAACGGCCTGGCAGGTTTCTCCAGAGCCATGGCAAAATAGTCCAGCTCCTTCTTCATCAGGAAGCCTGCAGCCTTCTGAGACAGGTTCACTCCAACCATGGAGCTGGAGAAGTGAGTCAGGTTGGGGAGAGAAGAATGATTAGAAGTAGGAGAAAGTGGCATTAATAGCTTGGTTCGATTCTACATCGAGTTCTGTGGGCAATTTAATAAACAAAATTAACAATATCAAACTTTCCAAAGTTGCTGTTAAATGATTCTTTAATAAGCTACTGAAGTTCATTCCTCTATTGAGCTGTCCAGTAACACTACCTGTGGGCTCGGTGTGCTGTGCCAAATGCATCGTTGACGTAGACATCTCCCAGCTTGGAAAGAGAAGCCCTGAATGAATCGATCTGCTCTTGAGTGGCTTTGGTCTACCAGAGAAGAAGAAGAGAATCACTCTAAGACTGATTTCTTCAAACAGGTTGTATCAATGGTTAGTCCTTCCATCCAAGCATCATTCTTAAGATTAATCAAGTCTATAAGTCAAGCTTGTCACACAAAAAAATGCTTTCAGCTGGCCTTCAGCATTTGTCCTCTTGAGCTGTTAACACGACTGCTAGCTCTATGCAGACAATGCAACACTCCTAACCAACTTGTTGCCAGGCCTTTCTCAATTTATTGGTTACAGCATGGTTCCTGCAAAACCAGGGTTTTGGGGAATGATTGACATACAAGCATGTATAACAATGTATTGATGCTGTAAGTTGTTTTAGAAAAGAGCCTCTGCAAAGTAACTTTAAAGCTCAACGAATGTGCCTAAACCCTGCAGCCATTAAATAAAGCACCCGGACCACCAGGGAACCTGCCATCCAATAACACCTACGAATATATTGGTGATCCTCTGAACTCCGCAACACGATTCAGGTACAGTTAATATACCACAGTGTATTCACTTCAGATCAGGTTCCTTCTGCACTTCACCAAGGAAAGTTCATGACTCTTTCACATTAAGGTCAAAGCTGATCTGTAGTGTAACTTCCAAATGCCAGCTGCTGGCACCACAGCAGATCAGCAGCTCCTAAACTACAGACACAGATTTAGATTACACCAGCCCCAAACCTAGTCATTCCCCTCCTGTATGTGATCATTTATTTTAACCTTTATTTAACCAGGTAGGCCGATTGATATGGCAAATTGTCATTTGCACCAGCGACCTGGGGATTGAACCCAGGAAATCATAAATATTACACATGCACTCTACCACTGAGCTACATAAATTCCATCATAATTTATTCAGAGTAAAAATAGGAGTTAGGGGAAGACCACATTGAAAAGTACACCGAAAACTGAATCTTCGTCTTCAGGCGGGACATCGCGTATTCTGGAAGTGTAACCACCAGCTAACTGGTGTGTTGTACAGAAGACACCAGCTGCCCTCCCCCGTCCTAGACCTCTTCACATCAAATGGCTACATACCAGCCAGGGCTCACAGGACAAGAAAAGCAACACACTCTGCATTAGAGGGCCCACCACCATTCAGACAAATGCCAGCAGGTCAGGACTATCCCCAAGGTGAAGGTTCATGGCTAAAAGGGATAGAGTCCATGTCTATGTAGCCACTAGAATATGTCCACTAACACTTGGATAAGCATTCTGAATTATTCACATTTGATATAGATAATTATTTGTGTGCGTTTTGTCCACCACCCCAACCAAAACATTGCACTTGTTTTGCAGCTCTAAATGTACAACTATAGAGAGTGCTTTAGCAGTCACCTGGATATAAACAATAGTTAATCACTTCAGGAAACCACTGATCGCAGAGCAGCCGCAGCCAACTGGAACAAACTGACCCTCCACACTCAGACTATATCAATCTATAAAGTTAAAACAAGCACTGTAAGGGAATCCTATGCCACATTGACATAGCACACCACAAACAGACGTTTCTTTAACCTGATCTCACTAGGAATGTCCTGTTATTTAGCCCAGCATCGTCCTGGCGTCTCATGCCTCTGCAGCTAGCAGCTCGAAGGCCAACACCAGTGACAGTTGCAGCTTGGTGTCTGCAGGGCAGGTGGCCTCTGAGAACACCCAATACAACTGCTGCAGCACTGGCAATGTGCCCACCTTGTTCCCAGAAGCATCCTTGCCCTTTCCCTCCTCAGCAAGGTGAAACCTCAGGTTCTCCAGAAGAATGACAGAACCGACGGCAGGGTCAGCACAGGCCTGCTCTACTTCGGGACCAACGCAGTCCTTCAGGAAGTGCACATCCCTGAAAGCAAAGCAAACGCAAGCATGAGTACTGACTGATACATAGTCAGTAGAGAATATGTGTTCATACAGTTACATAGACAACAGTATGGTCTCACTCACTGGCCCAGCAGGCTCTGGAGCTCAGCCACTACAGGCTGCAGGGAGAATTTGTTGGGCATGGGGATGCCATCAGGACGACCCAGGTGACTCATCAGCACCACAGCCTTGGCCCCATGGTCCAGACAGTGCTTGATGGTGGGGACAGCAGCTTTGATCCTGGAATAAATCAGTATAGATTGAAACAGTGCAGTGATTCACTGAAACATGCAGCAGTTGGTCTTAGGTGAACTATAATCATTATAAAGGGGATGAAAACTAAGAAACTCGTGATCACCTCTGGTTGTTGGTAATTTTATTGTCCTTCATGGGCACATTGAAGTCAACCCTGCAAAAGCGAAATGTTATACATTAGTTGTGTTTTGAACATAAATAGCAGTGGGTTCAAATGTATTGAAACTTTAAGCAACAATTACAACGTTTCACAGTACAATAAAAAATCTAAATATTTAAATGGTTAAATGTATTAACAGTTATGGAAGGAACGGGTCAAACGATTTGCACAACGACATTGCTACAAGCTTGATATAGGCTAGGCTGGCTGTCTGTCCAATCTTCCCCTAATCACAAACCAATGAAATACAGCCTGCCGGTTCAG
Organism: Dallia pectoralis; assembly: GCA_029465975.1. Classification (NCBI taxonomy): domain Eukaryota; kingdom Metazoa; phylum Chordata; class Actinopteri; order Esociformes; family Umbridae; genus Dallia; species Dallia pectoralis. The sequence continues at coordinate 6,016,442 of CM055746.1, forward strand.
TACTGTTTAGTCGTGTAATGGATACTTGTTCCCTCAACAAAAGCAGGTTTTTGTACAACAGGAATAGAAATAGAGGTGAAGCTAGACAAATGCCCACAGAACAGCTGCAACCCAATGGCAGCTTGACCGTGTAGCTATCGAACATAAACCTGGCACAGATTGTTTTCTTCCAAATGTCAATGCACTTAGCATGAACATGCCACCTTCACAGCAGAAAACAAATGGTTACCAATGTGTTCTTATGCCCGAACAATCAAAATCAATGAGAAACCGGGTGCCCAATTACAAATTGGTTACCATAAGTCGATCATATTCGTAAAATGTTATTTTGTTTTTCAACAAATTAAAATCAAACTCAGATTATTTTTTAAATGTAATGTAACCACTTAAAAAATACATGGTTTTCCACTTAGACCCTTGGCGTGACACCACGACAATTTGTGAACCTAGAACAGAAGTCATCCAAAGTGTATGCCGCCATTCTGTCTCCTGCAAAGTAACCTGTTCTCATTGGTTGAGACAAATGGGGGTCCTCCCCAAAGTGGTTCATGTCATAATGAAACCTGGCACCCAGCCAGAAAGGTCGATACACAGTGGATACTAGCATAAACTATGTTTTGTTTACCTGTACGTTCACCCGTTGAAGGTCTTTGATAAAATAGACATTTTCATTGGGCCTGGACAAAGACACTTGGCTATGGTTCCGAAATTAACTTGGGCTATTGTAACGAAGGGGAATTAATCTGAATTTCTAAATGGTCTGTGAAGGAGACCAACAGCAGTGTATTGGGTGTCATTAGACAATGGTGAATGGTGACAGAAAGACAACAGTACCACGACTATGAATGTATTGATTAACTCATAACAGTGACTTTTTGGGAGAGATATGGCTAGAGAAGCCAGTAAGCAAAGCTTTCTAGCTAAATGCTAGTCACTTTGTCCAGTCATTTGAATACAATCACATCCATTCTATATATTCATTTCACACCCTAATTTGAATGTATACCGCCCATGTCCTGTCATTTCCGAATGGCAGTTAGCTAAACAGTGCCATCATGACCACTAAGTTTACCATTTGTAGAGGACATTTAGGGGACATAATCTAGCAGAACGTGATGCCAGAAAATAAGGGTAAGCGTTAGGCTAAAGCTTTATGCAGTTCCAGCAAAGGTAGTATTTAGCTAGCTAGCAACACTACAAATAGGTTGGCACCTATAGCTAGCTCTATGATAGTCAACATATGTAGTGTTTTTTTAAATTAACGAAATAGCCAACACGACCAACATTTGCACCATGTATGATGGATCATTATAATAACTAAGAAACATTCATTTTTATAATGGTATCCCATCAGCCACAACATCACTAGTGCCACTAATTTGACATAAATAACAAATGTTTGAATACTGAATTTTTAAATCGTATATATAATATATTGATATTTAAATATCATGGCATAACATCGTATAGAATAACACCAAATACAATTCCCCACAATTATGGAATTGCATGCTGAGCAAAATTAAGATTAAGCTTTTTTGTACTTTAGACATTTGGAAAGTTTGATAAAATAGTTTAATTGTACTATGGATTGTGTTCTAACATGTATGCTTTAGGTTCTCATTTGTGTAATAATACAGGCCAAGCTATTATTGGTTAATGCTCACCACCACCACGCCTGTGGCACTACCCACTTACACAGCAGATTCCATAGCAACGACTGAATCCAGCCCGTCAGCCACACACAGATTCATAGTAGCACAAAGGAAAGACTGACGCATCGGCATTTATGACACGTATAATTCGTTTAGCTCACACTGAATTAAATATAATTGTACTCATTGAATGTAATATAATTGTACTAATTTAAAAGTGAATACGACCTTTACCAAAGCTCACATGCATCCATTGCATACGTCATGGGTGCATCATGGAGTTGGGGACTCCAGGATGGCCTAACCTTTCAAGGTGGCTGTGTCGTTTCAGTGTACCAAAGCACATCGTACTACAGTCTACCATATATCCAAACAACATATTCACGAGCAAATATAATCGACTACAGTTGGCCCGATTCAATATTAATGACATACATAATATATAATACAGTAAGGTTTCGGAAAACTGCGCGTATGGTGCCATAGTTAGGCCTAACCATGAATCTGATAATCGGACATCAGCCAAAATATATGCATGAGACATGTGTTGAAACTGAAAATGTGCACATTTTAGAGATGCTCGTAACCATTCGGTATCGCTTCTATGTCACGTAACTGTCTGGTTGGACTTCCTGAGTTCCATCACGAGCAGTGCGTCAGTGCATCACTAACTAGCTAGGGAATGTGTCCTGCTCTAAACACATAAGCTTTGTAACGGAAATTCCTTATTGGGTACCAATGTGTATTGGGATTTTTATCAACGATACAAAGCATCTGCCCCTATATCTTATCCGATATATTTCATTGCGAAAATGTTTGCAAGTATATAGCAACCTAATTTCCATTGCCACATTTCTAACTAACAATGTTATAAACTATAGCTCACCTCATGACGACGCGCTTCCCTTTCACGTCCACCTTGTCCAGCGTGAGTTTATTTGACAGCGACATATTCGAATGGTTATTTGCACCGGCTTTTACTGTGTACCTCGTTGCTGCCAACACCTCACTCGACTGGTGAATAAATCCGGAATGGAAACGACCTTAAAGTAGTGATGAGACACCTCTTGGGGCGGCGCTTATATCCGGTAAATCCATTGGTTGGTACAGAGCGTGCACGCGATCTACGCCGGATACGTCGAAGTGCGTAATCACTCCACCCCAACAAAACGGTTTGCAACAGAAGCAATCAGAACGGTTCTGTTTGGCGAAACGTTTTTTGCAAATCTTAAAAAACGTTGGTTTGGCTGAACGAACACACCCCAGCTAGGTACAAGACGCATTTGTTCTGCGTTTAGGTTTAGACCCGTGTCTGTGGTAGTGTTCTCCAAGCCCAGACCTGCGAGACGTGATCGACAATGTATGAATCCCCATCCAACCATCATCCACTACTATGCAATACCAAACCAACCCCTATGCTCAGCCCTAAAATAATATTTGAGTGCCCTCTATGGCCTCGTCCAAGGGTGACATCTACATAATGGTTAGTAGTTTTATAAACGCATTAACGTCTGGATTAATTCGTGACTGGTGGTGCTATTCATGGTCCACTACTTTAATTAATACATGTATTTAAATAACGTGGTTCATTATTAAAAGGAGCATGACATCGTCTTTAGGGGCAAAGGCCGCATGCTGTAATTGGTGAGAAACAACTTCAGTTATATTGCAGACATTTTTTATGCATGTAAATCGGGGTATACTTAGGTTAGTGAATTAATTAATAATTACAGAATTGGATACGATCGGGGAGACCGGGGTATCTGTAACACGAGTATGTTGCTACACTGCTCATACCTCCAACAATAGAGGTGCTAACACTAAAAAACAAATACTGTGTATCTCAGAAAAATTAGTATTTTGTAAATATTTGATTATATCTTTTCATGTGACAACACTGAGAAAGAAAGAAAGGACACTTCGCTACAATGTAAAGTAGTGAGTGTCCATTCAAAATAACATAATTAATTAATGTCTAAACCTAAGTGAAAACGTAATTGGGCCCAAAGTGTCAATATTTTGTTTCTTGGGCATGGAGTTCACCAGAGCTTCACAGGTTGCCACTGGAGTCTTCTTCCACTCCTCCACCTTGCATTTGAGGATGTCCTTTAGATGCTCAATTGGGATTAGGTCTAGAGACATATTTGTCCACATGTAGACTGGATGGGCATACTCCCAGGCCCCCTCCAGGATCCTTGCGAGACTAAAGAGCTGGTCCGTGGTTCCCCGGCCAGGACAAAAACCGCATTGTTCCTCTTCAATCTGAGGTTCGACTATTGGCCGAACCCTCCTTTCCAGCACTTTGGAGTACACTTTACCAGGGAGGCTGAGGAGTGTGATACCTCTGTAATTGGCACACACTCTCTGGTCCCCCTTTTTAAAGAGGGGAACCACCACCCCGGTCTGCCACTCCTCTGGCACTGTCCCAGACTTCCATGCAATGTTGAAGAGGCGTGTCAACCAAGACAGCCCTTCCCCACCCAAAGCTTTTAGCATTTCTGGACGAATCTCATCAGTCCCTGGGGCTTTGCCACTGTGGAGTTGTTTGACTACCTCAGCAACTTCCCCCAGGGAAACTGACGAAGACCCTCCATCAGCCTCCAGCTCTGCCTCTATACTAAAGGGCGTGTAGGTCGGATTCAGGAGCTCCTCAAAATGCTCTTTCCAGCGCCCGATCACATCATCAGTTGAGGTCAACAGTGTCCCATCCTTACTGTACACAGCTTGGATGGTTCCCCGTTTTCCCCTTCTGAGGTGCCGAACGGTTTTCCAGAAGCATTTTGGTGCCGACCGAAAGTCCTTCTCCATAGCTTCTCCAAACTTCTCCCACACCCGCTGCTTTGCCTCTGACACGGCAGCGGCTGCAGCCCTTCGGGCCTGTCGGTACCCTGCAACTGCCTCCGGAGTCCCCAGGGCTAGCATATCCCTGAAGGCCTCCTTATTCAGTCGGACAGCTTCCCTGACCACCGTGGTCCACCACGGTGTTCTAGGGTTACCACCCCTTTCGGCACCTAGGACCTTGAGACCACAGCTCACCGCCGCAGCTTCAGCAATAGAAGCTTTGAACATTGCCCACTCAGGTTCAATGCCCCCAACCTCCACAGGGATGCCTGAAAAGCTCCGCCGGAGGTGTGAGTTGAAGATCTTTCGGACAGGGCCTCCTCCAGACGTTCCCAGTTCACCCGCACTACCCGTTTGGGCTTACCTGGGCTTACCCCGGGATCTTTTGTGGGAGGTGCTGCGGGAGTATGGGGTGAGGGGGTCTCTTCTCAGGGCCATCCAATCTCTGTACACTCAAAGCATGAGCTGTGTCCGTGTCCTCGGCAGTAAGTCGGATTCGTTCCCGGTGGGGGTTGGCCTCCGCCAGGGCTGCGCTTTGTCACCAATCCTGTTTGTAATATTCATGGACAGGATATCAAGGCGTAGTCATGGGGGGGAGGGGTTCCTGTTCGGTGGGCTGATGGTCACATCACTGCTTTTTGCGGATGATGTGGTCCTGATGGCCTCATCGGTCGGTGACCTTCAACACTCACTGGATCGGTTCGCAGCCGAGTGTGAAGCGGCTGGGATGAGGGTTAGCACCTCTAAATCTGAGGCCATGACTCTCAGCAGGAAACCGGTGGAGTGCCTACTCCGGGTAGGGAATGAGTCCTTACTCCAAGTGAAGGAGTTCAAGTACCTCGGGGTCTTGTTCGCGAGTGAGGGAACAATGGAGCGGGAGATTGGTCGGAGGATCGGAGCAGCGGGGGCGGTGTTGCATTCGCTTCACCGCACCGTTGTGACGAAAAGAGAGCTGAGCCGAAAGGCAAAGCTCTCGATCTACCGGTCAATCTTTGTTCCTACCCTCACCTATGGTCATGAAAGCTGGGTCATGACCGAAAGAACGAGATCGCGGGTACAAGCGGCCGAAATGGGTTTTCTCAGAAAGGTGGCTGGCCTCTCCCTTAGGGACAGGGTGAGAAGCTCAGTCATCCGAGAGGAACTCGGAGTAGAGCCGCTGCTCCTTTGTGTAGAAAGGAGCCAGTTGAGGTGGTTCGGGCATCTTGTACGAATGCCACCTGGGCGCCTCCCTAGAGAGGTGTTCCAGGCACGTCCAGCTGGGAGGAGACCTCGGGGAAGACCCAGGACTAGGTGGAGGGATTATATCTCCACACTGGCCTGGGAACGCCTCGGGATTCCCCAGTCAGAGCTGGCTAATGTTGCCCAGGAAAGGGAAGTTTGGGGTCCCCTGCTAGAGCTGCTACCCCCGCGACCCGACCCCGGATAAGCGGTTGAAGATGAGATGAGATGACATGTTTGTCCAGTCTATCACCATTAACCTCAGCTTCTTTAACAAGGTCGTCTTGGAGGTGTGTTTGGGGTCGTTTTCATGTTGGAATACTGCCCGGCAGCCCAGTCTCTGTAGAGAGGGGATCATGCTCTGCTTCAGTATGTCACAGTACATGTTGGCATTCATGGTTCCCTCAATGAACTGTAGCTCCCCAGTGCCGGCAGCACTCATGCAGCCCCAGACCATGACACTCCCACCACCATGCTTGTCTGTAGGCAAGACACACTTGTCTTGTCTCACCTGGTTGCTGCCACACACGCATGACACCATCTGAACCAAATAAGTTTATCTTGGTCTCATCAGACCACAGGACATGGTTCCAGTAATCCATGTCCTTAGTCTGCTTGTCTTCAGCAATCTGTTTGCAAGCTTTATTGTGCATCATCTTTAGATTAATCTTACATCTGGGATGACAGCCATGCGGACCAATTTGATGCAGTATGTGGCGTATAGTCTGAGCACTGACAGGGTGACCCCCAACTCTTCAACCTCTGCAGCAATACTGGCAGCACGCATACGTCTATTTCCCAAAGACAATACAAGCCTATTGTATGAGACAGTATCTACACACATGCCTGCACGCACAACACACACACTTCATGACACTTCATACATAGTCATACATTTAATATGGTGTAATGAATTGCATTGTGGCAACAAGATGAGTCTGATTAGTCAGATAGAAAGGAATGTTATATATATATATAATGTTATAAAACTGAGCATTAGTACGTTAGAATCAGGTTTATTCGCCAAGTCTGTTTGCACACACAAGGGACTTGTTCTGACCCCTAGCTGGTGCATTTAGAACACACATTTTAAAACATACACGAACAGTGCAAACAAAGCAAAACACACAACACAAACAGTCCAACAACAAAGAGCAGTTTCCAGATTTTGCACAGGATGTCTGCTGGAGGCATATTCCTTAGACTCATCGCCGGGGGGAAAAAGCTGTTCTAGTGGGTCTGCCTCCATCTTTGCTGCCTCAGTAACCTGGGTTAGTGTGTTGAAACACTGAATCTGTTTTTTAGACTTTAAGCATTTCAGGAAGTTACTGCAGCATTGCGTTTCATTTCGATTTGCACAATTACTGTCTCTAGGCATGATTATCTTCATTCAGAGTTGGTTTTGAAATTGAAATCAATACTCGTAAATAATTTGTTGTGTTCATACTTGTTGATAACCCATTGTGATATCTACCTGACTTCGTGTGTCAATTTACCCGCTGAGGGGGCAAGTTACAAGTGCACACTTTCTATTAACGGTATACAACTCTGTAATGAAATGAAGTATGAAGAGGCAATGAATACAAAATAGTGGCCTAAGGCTTCCTTCCATCATTTGTTAGGACATTAATACCACTATGATGTATTGTGCCATGCACAGTCATGTAAATAAAGTACACCCCCCACCCCTCAGCACATAATTACAATAATCTGTTGTTTGGAGAAGCCATGTGTGAAAAACTAAGAACACCCTTACTGCTGCCACAGAAATTAAGTTACTAAGTAGCAGACTGGCGTCCGCTGCTATTGGCCTTATTGCACCACTTGTTCACTGAGAGATCCACATAAACCAGATATTCATAGGTTCTTCAGATGAAGCATGAATGATGTTTCTTTCCATATGTGCCCCCTTGAGGCCACATTGAATTTAATTGCATGTGTTACATTGTACGAAGCATGTGGACCTGTACATTTTATCACATGAGCAACAGTGTCTGATTGAAATCCATGAATGGGTAAAACCACACCCACTGGATATTGATTGGTCAGTTGCAGCCATGTTTTTCATTTCTACTGTTCTGGAGTATGCGTTGATAAATGACCTAGATCCATAAATGCTAAGGATGAATTCACGCGAAGATCTGAACATTTGCTGCTACAGATACGTATTTAAAATGACAAAAAAATCTTCATGTTTGTGCTAATGGGTCCCAATGGCAAATATGTGCCTTTTGAGGACATGAACCAACTCACAACTATTTTAGGCCCAATCCGAATACTCCCCCTTACCCCTTCCCCTTTGTCCAACCAAGTGAGTGGCGTGACCGTGCAACGCTTTCTGGTTCATCATCGCCCCCATGTGGTCAATCAAAAACATTTTGAGCATTGGTTGTCCAGTCAAGGTTATGAACAAGTGTACCAAGTTAGATTTAATACAATTGTCTCATTAACCATTTTTTTTTGCCAATTTGAGGTATGACTTTATGTATGAGTATTACATTTCGGCTTTTTCAATTCTGCCACAAACCTCAATTTTGCTGTGTCCAATGGTGGACTCGTAAGGAAATATTGATCATAACAAAGCAAATGGGTCTTTTAGAATCTTGGATGTTGTTATATGGTTCTGTTATGGATGTTCACTTAAGTGAAGTGCAAAAATAATGTTTAAATAGGTTAATAGGCCAAGTACAAAATTAGATGATTAAAAAGTATAACAAAAAATGGCATAAACTAGTTAAGGCTTGTCTTGCTGAAGTTTAAATGTTTTTTATCTTGACTGCATAAAAGAATGCCAGCTGAGATACACCTCAGAAATTTCAATGAATCTCAGCTTGCAAGTATTCAATAGATTTCTCTTGCGTATTAGATAACTTGTCTCTCTCTTATCTGTAAGTTTCTCTCTGAGATCGTTAATTTCCACCACAACTTGGGGCAGATTTCTCAAACTGATTGTTAAAACTTCCGATAGAGGAACCTGCTTAAAGAAAATGCTTAGTCTAACCCCCTTTGTCAGATACCCACGGGACCACAACCCTACCTTTTACTCCAAACTTCCAGAGTCGACCCAGATTTGATTTGAAAGCAAACATATTGTCAAGTGACAACTGTAATTGTTACGCGTCAAAACATTGAACATTTGAAACCCATATCTCCAACTGGTAGCACATGTTTTTACTGTTTGGAACGATCTATATCTGGAATAAAAACACCATAATATCACTCTCCTTTAATATATAAGTAAACAATGTTCTTCTCCCCCCTTTCTCACCCTATCACTCATATGTCCTGTCTGTGAACACAGCTCAGACACAGAAGGGAGAAATACATTATGTCTATCAAACAGCAATAGTTGTCCAATTAGCTCATAGACTTTGTTTTTCTGTTTGATGCTGTTTGTAACCCAGAATCAGCCCTAAGACCTTTTCCATATCAAGTTTATTTAGTTTGGGATGAGATTGCAGATTACTGTCTCTTCTTTGTTACTCTTAACTCTTGTGTAATTGTCTCTGTCTTATCTCACAAGGGTACTCTGTGAACCTTGATCTCCAGCACAGTTCCTCATAACATCCTAGGCTGTAAGCCTTGCTGTTGGGATTTACGGAGCAACTTCATTTAGAAAATATGCCTGACCAGTTTGGTGGAACCAGAGAGCCTAAGAGATAACGTTGCAACCCTTTTCCTTTACCAGATAGTGATCTATAAGTTATTTCCAGAGGTATGTAGGCTTTTCTTTAGATCATGCCAAAATGTGTCCTGGCAACTTCTCAGACACAAAAGGTTTGGGGTCACTGTTTTTAAAGTGAAGGACCCTTTTCATCCATTATAATAACCTCAAATTGATCAAAACTACAGTGTCGACATTTTGTGGTGGTTGATACTCCCTTTTACCAATAAAACATATACATTAGGATTGACATTTATTACAAAAATAACAAAACTGAGCTGAACTGCAGAGCAACTGTCTCCCAAGTCTTGAAGGCAGATATTTATACAGTACTATCTTGCATGACGTTGTCTGGCCATCCCATTATGCTAATCCTTCCACTCTCTACCAATAGTTCACAACTCTCTGGGGGTTCCCTCTCTTGCTCGTTGTCCCCGGGCAAAATGTCAGCATTCTCACCTTCCTCGTGTGGATTCCGACGTGCTCCCAGTGGAACACTGCTGCAGTGATTGAAATGATTCCGAGTGTCGCTACCCTCTACCTGTACGGCTGTCGGCGAGACTTAGATCACTTTGTATGGACCTTTTTGCCTGTGGCTCGTTCGACCTTCTGCTGAAAACCCTGATGTAGACATGGGCACTAGCCCCACTGCCTACGGCAGCTGCTCCTCAGGTTCCGGTACTCGCCTGCTTTCCTGACGATGGATAAACTCATGTTAAGTAGGTAGTTGTTGGATATACTCTCTGAGTTCCAGTTGGAGTTGTTAGCGAAGTTCTCAAAGCACAGGCATGTTTTGACCCACAAGTATTTAATCTGTAAATCCATTTGCCTGCAGCCAGTAGCTCATTAGCGCTAATGGTAAAGCATAAACCCAGTTTAGTCTTTCACTAGCACAGATGTTGTTCATTTTCTCTTTCACTGTACCAGTCACTCGTCCCACCATGCCTTGAGACGGGGGAAGATAAGCACACCTCAGCATCCGTAAATTCGGAGATGCGGGACCACCTGCATCAGTCTTTTGAATGAAAGCTGACCTACTGTCATAAATGAGTTCATTATGCATGCCAAACCTGGGAAACACCTCTTGTTAGGAACCTTATCACTGTCTGTGCTCCTTGGTCAGGAGCGCACTGCTTCTACACATCTGCTAAACCTGTCAATCACCAGCAGCAACTATTGTTTTCCATTGACAATCCTTATTATATCCACGTAATCTATGACCAGATGCCTTAACAATCCTCCTGGAGTTGGAATGTGGCCCAATGGCATTACTATTTACGACCTCACAGTGTTTTGTGCACAAACCTCACAATCTGCATGAGCAGAATCTACTGCAGCCTGCATGAAACATTCGTGAATAAAAGTGTGTGTAGAGCAGTATGTTCTTACAAAAGCATCAGAAAATCAGACAGACACCACAAAATGGCCTGATACTGGTACTCTCGAATCTAGCTCTTCTTAGTTATTCTCTCTGGCACTCTCAATTTCTGGCAGAAGACCTCCTGCCACACACGATTGCTGGTGAGGTTTTGCCAAGTCGGTTGGTCCGGTATTCTGACGCCAATTATGTGGAGGAAAATACTCTTTCCTCTCCACAAAAATGAAGCATTTCAGAGTTAAAAAATTAGGAGACTTTACACACACACAGTCAAGCTGGTCTGCAGACCAACAGTCTTCCCAGTCTTGACCAGACATATTAATACAGTACTATCCTGCATGATGTTTTCCAGCCATACAAATCCTTGGGATTATCCACCCATTCTCCACCAATGGTTCACAACCCTCTGGGTTCCGCCCCACAAGCCACAATTTGTTAATATTGGTGGTGATTTTTTTACAAAACTATAGAGCCACTGAAGCTCTCCTACGTTACTGCTTTTGATTGTAAATGTGATCCTTCTGGTTAATTCCTTTTAAAGTCTTTGAACTGTATGTACGTCACACATCTTATGTACTTCCAAAATACCCAGAAAGCTGACCCAAATTGTTCCTCTTAACGATTTTTTTTTTATCAAGAAACAGTAAACAGAAAAGTAACTGACTGCTTAAGTAAAAAGATAAGTAAACAATGGTTTACACTTAATTTATTGTTAACGTCGGCATTGACAGAATGGCAAAAGGCTGAAAAGGTGGGTATACATCTGTACAACCAGAATGCTTATATAGAAAGAAGTAAGATAAGGACATTGGCCTGCTGAGGTTGATTTTCCACAGGGAAATTGTGAGCAGTGAATCGGTTACTCATTTTCCTCCCTCCAGGGTTTGGGCTGTATCTTACCAACTGGGGATAGATTCCATGTAATACCAGTTTGTGTAATCACCTGAAAATTAAAAAAGCCCTTAAGCATCATATGGAAACAGACACAAGTTATGGGTATATACACTTTAGTAAAAAGCAAGGGAATCAAAAATACAACAAGTTATGCATACATTATGTTAAATGTCACTAAGGATGCTTACATAACATATATATGGTATGCATGCAACGAGCCTAATCTATGTAAAGCAATTGTTCTAAATACCACAAAGTGTTATAGGCATACAAGATTCAAATTAGATACTTACATATGCCCAAACTCCTGTACAGAACGCAAATCCTCCAACCAATACACCTGTACCATATTTGGAATGGAAGTCAGCGGCGTCAGTCGAACTGAACCGAACCTGACGGGCACCTTGTCCTGTAAAACATGTTGAACATATTTAGTTGCAATGGGGTAGGTCACCATATCCACATAGTGAGTGAAAAGCCAGTTTGTCAGGCAGCCATGGCGAGTGTCAAGTTACTGGTAACAACACATGAGAACTAACTATATCAAAAAGACAATGTCTCGCTTGAAGGACAGTGAGTTGACGATATAACGGTCGTTCACAGTTACATCTCTATGCATGTCAAGAAAGACGATATGGCATTCCTTAGCAGCCCCTAGATTATCACAACAAAAAGATGTAGGACTGTTCAGCTAATAAACTGGCTACACGTTTGTTTGGTAACTAGCTAGTAGAGTTCAAGTTGACATGACACTGATAAAACAATGCATCTCGACACCACAATCTCTAACCTACTAAGTCAAAATGTGGACAATTTAAAAAGGTTTCATAGAGCATTAAAATAAAAAACGGAGCAAGCCAATGTGTATAGACGCTACTGTAGTTAGCTAACTAGCAAGACTATGACATTCAGTCAGCAACACAAAATAGGAGGACCAGCAGTCTTTTATTCATTTATAATAAAAACAGCTGTTTTAATAAAACTATGTTTAACTGTTTTACCTGAGAGATTAAGCGCTGATTTAGCAAAGCGAAACATGTTGGTTGGACTCGAGAAAGTGGATACCCTTGAAGAACAAAATGGAGGCACGTTCAACGGAAGTACCGGAAACGCGTAACAGCTCGTCACACGAGCATGCGCATTACATATTTTTAAGTCGTTAAGCTTAATGTGGAAAATATTTCGGATTCGCTGCAGTCACATTTCTGATAGATTTGGATAGATTTGTCTTTACAATTGAATGCAAAAACGACGACCAAAGTCTTCTAGCCATAAATACACAAATTTGGGTTGAAATGTAACTTTTGGCCACTGCTTTATACAATAGTTAATAAGTACTTATGTTTGTCACTGTCAGGATGGCCGAGTGGTCTAAGGCGCCAGACTCAAGGGTAAAGTCCTTCCGACTGATCGGGAATTCTGGTCTCCGAATGGAGGCGTGGGTTCAAATCCCACTTCTGACATAATTTTTTTTCATCACGTATCCATTTTTTTTAACATACGAAGTAGATAGAAATATAGTAAGGGCAATGAGTAGAATGCCAAAGATTTTAATAAATCTATTTAAAAAATATCTAAACTTTTAAACCAATATTTGGGCATGAAATTGTACCTCAAAGTAACCAAAAAAGGAATTGGACAAACTCACCTTTTTGCTTAAAACAGAACATTGGACTTAGCTTCTACACATCAGAATTATGATATTATATGCATTCCATTCTCGGTTTGAACCAGCACAAATCCGACTCCACACAAACACATAACTTAAGTATGAACAAATGTTATGTCTTTATAACAGTTGCTTCCTTTATAGTATATAGACACTAGTTGTCAAATAATAATAATGAGAACGGAGCATTTAATGAATTATTCAGTTGCGCAAACACACGTTTTTTTCAGATATTTAAGTGGCAGGACTAAGATGCAGCTGCAACACTCGATTTTAAGTTCTGTGGATACATGTAGTCTGGGGTTGAGGCTGCTACGACATACTGCCAAAAACCATAAAAAAATGAGAGGTGGTTTATAGTGGAGAAATTAACATTATGTTATCTGGCAACAACGCTTTTGGATATTCACGCTGACATCATACCAATTGCACATCCCCTTAAAATGTAAGACATCTGTGACATTGTGTTGTGTGACAAGTGACAACACTACATTTTAGAGTGGCCTGTTACTGTCCCCATCAACAGGTGCACCTGGGTAGTAATCCTGCTGTTTAATCAGCTACTTGACGTCACACCTTCAGGTGAAAGAATTCTCTTGGCAATTAAGAAATCCTCATTACAGGGATGAAAACAGATTCACAAAAACAATTGAGAAATAAGCATGTTGTCTGGAACACTTCAAGTGATATTTTATTTCAACTCAAAACAAGAGACCAACCCTTTACATGTTATGTTCATATTTTTGTTCAGTTAAAATAGTGAAACAAGTGTGTACACAAATTTCCTTGAATAAAATTGGAAAACTATATATACTTACTTTAGACGTATAGTAACTTTTGTGGTATAGATCCAAAAGAAGAAAACATGCTTCACTATCGCACTTTCTTCAAATAATAAAAAAATACCTTTGTGTCTTATTTGAAAACCTTCGAAACCTTACTTATTTTGTGAACAACCAACATATTTTGACACGCATGCTTGCAGAACTGTCTTAAATGACAAATTGATCATCAGTTTTGGTGAACGTAATTACATCAAAATATTTGTTTTTACTAAATAAAAATTAAGAAAAATGTATTGGGATTATACAGTCTCAAGTTTTTAACAAATGTGTGAGTCTACAAATATCACTCACTGCTCAGAGCCCTCTGAACTAAGCCATTCATTTGTATTAATTTAGTGCTCCTCCTGTGTCTTAACCTAGCCTGGTTCTAGAAATATTTGCAATATCATTAACAATAGGTAAAAGCATCCTTTGTGCACATGAAATTATTAAACATTGGTGCTACATTATGAACAAAAACATACTTCATCCAGTGCAATTCAATGTTTTTAGCATGAACACATTTGATCAACTGTGTTATTATAAAGTAATTCTGAAAATAAATGCTCGATTATATTAGAAAAAGAACCACTGCAGTTCAGACTGAATGATATTAATTTGAGCAAGCTTTTGTGATGGATAACTTAGAAGTCTAACATAGATATTTTAATGGACACCCATACCCCCAGAACCAAAACAGACACAGCTTATTTCTGATGGAATGATATTAGCTTCGGTAATTGAAAACATTTGGTCATCTCCGGTCTATCAAAAGTAAAATATGTTCTAAACCAGGTACAGTAATAAATCCCTCAACAACATCTTCATTAAACTTCATTGGGGTACAACTTTATAAATACAATTCAGTTGTACGTATTGTGTACTTACCCTAATAAGTATTGTGTTCTTACCCTAATATCTACTAGATTTTGGTACATTAAGATCTGTGGCATATGTACTTAGCAGAGGAGGTGATAGTCCATGACATTGAGATGATACAAAAACCATTTGGCCCAATGGCTACAATACACATCACTTTATCCCAAAATTAAGGCATTTGATATTCCCTTGAACTCCCGTCCCGTGCACATTAGTTCTAGTCCTTCTTTTTGTCCTTGACCTCCTCATCATCGGTGTACTCGGTGGGTTCCTCTCCAGGCTTAAGGAGTTTTCCGATATAGTCATACTTTTCTGTGAAGGGCAGAAAGTTCAAAGTGTAATCAAATCTGTGATGTGGTTACAGAGGCTCTCTAATTCTGGTCTTTTTCCCCACTAACCAAATAAGATTTTTTAAAAGAGAGAATCTGGTTTGTCATTCAAATGAAAAAAAGTTATCTGAATAAATGCAGCCAGCCTCAGAGACCTTCGCAAGACAAAACATTCACATTAGTCTCAAGGGCACTTGATGTAGAAACAACCTTGCCCCAGAAAGACTCCCACGTGTGGCATTACATTTACAGCATTAACAATGCAATGCAAATACAAGGGTCAAAAACAGATTTATTTTAGTTCCAAGTACAGTGCTAGGTTTGGCCCTATTGTATGGGACGTTGCAAATACGTCTGTTGTTGCCAAGCCAAATAATACAGTAACATAAAAGAGTTGACTAAAGCACAAAACAACTAACACTATATGACACTATTGCTGGTTTTGGTGCACTCAAAACGTGTTCTTTTAAGTAAAGAGTATAATATTAACCAAAAAGGACAATTTCACCTAAGGAACCTTAAGAATTTTTTTCTACCAAACTCACGAGTGAACTGGGTTTCCCATTCATTGAGGCTTTCCTGTTGCATGGCGTTGAGGTCAGAAAGGTCATCGTGGTTGTCTTTCAGGGCTTCTTTCTCAAGACAGAACGTGGCAAGACCCCTGGACGCATCTTTACCTGCAAACACGCCATAGGGACCCTCTGGAAAACATCACACATATACACAGAGCATGATTTGAAACTCAGCCATGTAAATTATACTAAAATCTGATTG
This sequence comes from Dallia pectoralis, assembly GCA_029465975.1. Classification (NCBI taxonomy): domain Eukaryota; kingdom Metazoa; phylum Chordata; class Actinopteri; order Esociformes; family Umbridae; genus Dallia; species Dallia pectoralis. Next base: position 6,032,567 of record CM055746.1, read on the forward strand.
TGAATAGAGACGTCCTTGCAACATTTTTTGTAAGGGTGTTAAGCCTTGATAACTACAATTCTGTATACATAGTTTATATATTGTATAATCACACCAAAAACAGATTAGGTGTACTAGGAATATGTGCTAAAAATTGACTGCTTTCAACTGACTGAGAAAAAAATAAACATCTACAGAGATTAGAAAGAATGTGCCTCAAAAGGGATTGCGTGACAACGCAAAATCAGTGAACTCGGTGAGAGGTTGCACGCCATCAGATAAACACGCAAACTCGCTTGTTGTGAAATTCGATCGTGGATGATTTATAAAGGGGGTGTGGCGTTTGAGTATTGGAGCAGTTACAATGGAAGAACCGTTAAAACAATGCATATATATTTAACAAACAAAAACAAACTTGCACAAATTCAAAAAATAAAGTTCACTGACCAGCTTGCCAGTTTGTCACACTTTGCCAACCAAGGTCTTTATGCGGAAATAGCCAGGTCCTCGAAATAAAAAGCACATAAGCACATGTAGGCTACTTTATTATTTTACCTGGACCGTAGAATTTCTTTCCTCTGGTCACATCAAACACCTTTGAATTTACAGCCATGAGAATTCTTGGATTTTGCAGCCCATCGTAAAGTTGCAGCTCCGCTAACGTGAAATCTCTCTTTTTGAGTTTGGGCAAAGGTTCCTCAACCTCGCCCAAATCCGCATTCTTGTCTCCGCGAAAGATTTTGTACAAGAGAAAAATGCAAAGACCGAGGAGACTTAAATTCAACGGGGACGTGAATATTTCTTCCAAAATTCCTGGAGAAGATTCCTCTGCTCCCTCTGTATCAGCCATGTTGTTTCTCGACGCTTGGTAGGGAGATAATGGACCTCTACGTACTGGGACATGAGGGGTGTATTCATTCCGCAAACATTTTGAGTGGCTAACGTTTCGGCAACAGTTGAATTGGACAAATGCGGTTAGGTCACTACGTCGTCGCTGCGTTTTGACCAAACGTTTTGAAACTAAAAACGTGTTTTATTGTTTTGTGGAATGAACACATCCAAGGGTTATCTAGGCTTGTGAAAAAATACGATAAACAAATAAAAGACACAGGAACACACTGTTGGGCAATTATCAAAAGGCTTTATGTTGGAACTGTGGTTTTGAGAAATGTATTATATGTAATGGATTTATTATCAATATAAAGCGTTGAGTACAGTTGAAAAGTAATTTCCATATTTTGGGAGAACGTGATAAATTACATAATAAAAATAAAAACGTCATTTTCAAATAACATACCCGTTTAAATTACAGTTTAATTGCGTGAACATTAACTATTCACTTGCATTTGTCATTATTAACATTCAGTTGGACAGCAAATATATGGTTCATTGGGACCAATCTAGAGAACGGCTTTGTGATTTCGTGTTTTATACTTTAGCAATATATTACAGAATGTTAGTTCATTTGGAAGTGTATGTAAATGGTGAATTAAGTCATTAAAAATTTTTAAAATAGTTTGTTTACAAACTTGGACTTCGACAAGAACGTCATTGAAAATCGAACGGTGAACATCACGTCCGGTATAATGTGTATCCTCTAAATGAGTCCTCTCAGAAACGGCTTCATAGATTAGTTCCCAGTAACTACGCCTCTCATACATTTGTTTTTATCTTGCTTGCTAACGTCGGATGAACCTACGTAGAAGTTCAATTCAAGCGATCTGTGCCATCCGACATAGTAATGGCATAAATAGTATACATGGTATGGATGTTTTTTTTGTAGTTAGTCGTTTGTGTTGTTCCTTAATATACTGAGTTTGGTATTTTGACAACAACCCTACCTAGGGTCTCAAACACTTGCTAGCTAGCTAATAACAGTAGCAATGGTTAACGACATGTTTACATCTTAAATTAACGTTATTCGACCAATGAATTGCCTATAATCCGACTTTGGTATCATACTTCCAGTTCATTCAATTTGTCTGCAGCTTTCCAAAGGGGTAAGTAAAGTATCTTGTTTTTATCATTACAACAATACATCATCAATACAATAGCGAACGTTAGTGCCTATCTAAGATCGCTAAATAACCGGTTTTAATTGTTAGTGTGCTTATAATGTATATTTACTGTTTGTGCTTTTCGAGCTATCAAACGCTATTTATTATGTTTATGTTATCCCCCGGTCTGTTAATTGTGTCATCTTATAACTATTTCGATTTAGCACTCAATTTTATGATATTAGGAATGATGATCACATTCATGCAGATTTTCACTTTCTCAAGATTCGTTCACTGCAGATACATACGGTATAATCCGCCGGCGTATCGTTCGTAAATTGTCAAAGTATTTATTGTGTGGAGAAACAGAACATTCTACATGTATTGTTTGACAGAGTTTTAATTCTAATTGCAGTCCTGTAAATATTTGAAAGCTGCATATGACATGTCCGGATAGAAATCCCGTCCTGTGCTCGTTGACTTTTGCAAAAATCTCTGTCAAATTAAGTTTGATGTTGAAACGATGACAAAAACGCTCTGCAATGGGATGCAACCTTGAAGAAGAAAGATTTGGGGTCATCTGAAAGAGGTCATTCAGAACCTCGGACTCTAACCACTTTCAGGGACAAATTGTGTAATAGGTCTGTATACAAATAGGTAGGAGATTCAGGGCTTGTCACATTAGGGTGACAGGAAGATGTAATGTTGGATGGGCAAGGAAGTGTTGTCAAGTCTTATAGTGATCCAGACGTGATGAAGTCGGGATTAAAGAGCTCTATCATGCCCTCCTTGTGCGCAAAAAACACATAATCAATTTTATGGAACAGCTGCAAGGAGGAAGGTCTATTCTCTGTGCCTTTCACTATTTTAAGAACTTTTGGGGATTAGACCAAGGGAGGGACAATCGACTTCAGTGCATTTATATTTTATTTGCCGGAATGACATTGTCAGCCATATTAGTGGTACACTATATGGCCCAAAATATGTGGGCACCCAGTTATTACACCCATTTGTGTAAATTAAATGTAAAAAAAAAATTCGGTAAGGATTTTTGCAAGGAAAGTAGCATTTACGGGGTGTTTGCGGTCATACCTTGTTGGATTGGTTTAGGTCACCTTACAACACAAATTCATATTTCAAGGGGCCAGGAGATGGCCGATGGCAGGTAGAGTACTGTCTGGTTCTGATGGAGGACCAAGCAATAGTCAGCAAAGAGTTATTTCAGAGCCAAATGTTTAAAAATTACTAAATGAAATTGTTTGGCGACAGACTTTGAGGAGACCATTGAACCCTGTGGATTATCCTGGCTCAAGGTTGACACCACCAACTTTAGATTATTGGTACTGTCTAAACATATAGTCAGAATTATTTACATCAAAACATTCTTTCTAGCTAGTAATAGTCACGTATTAGTGACATGGAAATTGGAGCTGAATACAAGGCTGATTGTTCCCTCTCATTTGTTCCACAGCCTTTCACTGTAGCAACTTGTTGTTCCTGATTGTTCCCTTCTTCCACAGCCTCAGCCCTCCTAGCCCTCCCTGGCTCCTCCTCCTCTCTCCCTTCTTGTCTTAGTCCTGTGCACTATGACCATGCGTGTGGATGCTAAAGTAGTTATGCTTGGGAAGGAGAGCGTCGGCAAGACCAGCCTTGTAGAGAGATACGTCCACCACCGCTTCTTGGTCGGGCCCTACCAGAACGTGAGTATCAGTTGATGCTGTGGGTGCAGGGATAACATGGTGTGTGGAATGCTTTGTCTCTTGTTTCAAAGCTGTTTTGTTGTTTGTTGAAATTGTCCTTTCGTCATTAGACTATCGGGGCAGCATTTGTTGCCAAACCAATCCAGGTGGCAGACAAGGTGGTAACTCTGGGAATATGGGTAAGTGACAATGTCCAATGTAATCCTTTGATAAATTGATGGGGAAATATATTTGCGTGGATCTTTATATTCTGTATGGTTTTGTCTAGTTCATTACTAACGCTGGATACATTAAATAAGCTGTTGTAGCCATACATGGGGTAGTTACAGGCTACGTCTGGATTAGTGATTCCTTCTGTTCAACCCAGGATACTGCCGGATCGGAGCGCTATGAGGCTATGAGCAGAATCTACTACAGAGGAGCAAGGGCTGCTATTGTTTGTTACGGTTTGTCAATTTTGAACATTGTCAATGTTTTTTCTACTGAGGTCTGTTATACTAAATGTTTGATTTAGGCAGTTGCTGTTGAGAGCAATGTTTGCTTGCATGTATGAATGTCCTCCACTCATATTTTCCTCGTTGGGGGATTTTTGACAGTTTGTCAAACGGCTGGTGAGACATTTCCTCAGTGGATGACTCAATTTATGCAATTTAGTTTTTGGTGGTTCTGCTTTCATTTTATTTTTTTTCATGGGCAGATTTGCTATTTATATCACAAAATATTCTAGGTCGAACAACTTTATAACATAACAGATAATCATTTTTGTTGAGTGAAGTTTTATATTGACATTCAGGTTTTTGACTTTTTGTTAATGTAGATTTGACTGATACCAGCAGTTTCCAGCGAGCTAAATTCTGGGTGAAGGAGCTGCAGAATTGTGAAGAGGTTCGAGACCTTTTCATAAAAACACCACACCCCACGATTTGTGTTGCCATATTGTACTACATATGCAGCTTTAAAAAATGATGCAGTTTTCTGATCTTTTTTGAAGCACTGCAAGATATATCTGTGTGGCACCAAGCTGGACCTGATTAAGAGTGATCGGGGTCTGCGGCAGGTGGATTACCATGACGTTCAGGACTTTGCAGATGGTAAATCACTAACCCTCACCTTAACACCACACATCCTCTGGGTGACTATCAATGCTGGCTTTTTCAGGTACTCCTAAAAAAACTGGACAAATTTGATACACTTGTAATTATTGGTAATGTAAGAAATGTTCCTTTAGGCTCTGTATTTGTTGCCAAAGGTATAGACCCCTAGCACTTTATTTTTTATATTTTTATTTTTTACCAATAATGATCTATTTCTTTTGGAATTTAACCAGTTTGAATAGAGAAAATGACCTTGATGTTTCTGTTTTCAGCACATGTAATGTTATCTAGAATGTTATTTTGAAGCCAATTCAATTCAGTATGTCAAATGCCATTACTTTCGTACAAACACAACTGAACTTTACTGACTGTTAAAACTTTGCATGCAAGCCATTAAAGCTCCCTCTCTGAAATAAAATAACTAAACTACAACACATTGACTGAATATGAAAAATAACTCTTGTTTGGGTAGTTGTTTTTGTCGGGGAAGGAAGCAAAGGGGTATATCCATGGTAAAACATGGGTGCCTGGTGAAACAAAAACCTGCTCTACTAGTTTACTGATTCAGAGGTCAACCCACAATAACCCAGTTAATGTAATGGTTATGTGTTATAACAAAATGGTGGATTGTTTTGTATGGTATTGAGTTACAACACAAATTGGAAGGAAAGCAGACACTGTTTTACCGGATGCGGTCAAACATTCTCATATCAGACTGAATTTAAGTAACAGAGGTTCCACTCTGTAAGGGTTCTTGCATTCACAAATTATAGAAAGTGCCAGGGTGCCAGTATTGTAACAAATACATTTTTATGCCTTTACATTTTGATAATATTACATATACATTTGTGTTTTTCCCCTGACCTATAAAATGTGTTTCTTTCTTGGACAAGGATGTCCTGGTTCATATCTTTTTCATTCTCATCTGCAGAGATCGGAGCAACAAATTTTGAAACGTCAAGTAAAACAGGCAACAACGTAGGTAAGTGACACCTCGTCGGTAAATTTCACAATCTTAAATTTCCCAAAGTCTGGCAGTAGACCCGTACTAAAACACATTTTAAACCGCATTCCAGATGAATTGTTTGAAAAAGTTGCAGAGGACTATAACAACATCTCCTTCCAGTTCATGACTGGTAAGACTGGCTCAATCTCTCCATAATGCTTCTATATCTTTGCTGTCTGGGCAGATTTTGTCTGCAATGGCATTGTTACCACATGGTTGAAACCTCTGCTCTGGCTGTTTCTTTTTACAGAAGAGACATCTATTGACTTGGCTCAGAAGAAGGACTCTTATTTCTATACCTGCTGCCACAGTTAGGACTTTACTGGATGAACAGAGAACGCTTGACATAAAACCACCATGCGTGTCCCAGACGGACGCTACACATCTTGTCAGAGCCATTTCAAAACAGAGAGAGACGATTCCAAGCAGTGCTGTGTTACTTTGGTTGCTTTTTTTCAGTTGTGCCATAGAGGGTGACACGCTCACTACATTTGAGAGAGTGCTCAGAATGATTGGACTTTCCTTCTCCTGAGAGTACATACCTCTCACTTTTGAAACTGAAATTGAGATGAGGACGTTGTCCTAAATCCTAACTTAAAAAGCTTTGCTTTTCTGAGTGTGTGTGTAAATGTACTTTATCTGACTAAATTATGCCAATGATATGTAAGTCATCATACTACAGTTAAATTCCTTCAGCGAGTATGCTAAGTTTTAACAACTTGATTTTAAGCATTTTCAGGGTTTTGAGAAACACTATTACCACTGTCAACTCTTAACGGTGAAATGTAATTGCCATATGTACCTGCACAACTATTGCCCTGTAACGTTATTTGTATTTACATCAGATGCTCTGATGCAACTATAGTGATTGCACCAACACAGGAAATGGCTTGTGGGTAAACGGCGTAATATAATACTTATGTTGACATATCTGAAAGTACCAGAACAAGCTACTGAGACCTTCAAAGAAACCCTGTGTGCAGCTACGTATGTGTAGCCAACGCACAATCAAATTACCTTCAAGTCACTAATTTGTTCAGAACGCCTTGTCACTGTGGCTGATGTTGCAGCGTTCAGTGAATGTATTGCTAATGTTTACAGCTTAAGACACACCTGTGAGCTTTCATGATAGCTGATCCGAAGGCTGGTTTTTACTTGATTATACCAATGTGCGAGACATTGTTTAGTTAGAGCTATGATGTGTGAGTGCAAAAAATAGATGGAAAAAATAAATATGAGGCGATGCTGAAAGCTTAAAGAGCAGGTTTGTCAGTCCCACTGGGGCTTGGAATTAGGAGTAAGCAGAAGCGACAGCCTGGTGATCATCACACGTCTATCATTAGCTGTATATAGAAGGAGCCTTTCATTTGTACCTTCAGTTCAGCAGGTTGGTTATTGTTTACACCTACACAGCATCTTATATGACGCCACTCCCATAGGATGCAGACCTGGTCCCTGAGAAAGACGAGTTCACACACACACAAACAGGTGGTTTGTTCCCTGTGTAAGGTGGCCTTGTCGACAACAAGTCCAATGAGGCAACTGATATCATTCATTGTGTGGACTCTTGTGAAAATTTACAAAATAGTTTTTTTAGCATGTTGTAAATGAAAAAATAAATAAAAGATTTATTCAAGTTTGTGTGTTGTGGATGACTATAGTCAAATCCATTAAATTAATTCCATTACGCAAATTTTCTGATAATTTATGGGCCGATTTCATTGGTAATTAAGCTGGATTTATTTTGGTCCTTTACTACACAAAATGTTTCTTTATAGAATATTATTCAGATCTTCGAGATCATTCAATATGTAGTCAGTGCCAATGTTCTGGAATATTTACGTTTGTACTTATTTCATTGTATCCATTGCCGATTACTGAAGTTCAACCATCATTTGTCTTTTGATTTCTTAGTTTTTAGCCTTTTCCTATGGTGACTGATATTATACTAACAGTGAGATGGGATGACCTGGCCACACTATATGGTTTCTTAAAACTGAGATGTATGTAAAAAGTTGTATGATAATACAGATACAAATTATAATCTGTATTTCCTACTAAGAAGCCTTTTGTGAATAAAATTCTAGTTAAAAATAGTAGATAACGTGAAACAGTGGTACACACTACTTGGAAACAAGGCTTACATACACATGACGCCATAGCAGAAATTTCACAATTTAACCATAATGTCATTGTATCAAGGTAACAGTGAAGTTCACTGACCTAAATTATTTATATAAAAATACCAGTGATAGGGTGAAGGAATACATTATTTGATCCCCTGCTGATTGTGTACATTTGCCCACTAACAACTCCATGAAGTGAGATCATGCATGGAGCCCCGGACCGAGGGAGATATAAACAGTTGATTTGTGTTCCTTCCATTTGTGAATTATCGCACCAACTGTTGTCAGTGTCACCTCAACAAGCTGCGTGGCAATGGTCTTGTAGCCCATTCCAGCCTTGTGTAGGTCTAAAATCTTGGCCCTGACATCATTGGACAGCTCTTTGGTTTTAACCATGGAGGAGTTTGTAATCTGATTGATTGCTTCTGTGCCCAGGTGACGTATAAAAGACACATATGGGAGCCAGAAATCTTGCTTATTGACCGGGGATCAAATACTTATTTCACAAAGTATAATGCAAATCAATTTATAAGATCATTATCAGGATTTTTGTTGTTGTGTCTCACTGTTCAAATAACAATACCATTAAAATGATAGATTGATCATGTCTTTGTCAGTGGGCAAACGTACAAAATCAGCAGGGGATCCAATATTTTCTTCCTTCACTGTATACTGTACATTTTTCGATGCAAGTACTTTAGTAAATAAGTACAAACATTCAAACATAGAAGCCGTTCCCACATTGGAGACCGCATTAACTGAAAATGACCCTATATGCATATCAGGTAGTTTAATTGCGGGACCTTTAACTAATTGAATAAAATCTTGAGTGTTTTCTGTTAATATGTACAAAGTACCACACCACTTCTGTCTCCTCACAAGGCTTCAGGAAATGTTTTTTTTATTTACAAAGGACCACACCAGTTTTGTCTCCTCACAAGGCATCAGGAAATGTTTTATTATGTACAAAGGACCACACCAGTTCTGTCTCCACAAGGCATCAGAATATTTTTTATTATGTACAAAGACCATACCAGTTCTGTCTCTTGACAAGGCATCAGGATATTCTGTATCATGTACAAAGGACCACACCAGTTCTGTCTCTTCACAAGGCAACATGATTATCATGAGCTCCATAACAGTTACATTTTGAATAGATTAATTCCACAATACTAAATTAGGCAGAGGGATGGCAGTCAGAAGCTAAGAAGCATGACAGAAAATATATTGTAGCGTCCGGCGGGGGAATTGAACCAGCGCCCCACGGCTCCGCAGCCGAGCACACTATACCTACTGCTCCATATAGGAATATCCCATTTGGAGGGGCGAGTAGCGGCACCACCAGGGTCGCTACAATATTAATATAAAAACGGTTAAAAATCAATATTCAGCTTTGTTACATACAGTAGCTAAGGTATACCGAAACAGTGATACAGAATCCACTCTTATTTTGTGGCACATCACATTTTCTTTTTAAAGAGTAGAAACAGAGAAACATCTCATATCACAACTGCCATAGTTTTTGTGGTGATAGTTGGGATGTTCTCCCATGCTTTTATACGCGATATAAAACATAATTAACCACATACAGGGATGAGCCAAAACATTATGCTGTAATATGCTTTGGTCCTCCGTGTCCCACCAAAAACAACGACAACCCGCCGAGCCATAGATTCTACAAGACCGTGAAAGTGTTCTGTTTTATATGGCACTACTAGACATCAACTGCATATCCTTCAAATCCTGTAAGTAGCCAGGTGGAGCTGCCGTGGATCATACTTGGTCCAGCACATCCCACAGATGCTCCAATTGGATTGAAATCTGGGGAATTTCGAGGCCAGGGCAACATCGTGAATACTTATTATTTTAACTAATCCCAAACAATGTGTGCAGTGTGGCAGGGCACATTTTCCACTGTCATCAGGGAATACCCTCGTCATGAAGGGCTGTATCTGCCCTGCAACAATGTTTAGGCACCTGGCACGTGTCAAATTGACGTCTACATGAATGCCAGACCCAGGATGTCCCAGCAGAACATTGCGCACACTCTCTCCTTTGGCTTGTTGTCTTCCCACAGCGCATTGTGCCATTACTTCCACAGGTAAACTGCACACATTTAAATGCCCGTCCACGTGACCTTCGACCTTCAACCAGACGACCTTTATCCACTTCTCCAAGGTCCAGTTCTGATGCTCGGCTGTCCATTGTAGGAGCTTTCATCGGGAGACAGGGGTCATCGTGGGCACTCTGACCGGTCTGTGGCTAAACAACCCCATACGCAGCTGGGTGCTATTCACTGTGTGCTGAGCCACATTCCTCACGTAACCATTACACATTTCTGTCACTTGTGCCACAGTAAACCTTCTGTCCATATTGGTAAGTCCTTGTGCTACGCTGAGCCTCAGGTGCCCAACACCTGGTTGGTTTGTGGTGTGTCCTTCCTCAGACCACTATCGGTAGGCACTGGTGACCAGGAGCACCTCAAAAGCTTCGCCTTTTTCAGAAATGCTCTGATCTGGTGACCAGGAGCACCCCAGAAGCTTCGCCTTTTTTTAGAAATGCTCTGATCTAGTTGTCTGGCCATCAAAATCTTGAGATGTGCCCAAGTTGGGAGTTGATCAACAATATATCGTTTTACGGTCATAATGTTTTGGTTCACGAGTTCATGGTGTCAGCAACTCAACCATGAATAACAACATGTATTAAAGTTGAACTTATCTAGTTTGTTGAACGGGTTGACGACAAAGCCGTGACCAGAGAATGCATAATATTTACATGCTCCTATTTTTTAGGTTGTTGCTTTTTTCATTCATCATATAACTTTTATCGACAATTGTATATACATTCGATTTTGGAAGGACGGGCTATGGCCAGTCGAAAAAAGTACGTTCTCCCAAGAAATTCTGATCATTCAGCTAAATTGGAGTTTAAGTGCTATGAATGTGCTAATATAAGTAATAAATAATATAGTTATGAGTTACTGGATAACTGCCGGGTGAAAATGTTATCACGTCAGATGAATAAATATTGGACTTATACTTTCAATGATTCTGGCTGTCTGAAATGGTCTAATGGAGAAACAGCAGGGGGCACCACGGCAACCAATATGTTTCAGAATGGACCTATGGAGCGTTTCACCAAGTAATAAAAAGGTTGGCTGTCAATTAAAATATACAAAATTGCACATATCTTTTCATCTGCGTCATCCCATTCATGACAAATTCAAACTAACCCAGTTGCGTTTTAATACGTAAAGGATACCAGACAGTGGCTAATTTAGCATGACTAAAGTGACAAGATTGGAATATATTAAAGCATTAACAGTATTGCTTATTTTATAGATTTGGGGTAAAGGCATTTTATGAATTTCAAAAATGAAAAACTTTTCCACAACTGGAAATAGGCAAACCAACTACATTCGGTTCTCTGGCCTGTTTTTTGTAATTCTGTATATTGTCAAGGCAAAAGGAACTACACAAGAAAACCAGAGACAAGCTTGGCGAGGGACAGTTACAAAACACATAGCAGAGACAAACCCAAACTGTAGTGCATTTTAGCAGGTTAACGGACCAGATGAGTCCTTTCAAGTGACATACTCAACAAAGAGTAGATCAAATAGAAACTACGGGTTGTATTTATATAGACATACAGCAAACTCACTACTATAAGTCATTTGTGCGTAACAAAAGTCATAAATATGTCATAGAGAATCTAACACACACCAGGGAACTAGCAATCTTAGTGCTACATTTACGTTGAGTCGATTACTCAACAGCTGTGTACACACTGGCACTTTCACATTAACTGGTTTTGAAGGGAAACCTCCAACATGTGACGGCGTTTGTGCTCGAAGGCCTACAGCACAGCCAACCCTACCTAAACACAAATCTGTACAGAAGAACTACTGTCAATGAAATGCCAGACTCAGGGGAAAAGGACTGCTTTGGGTTCAGGAAACGGGCATGTTCGATACCAAGCCTCGCTCCTAACTTCATTTACAGACAGCCATTTGATTTAGTATTATCTAGATGTCTGTATAGTTTGGTCTGGTAAGGCAGATGTCAGCAGGCATGACTAAAGACTGTGCAAAACACACCAATGACAAGTATGAATGGACTGATTGACTAGTCTGACTAATCACTTCCATGAATTTCATACTAATTTCAAAGCTTTTCTCATTTGTGCCATTTGGGTGAGTTGCTACATTGAAAAACAGCTCGTCAGACCGATCAAACACACTCAATTCCACTTTTTAATGAAATAACATACTTGTGGAATATCAGCACTGTCCTTCATTCTTCAGGCTCCCAATGTATAATAATGGTCACATTTTAGATGAGTCAGCTGCTCTGAACTCCAGCTTATGACTACAATTCCCATTACAGTCAATTGTGCTGTTAGACACATTCCAGTCTGAACTATTAGGGAGAGAAGGTTAATACGGACCGTACATCAGTGTTCTGGGGTTCCACTCGGATCTACCAAATGTCAGCACACCAGCTCGGCCCAACTGAACCATCCTGCTGTTTGAACTCCCTAGGGCCCAGTTTTCTATCGATTATAATATATTGAATGCATGTAATCCTACGTTGCTACCATCCCAATTCCATGAAATCCAAGTTAAGAAAGACTTCTTCACTGAAGTTATCTACATGATTCAGGCCTGCAGACAAACACATCTGATTGGACAATAGGAAGAGTTTGATTGACCGAGCTATTCTCTGTTTGGGAAATGGTGGTTGAAAAAACAACATCAATTCTCTTCTTCGACCTCCTCTTGATCTTTTAGTTTAAAGCCCACCATCTCTCCATTCTCAAACGTTCCTTCTATACTCACATCCCCTTCTACATCACCCAACTTATCCTTCATGTCTTCTTCATCTCCGTAGGATGAGATGGGTGAGTATTGGGGAAGGAATAGGTAAGATCCATTGGGCACCTCAGTGCCTGGTGAAGGAGTGCTAATGGGGACAGATATTGGGACAGAAGTAGGGAGACGGCTGGAGATGGGAAGAGGGCTGGAGACGGGAAGAGGGCTGGAGACGGGAAGAGGGCTGGAGACTGGAAGAGGGCTGGAGACGGGAAGAGGGATGGAGACGGGAAGAGGGCTGGAGATGGGAAGAGGGCTGGAGACGGGAAGAGGGCTGGAGATGGGAAGAGGGCTGGGGACGGGAAGAGGGCTGGAGACGGGAAGAGGGCTGGAGAGGGGAAGAGGGCTGGAGATGGGAAGAGGGCTGGAGATGGGAAGAGGGCTGGAGACGGGAAGAGGGCTGGAGACGGGAAGAGGGCTGGAGACGGGAAGAGGGCTGGAGATGGGAAGAGGGAGGAAAGACTCAGGGCTGGTGCCAAGCATCTGTTCCCCTGTCCCCCTGGTGGTGACAGTAACAGCAGCAGGAGGGGATAATATGCCAGTCCCCAGAGCCGGTAGGTACTCCCGGATCTCCCCGGGCTCCAAGGGGTCTGGTCCACAGGGGTCATGTTCGCTGCAGGACAGCTGTCCGTCTAGCTTGGAAATGAAGAGCATACTGTCGCGATGGAGTGTACAGTAGGAGCTGGGACACATCTCACAGAAGGATGCCGCCTCCTTATCACAAACGTCACACTGGTGCCAGGGGCACTCCCATCGACCTGTCGCACAGGGAAGCCTGTTAAAGACTGTTAAAGACACAACCTGCTCACCAAATGGGTGTTCACCACACGGAGACTGCTAACCACGAACCTGACATAATCACATGACAAAAAAACACCCTGATCATTACCCAATCAGAGAAAGCTACTTTAAAACAATAGAAGCCATCCAACGCTCCTGCCACTGAAACAACCTGGCTCTCATGTCCTTACACAGGAACCTGAAGGGGAACTGACCTGCAGGCCTCTTGGTGAGGTTTAGACAGTCAGCATGGTAGACCTTGGGACAGCCTGGTCTCTTACAGGACACAATCTGTCCACCGTCCCCGCAGCTGAAGCACTCGTCCTCCCTCTCCTTGGTCACCTCCATCTTGCTCCTCCGTTTGGGCTGGCCCTTCTTCTTCAGCTTGCGGCCCTTGTCATCAGCCGGTGGGTTGTTCTTGGAAAGGGACAACGAGGCAGGACGTTCATGGAGACGCTGACATCCAGACTGAACATGCTCCCATCATTCAAATGTTAGTGGTGGCTGTGTTGCCCATTGGACAACATCGTCAGATGCGTCTTCACAGGTAAAAACAGAACCTTCTGGGCAAAGGGTCTCTAACGGGTTCTCTAATCAACAGCTGACTGACTCTCCTTGTGCTGTTTATTGCTACCAGTCCACGCGGCATAACTGTGTCACTAAATGGTTTGATGAATATGACAATTATGTAAATCATCTGCAATCTTCTCAACCCAATTGAACACCAACGAGAGATTTCGACATGTCAGACATTTTGACATGTTTCTCCCTTCCAGTAGGGTTCCACAGACACGAATATGAATATTTGCCAGGTCACATTTGAGCAGCTTCAAGTCGCACTGGAGCAGTTCTGTCATGGTGGGCCAACACGTAACTGAGACACTTCATGTTGGTTTTCACCTGAACCTGTTACCTGTCTGTATATGTATAGAGGAAGGCGTGGGACCCCTGTGTTGGGGTGGAGCGGACCAGAGCCCCACACTCCGGGGCAGGCCGGGCCCTAGTGATAGTTGCCCTGGTGCAGCTGAATCGTTATTCCCGGTTATGGTTATTTTAGCCTGTGTATTGTATGGAGTTAAACATCTATGTCTGCGTGGTATAAATGAGTGAAACTGAAGCCCTGCTGATTTGTTCTTGGACTCGTCCCTAACCCTGGCACATCTTGTCTGGTTAATTAGTCTGTCTGGAAGAACAGTGGACTTTAGGAGGAGCATTGGTGGTTCCGCTTTGCTCATCCAACACACTAGTCTCAAGGCTACAATGTCAATCAATCCTGAACATTCTTACGCTAAAATTGTTTCGCTTCCACACTCAGTTTTTAAGGTGGCAGAAGGTGACTGAAATTAACCGAATGTGTTTTAAAATAACCTTTATAAGTTCCAGAATGAAAGCAGTAGGATTTGGCTGAAATCAAGCCTTTCCCTAATATCACAAAAAATTATTAATAGCCATCGATTGTTTCAATGAATTTTCTTCTTCACATTGAGGCTCATGTCATAAAACTCAGAAACAACACCTGTTCCCAGTGACCTCTCACCTTTGGTCGGACTCCTAAAAATCCGCTGCAGTTCGGTGCTCCGCATTTACAAACAGTTTTCCCATCCCCCAGACACTCCAAGTTGTAGTTGAACGTGAGCTCAGTGCCTGGAGATGGACAGATGGACCATTAGTAGACAGACACCATACGCTAGTATTCACAACTAAATTAGGCAGACATGAACCGCTAAGAGATTAAACTGTAATTGACTAGTAACAGACTAGTAGGTAAAATATAGAGCTGATAAAATACTGTGCCCTAAAAGTGCAACTGTTTATGTAACTTAAGTCTTCAATACCGGATACTTTATTAGTTACCATTCCAAAGACTTCAAAAAATAATTGGTTGCCAAAAACTAAAGCTGTAACAAGGCACATATTGTTAAGGCTCAAGCTCCAGTCACCTGCTGATACATCAACAAGAGCAAAGAGCCCCACACGAGTATCTCCATTCACTGTCCACTTCTGGGTCTCACAGTTTGGCTGGCAGCTGTGGTTCATAAAGCGAGCCTCGTTCCCTTTGGGCCCAGCGTCAATAATCCGATCCTAACACAACAAAATTATTATTATTCGCTTGGGATTATTAGTATTCCAATGATAAGTAGAGGCAATTTTCCCAGACACAAAAAAGCAACAATTCAAGAATATAGTAGTGATAATTAGCTTAACCGGTAGCATTAATAAACTATGACCTGACTATGTCCGTAATCGAGTTATAGAAATGAAAGGTCAAAAGACTACAGAAATAACTTCAGGTAAGAGGAGAACTATAAGGAGATCTCTTCATTCCTGACTCCTAAATCCCACCTTGTCCAGAGTCAGCATATAGAAGTTACAGATGTCATTTTCCTGGGTGTGTTTGATCCTGGCTCGACACTCCTCTTCATCAATGACTTCTCCTACGTACTCATTAACAAACTCCCCCTGAGAACACACAACATAAAAATGTATTAAACATATTAGACACTACGTTTACAAATTATTTACAAATTACTAATTTATATCCTGCCGGAGAAAAACTATGAAACTCGCATTCTACTGGTAATTATAAAACCATTAAACTAATAAAAAATTCAAATTACTTTTAAAAATACATTTTAAACTAAATGTCACAATGATTACCTTAACCGTTACCATAATAGGACAGTTGACTGTGGAAGATCTGGAAACTATTTAAATTAACTGCCTTACTTATGTCTGGAACGACATATTTTTCACTTTTCTGGCTCAGAGAGTGTTTTTTGTTTTCACTGGTTAGATGTTCTAACCACATTTTTTACATCCATGATATCCAGGATTACAGGACTTTGCCTCTTCGAGTTTTAATTACTATCATTATTTCTGTTCTCGTCTGGAGTGTCAAGTAGCAATAGTTTCTTTATCTGGTTGTCTGGTTGTTTCATGGTGACTTTGGCTTGCAGGGGCCATTTATTTTAAATGCTATATTCCCAGCACTCTACTAAATCTGTGAAGCGCTGATTGCTTATAACTTGCAGCTAACAGATAAACTATGACCAAGGCCGTCTGGGATACAGTGCCTGTGTTGGAGGGGAAGTGGTTTCTTCTCTGCTAGCGAATACCCTATTTGCATTAGTAATATTGTTCACCACATCTAGTCTACTGGTTGATCGTTATCTCTGCTCTGCTTCTCTCGGCTCTTCTATGAGCTCCATCTTATGTTCATCCCTGATACGACGGAGCTGCTCTATCTCACTATCTCAAGACCTTTCCATCAAAGTTGACAATTACAGAGTTTATTGCAGAAAACCTCGAATGGCCTTCAACAACACCCCGTTGTGCTCCGTTAAGTTTAAAATGTTGACTCCTACTCCAGCAAGTTCATTCGCTGCAGTATTTATAGTTTTACCTTACCTCACACAGGTCAGGCCCTAATCTAGGCATTCATTTCTGGCCAATCTGTTTCATTGGGAAATTATTGATCATTCACCAAAGTAATGCCAGCGGTGTCTGTGATATATAGTGTGTAGTGAAACTCTCTTCTGGTTTCATTGTGAGGGGCAATAACGTAAAGAGACAAAATAATGTGTACATTGTCTATAAAAAAGTCAGCTGAGATTTCAATCTGCCTGTAATGAAGACAAAACCAAATGCCTCCACTCAATTTCATTGGTATTTGACCGGCACAGGATACAATTCCAATGTTTCACATTGATCTTCACTTAACACGACGAAACAAATGCATTTACTCATATTCGATGACACGCGAGATCTCCGCCGTCTACCTTTTTCATGTTGTGGACACAGCGGAGGCCCCAGCCTCTTGCCAGGGTCCTGAAGATCTCCACCTGGCTGTACTGGCGCTTCGTGAAGGCCTGGTTCTGGCAGCCGGCACCAGCCAGACATACTTGTGGGTGACACTCGTACATCAGCATGCGGTTAATACACACAGAGTCCACGCCGCACGGGTTCTCATCCGTCGCCTTGCAGTTGCATCGCGGGATCTCTGATGAATCAGCTGTGATGAGCTGCACCTTCCCGATTGGACGATTGACCTGGAGAGAAGGAATTTGTTTATGATGAGAGTTACATTGTCATTAGACTCATAGGGTAAACAATGTGTGATGTAGCGAGAGCTGTGGAACTCATACAACCTTGATGTGTTTGTATGGAGGGGGTTTCTTATCATTCCTGCGGTCCTCCTGAAGCTGTCTCAGCTCTTTTTCCGCTTGAAGCTCCAGAAACCTGCAAGCAGCTTCCTCCAAAGCTGGGGAGAGATGTGTCACAATTCCCTTCAACAACACACTATCACCATCTGAACACATTAGATTAGATTCAACATTATTGTCATCAGACAGCACAAGTACCAGTGCAGCGAAATGCAGTTTGCATCCAACCAGAAGTGCAAAAGATCTGTGCAAAAGTTATATGCAGGGCAGAGTGTCATACGATGTAGTCTAATGAGATGGAGTACAGTGTAAGGATGGGCAATTGACATTGATAAGAAAATGTGCAGAAATTCAGTTCAACAATGTAGCAAATTGCAAATGTGCAGAGGGCAACACAAGCAAAAAACCTCTGTGCAAGTGGTAAAACAGTACAAACAGTGAGCATTGTGCAAATGGAAAATATAATAAATAGGCTAGCAGTGTGCAGGGCAAGAGGTTGCAACAATGAGTACAAACAGTAAGCATTGTGCAAATATAATGAATAGGCCAGCAGTGTGTAGGCAAAATGTATCCATGAGGAGTACTAACAGAATGTATTGTACAAATGGCAAATCAAGTAAATAAATTCGCAGTGTGCTGACAAGAGGTAGCAATGGAAGTACAAACAGTACGCATTGTATGCATCTAGTGTATGTTCGCTTCCACAGCTCACAACTCCCCGTTGAACGTATATACGTTTCTACTGTCAATCCAAATTGGTGGAAATACCTTTCTTATAGATGTCACCTTTCCCCATTTTCTCCTTGCTGTTGGTGTCTACATCCATGTATGGGAAGACGCGGGCCTGGTAGGTCCACAGGTAATCATTGGAGCCAAAGAAATGCACAGGGAACTCTCCCACATCATGCCTCATACGTAAGATGTTGTCTGGAATGTTGTTGGGATGACTGACCTCTGCGGGCCACCACCTAGACAGAACAGTACACAATACGAATGACAAAGAGGAAGATAAAACACAATCAATGGGAGAAAGGCAGTTCGTGTTTACAGTAACTTGAATGTTTAAGGTCTAGACACGCCAGAGTTTTGAAACATGGGGAATTTAATACTGGCAGGGGAGGACATGCCACTTTGTTTCTGCCCACATGTTTTTTTGCCAGATTATCGCTAAACCAGTCAGGTTGTGCCCAGGAGGCTTTACTGACCTGTATCTGCCTACTTTGACCCACAAGATGTCCTTATAATGGGGCTTCTTCCCGGCCCGACAGTCGTTACAGAACCAGCTGCCTTCCGGCATGTCGATGTTCAGACACTCCCGGTGAAAGGCGGCAGGACAGGACTCACAGCACAGAAGACTGCCCCCTGGAGCGTGGGAATGAGATAACATATTCTACTGAACCGGTCAAAAGAATTAAAACGGCAATGTAAAATAGCATAACTGTGCTCCAGTACATCAGTGGGATTCAGAACAGGAATGTATATCTAATGGATCAGGAGATGGACGCACCTTCAGAGCAGACAAAGCACCAGCTGACATTTACATGCTCATGATTGCGGACACCCCTGCGGGGGGTGAAATGTTTGGGACAGAGGATGCTGTTGTTGGCCAGTACCACACAGCCCGCTGGCATGCAGTGGTCGCTGGCATGGTAAGCGACAGGGCAGCGCACACACCGCGCCAGACGAACTGTGGGAACACAAGGCGGAATGAGCGGTCAGGTTTCTGCCAAACGGTTACTTCCAACAGGTCTACAAAACCAAAATAAACTTGGTGAAGCAGCGCGAGACCCACCTTTGGAGACGGAGGGGCCGGCAGGGCTGGTGATGAAGCAGGATAGACAGACGTGTAGGGGGCAGCGGACTCCCCGCTGTGAGGTGGTGGCCTGAGCCAGATGGGTGATACAGTCACCGTGGTAGAACTTACCACACAGTGGGACCGCACAGCGCCTCACGTCCCCCCCAGGTTTCTTACACACAAAACAGGTGTGGACGCCTAGTACCAAACACATCAGGTGTAATCAACTGGTTTCCTTTGACTCGTCATATACAATGGAAAGGATATTTAAAAGGAGTGAACCAGCAGAACAGTGTGTTAAAACAATCATATGGAACGGAGGACATCACTTTATACAGGTATACATTGTCTTTGCTTGATTTTGTCTAAGCAGCAACGGGCCTAACATGTCACATTTTTACAGAGTGTATATTGTTTCACCTACCAGACTTGCACTCCTGGCAGACAAACTTCCCTTTAGGAGGGTCTATTAGGCCGACGCACTGGAGATGGAAGGCACCGGAACACTGGCCCTCACACAGCAGCAGCTCCCCAGTCTTCTCACACACCTACCGTACAGTCCATAAAGTTTACATAACATGATAATAATATACACACTATAACACACACACAATAACATACACACAATAACATATACATAATAACATGCACATAATAACACACACAATAACATAGACACCATTACATACACACAATAACATACACATAATAACATTCTCACAATAACATACACACAATAACATACACACCATTACATACACACAATAACATACACACAATAACATACACACCATTACATACACATAATAACATACACATAATAACATTCTCACAAAAACATACACACAATAACATATACACAATAACATATACACAATAACATACACACAATAACATACACATAATAACATACACACAATAACATACACACAATAACATACACATAATAACATACACACAATAACATACACACAATAACATACACACCATTACATACACACAATAACACACACACAATAACATACACATAATAACACACACACAATAACATACACACCATTACATACACACAATAACATACACACAATAACATATACATAATAACATACACATAATAACATACACACAATAACATACACACAAGAACATACACACAATAACATACACACAATAACATACACACAATAACATACACACAATAACATACACACAATAACATACACATAATAACATACACACAATAACATACACACCATTACATACACACAATAACATACACATAATAACATTCTCACAATAACATACACACAATAACATACACACAATAACATACACATAATAACACACACACAATAACATACACATCATTACATACACACAATAACATACACACAATAACATTCACACAATAACATACACACAATAACATTCACACAATAACATACACACAATAACATACAAACAATAACATACACACCATTACATACACACAATAACATACACATAATAACATTCTCACAATAACATACACACAATAACATACACACCATTACATACACACAATAACATACACATAATAACATTCTCACAATAACATACACACAATAACATACACACA
Source organism: Dallia pectoralis (assembly GCA_029465975.1). NCBI lineage: Eukaryota > Metazoa > Chordata > Actinopteri > Esociformes > Umbridae > Dallia > Dallia pectoralis. The sequence continues at coordinate 6,053,695 of CM055746.1, forward strand.
ATAACATACACACAATAACATACACACCATTACATACACACAATAACATACACACAATAACATACACATGATAACATACACACCATTACATACACACAATAACATACACATGACAACATACACACAATAAAACACACACATAATAACATTCTCACAATAACCCACATAATAACATAACACTTTACTCACCTGGCACACATTCTCCTTGAAAATGTCTGATCCCCCTTTTTCCTCAATGATCTTCTTACCGAGGGAGAGTGTATCTTCACACAATGTAGACTCTTCCATAGTGGATGAAAAACTGTCATCCAAACTGAAAGTAAAACCCTTAAGAGCAAAGAAGATCGAAAATCAGCAGGAGGGTTTAGGCACAATTGTATTTTGTTATTATGTGTTATTGTGTTACTTGTCTATTAAAACTTCATTCGCTTTGTTAAAAATACGTTATTAATGGGTAAAAAGTATCTACACATAACCTCTGACCTCCTGGTCCAGGGCGTTCCTCCCATCATTATGGAGATGATTGTCAGTAGTGGAGGGTGTGGTGAGGTCACAGTCAGTCCGTTTTTCCAGGATGCTCAAGGTCAGAGGGCAGGGTTCTAGAGGGCAGGATTCAGAAGGGCAAGATTCTGGGGCGCAAAATTCATGCGCACAAGGTTCGGAAGGGCAGGGTTCGCAGGCGCAGGGCTTTGGCAGGGAGGGAGCAGGAGCAGCTCTAGGTGGTTGCTTGATCTTGAATTTAGAGGAGTTACGGCCAGAGTCTGAGATCAAAAAAGTTAAATGTCAACTCTCTAAATGAACTGGTATGTGTTGATGCCAGCAATATCAAAAGTATTGTGAAAAACATTACATAATCTGAACATTTTATTTTCCAGACCATGAATTGTATACTATCTGACAAATCTTAAATAATTTGAGATACATGTTGGAGGATTTCTATATTGTCATATTAAAAATGTAAATGTAAAACAAATATTAAACCTAATTGCTTTTGAACCATTGTCTGCTAAGGGGAAGCAGGTAGCCTCTGGGTTTAGGCATACCAGACAGTATTATATTCCCAAAAGTGGGATAGAAATACAAACAGTTTATAATTCACTACTGAGCGATCCATACACGGTACACTGACCTGAATGAACACCATGGCTTGTGCGGATCTTAAGGGACTTCACCTGAAATAAACAAATAACCCAGCTGTAAAATCTTCATTACTAATGAATGGAAGCATCAATCAAATCATCAGATCTCAAAATCAAAAAGGCATTCTGCAATTCTTGTAAATGTAAGATTGAATTATACACCCAGGCCCCACACCACGAGGGAACAATAAGGGGTTTAGCCATCTTCGGTTGTATTTTCTGCCCCCGCAGAAAACACAATTTATCTCCTATGAATTCGTCCAGAATCTCCCAGATTCTCTCTGATTGGACATTCAGCTTTGTATGTCATGAACTTATTGCAAGAAGGTTTGGCAACTGGCGAGTGCTTTTGCTGAAAATCCAACCACCCGTGGCAAAACTCTATATGTTATCAGATTTAGAAAAGTGTTAATTCGCCATGAATGTATGAACATACAAGGAATTTCCTTTGGCAGGAAGGTGCTTACATACAACATAAGAAAAGAGCAATATAAATTATACTAAGAGGGTGAGGGGTATAGGGATAGTAATATACAAAATACTATACAGAATACAGATAAGTAACGTAAGAGGGTGAGGGGTATATGGATAGTAATATACAAAATACTATACAGAATACAGATAAGTAATGTAAGAGGGTGAGGGGTATATGGATAGTAATATACAAAATACTATACAGAATACAGATAAGTAACGTAAGAGGGTGAGGGGTATAGAGATAGTAATATACAAAATACTATACAGGATACAGATAAGTAACGTAAGAGGGTGAGGGGTATAGGGATAGTAATATACAAAATACTATACAGAATACAGATAAGTAACGTAAGAGGGTGAGGGGTATAGAGATAGTAATATACAAAATACTATACAGATAAGTAACGTAAGAGGGTGAGGGGTATATGGATAGTAATATAGAAAATACTATACAGAATACAGATAAGTAACGTAAGAGGGTGAGGGGTATATGGATATAATATACAAAATACTATACAGAATACAGATAAGTAACGTAAGAGGGTGAGGGGGTATAGGGATATAATATACAAAATACTATACAGAATACAGATAAGTAACGTAAGAGGGTGAGGGGTATAGGGATAGTAATATACAAAATACTATACAGAATACAGATAAGTAACGTAAGAGGGTGAGGGGTATAGGGATAGTAATATACAAAATACTATAGAGAATACAGATAAGTAACGTAAGAGGGTGAGGGGTATAGGGATAGTAATATACAAAATACTATACAGAATACAGATAAGTAACGTAAGAGGGTGAGGGGTATATGGATAGTAATATACAAAATACTATACAGAATACTGATAAGTAACGTAAGAGGGTGAGGGGTATAGGGATAGTAATATACAAAATACTATACAGAATACAGATAAGTAACGTAAGAGGGTGAGGGGTATATGGATAGTAATATACAAAATACTATACAGGATACAGATAAGTAACGTAAGAGGGTGAGGGGTATAGGGATAGTAATATACAAAATACTATACAGAATACAGATAAGTAACGTAAGAGGGTGAGGGGTATAGGGATAGTAATATACAAAATACTATACAGAATACAGATAAGTAACGTAAGAGGGTGAGGGGTATAGAGATAGTAATATACAAAATACTATACAGATAAGTAACGTAAGAGGGTGAGGGGTATAGGGATAGTAATATACAAAATACTATACAGAATACAGATAAGTAACGTAAGAGGGTGAGGGGTATATGGATAGTAATATACAAAATACTATACTGAATACAGATAAGTATTGTATGAGGGTGAGGTGTATATGGATAGTAATATACAAAATACTATACAGAATACAGATAAGTAACGTAAGAGGGTGAGGGGTATAGGGATAGTAATATACAAAATACTATACAGAATACAGATAAGTAACGTAAGAGGGTGAGGGGTATATGGATAGTAATATACAAAATACTATACAGAATACAGATAAGTAACGTAAGAGGGTGAGGGGTATAGGGATAGTAATATACAAAATACTATACAGAATACAGATAAGTAACGTAAGAGGGTGAGGGGTATAGAGATAGTAATATACAAAATACTATACAGAATACAGATAGGTAACGTAAGAGGGTGAGGGGTATAGGGATAGTAATATACAAAATACTATACATAATACAGATAAATAACGTAAGAGGGTGAGGGGTATAGGGATAGTAATATACAAAATACTATACAGAATACAGATAGGTAACGTAGTGCAAATATTGTAGTGCAAAATCAGGCAATGTGCAAATGGAATGGGTAAGAGTTCAAGGCTTGTGTGCACTCCTGGCCTTGTTGAGGAGGCCAGTAGCACAGGGGAAGAAACTGTTCTTATGGCGTGAGGTTTTGGTCCTGATGGACCGAAGCCTTCTGCCGGAGGGGAGTGTGTTGAACAGAGAGTGTCTGGGGTGAAAGGGGTCAGCCACAATCCTACTAGCTCAGAGCCCTCGAGGTGTGCAGGTCCTCGAGGCTAGGCAGATTGCAGCCAATCACCTTTTCAGCTGAGCGGATAATACGCTGCAGTCTGCTCTTGTCCTTGGCTGTAGCAGCAGAGTACCAGATGGTGATGGATGAGGTGAGGATGGACTCAATGATGGCTGAGTAGAAGTGGACCATCATAGTCTTAGGCAGGTTGAATTTCTGTTGAGCTTTTTTGGTCAGTGAGCAGATGTTTAAGTCCCACTTGAGGTCCTGAGAAAGGATAGTGCCCAAGAAGCGGAAGGACTCACAGTGTTGATAGGAGAGCCACACAGGGTGATGGGGGAGAGTGGGGCTGAGTTATTCCTGAAGTCCACAGGATTGGCTGTTGCAGTGATTCCCAAACATTTTTTGGTAAATGCATTTTTTCAGGCCTCCTCTAGACAAATCTGTCCAATTTGGTTATAAAGTTCTGGATATGGCCAGACTGCCCTTCCTGGCAGTACCCTCGCCTCATAAATTGAGTAACAATATGACAAACAAATAGAACAAATGTACAGTTTGCACTCTTCCGTGTAAACAAATATTAAGTCGAGGGTGTCAATAATTTTATCCATGCCATTTCTGTTAATCCTCTGATGGTTATGAATTAAAAAAAGTTATGTAATATTATTATGATATAAAAAATGGAGAACAAAAATGTAGCTTCACATGAACTGAAGGGTGCTAATTCATTTACATTTCTAAGACCTGTCTCGAGACCGATACCTAACAGTTTATGACAAAGTGCAAGGTGTCTGCTAGGTCGTCCGCTTTGCAGACTGCCCAACTTATGAACAAAGCCTCACTATTTCCCAACCCCTCCATACCTTCTTTAGGATTGTGGCCGCTTCTGCTTCAATAGAGTATTCCAGAATCTTTGGAGTGGGTTTCCTCTGTCTTTTAGCGATGGTTTCCATTTTGGGAGAATCACCTGAAACAGGTCAGCAGCGATATTATGGACACTTATCTGGGATAAAGCTGCGTTTATTATTACCACTACAAAGAAAGGAAATAAACAACAGTCATTTCTTGGTTTCAAAGCAAATTAGCAAGTAGTAAAACATCTGAATTTTGAGCAAAGTATAAATGTATTCTATGTAAATGCTTTCTCACCAACATTCTTCGCCAGGCCATCACTTCTCAGTGAACAGTCTGCATTAGAAGGCGGAGTTAGAGTGTCTATGGATGGGATGGGTGCATCCTGAGGGAGAATGTCCCCTATTGAGAGAGGGGCGGGTCCAATCGAGGACTGCGATTGTTCTTTTGGGGGAGGAGTTTGCATTTCCGGAAGTGGCTTCATTGGGGTGTGGTCATGGCCGGTTTTCCCTGAACTCGTTTGCGGACCGGTTTGTTTTGACTGTCCCGTCTGGAAAACGTGAGGAGGGTATAAGGGTCACGACACAAAACATTGAAAATCCAAGATGTGTAAGAGGTTTCAGTGAACTACCTTTCCCATAGTCTGGAGTAACTTTTTCTGTTTCTTCCTTGTGGAGAAGATTTCGTCATACTCTTCTGTCCATTCTATGAGTCTTTTGCTTGGTTTTCGAATTCGTTTTTGAACTGCGGAAGACAAGTGTGTAAAATGCCACAATAAAAACATGAACAAATATTTGATCTTCAGAATAGTAGGCATCATAATATACTACCATTTTCAGCTGTTATCCAAATGTAAGCAGTTCAGTGAATTACCTGAAATGTTACCAAGATAAAAGATACACTGCCAGAGGTTTAACAACATTTTTAAATAATATACATCTCAGAGTTATAAAAAGCCTTTTCAGGGACAAGTAATGCTAACAATTCATACAGGTGTCCTGACTTTTTTGATGACTTTATCTGTCTGTATAAGAGCAGTGTCAGATCAGACTGTGTTATTATACCCTCTTAAGTGTTACTTGTACCAACTTCTACTGCAGGAAGTAGTATATTGCTATCATAATGGGGAAAAAGCAATTAGTAAAGGAAGACAGATAGACTGTTTGAAATCTTGAAAGTCTTGGCCTTTCCTTGAGAGAAATTGCCAAGAAAGCCAAGGTGTCAGTGAGTACAGTTTCCTACAGTATCAAATGGCACTTGGAAACTGCAGGAAACTCTAACAGGAAGTCATAACAGAGTAAGAATAAAGACATCTTCAAGCGGAGTAACACTAAGCCAAGGCCATGCAATACCCTTTGCTGTTCACAAATTCATCCTACAGCATGATAATGACACAAAGCATTCCTCCATGCTATGTCAGAACTACCCTATAAGAAAAGAACAAGACAATGGGATTCAAACTATGAAATGGCCAACACAGCCTCCGGACTTAAACCCCATTGAGCTGGTTTGGGAGGACTTTGGGATGACCTTACTGAACAACATCTGATTTCTATTGTAGAACTAATGCCGTGAGTGTGTTTGAGTTATGACTGCAGGAAGTGGGCTACCTTGATAAGTCCAAACGAGTCTAAAGCATAGAACAAAAAACAATTCCTGATTTATTTTTTTCTGTCTCCAACAAGCTTTTTGGTTGTATGCTTTACTTTTTGAGGACATTAAGACAATAACCTTTGTCAATTTCAATAAAAACTGGATAAATTGAGGCATTCTTAAACCTTTGACTGGTAGTTTATCGGAGAGTAGAGTAATGATGTACTTTGGCATAGATCTGTGTCATATAAACAACAAAACAATCACCTACCTGTAGGAGCCTCCTGTCCGTCCTTTGAACATTGAGTACCAGAGATGATAGGCCGGTCCAACACTGTCATTGGCTGTAAGGACACTGAGGTGTCTGCTCCACCCTCCTCCAAAGTCACAGATTTCTGTAGTCTTTCATTTGTTGGCTTAATGCATTCCTCCGCCACTGCCTCAATTGTCCCTGAAACCTCGTCAATCTTCAGCCAAGCATTGCTTGCAATCTGGTGCGAAGCTTCCTGGCCAAGAAAACCAGGTCCAAGAGACCTCTTAGCACAAGACACTTTTCCATTGGCTTTCTTTTTAGACACGGGGAAGCCTCTTTTGGCCGGCCTTTTCAAGACCTTCTTTGTGCCATCAAGTTGTGCGATTTCTAAATTCAGAAAAGATTTGGGTTTGGTACTGGTCTTGGTTTTACTCTTGATGTTTTGATTTTTACTGAAGCTAAGGCTTTTACCCTGTGACCTTTCCTCTAGTAAGTCAGGAATCGCAGAAGGTTCTTGTTTTACATGGGCGCTAGGTGGTCCAATTTCCAGCTCCAAAGGAGTACCATCTTTCTCCCTGGTGTCATGTGTGTCCTTTAGCAGCATGAGGAACGTGCTGAACTTGTAGTTAGTGTCTGGTTTAAAGGCCACAGGTTTCCCATCACCCTCAGTCGATTCCAGGGACTCAAAAGATAATTCCTCCATGTCTTTGAAGGCATCCATGGGAGAGAAGGACAGTGAGGAAGAGGAACAGGACATATCGGACACACAGTTTTTTTTCGTTGCACTCCCAGAAGTCAGAGGAATAAAATCCACAAGTGTCTGGGAGACAGGGAAGCCCTCATCTTCAGACTTAACCTCTGCGTCCAAGTCCTTGGATCGGATCAAATTTGAGGTAGAGCCATTTGTCAAACCTCTGATCTGATCATCTTTACAATAACGGTGACTTTGGGGCTCTGTCTTTCCAAATTGTTGGAGGGTAGATTTGCCTTCGTCCTCTGTTATGGCGCTTGGCAAGAAACACCCTGGCTTTCGGCTGGACAAAATTATCTGTTTCCCTTGTGCTTCTTCCATGGCTCTAAGAGCTCTAGTCATCAGGTGGTTGCTCGCGGGCAGATGTGCAGGCTGCTTTACCTGGGCCTTAGACTGATCTGACAGCTGGGGTACGCTGGGTAATGGAGTCTCTGCCTGATCCACAGAGTGTTCTTTAACTGATTCACTGTACTCTAAAGTCTTTGACTGACCATGGCAATTTTCTTTCACTGTTGCATTGGACAATGGAATATTTGACTCATGAGCAGGGCAATCTTTGACTGTTACACTGGACACTGGATACTTTAACTGAGGACTAGAGTGTTCACTGATGGCCACACTGGTTGCTTGAAATTTTTTGTTGTTACCAGCAGCAGTTTGAGTCTTTCTCTTGCACTGGCCCTTGCTGAAGGGAATATGGTTAGATATCGACGCCGTAGTGTTGAGTCGCCTTTCTTTTCCTGGTTTGCTGAACCATAGACCAGTGTGGACTTCAGGAGGCTTCTTCACCTCTTTCACTGGTACAACAGATGACTCAGTCCGAGTAGGTTTGGAATGTCGCTCAAGTGTTTTAGGACACAGAATATTCGGGATGGAGTCAAGGTCCAAATACGGGCATTCTTTCATGTCTTTATCCGGCGTGTCAACACTGACAAATATCTTTTTTGTGCTGATGCACTTATTTTTCACTTTCAGTTCTTTAATTGGATTCTTCTTGGAAGTGCCCTTTGTCGGGTGAAGTTTTTTTTGTGTTGACAAGGTTCTATTTGTTAAGTGACTTGGAGCAGGTGCTTTTGATGTTGAGAGAATGGAGAAAGGGGGAGTGGGAAGGGCTGTACCCTTTTTCCCTGTTGTGGACCCATCATGTAGGGTTGTGTCTGTACAGAGAGATATCAAGGTTTTGGGTCGCTCTGAGAGAAAATATTCGGCATCAGCCACACTGGTTTTCCAAGACGACTTAAACCGCTTGGGTATCTACAAGGTGAACAAAGCTTTTCTGTAATCACAAATATCTGTAAATAATGCGCACGTTTAAATAATAATTGATAATTTTCCAACGTAATGCAAAGTTGTACGAGATAATTACGGTGTATTTGTAGTTGACATCCCTTTGCCTTCCCCTCCTGCGTAGCATTGGGAGCTGATGGAACTCAAAGCCTCCACTGAATGCGTGTGTTGCTTTGCCTGCAACCCAGGCCAGTTCCACAGGCTCCCCAAAGGTCCTGATGTGGTACTGCCGGCAAGACCGGTCCCTGGGCTCTACAATACAACCACACAGTAGCAAAGGACCAAAGGCACTGGTTATTACTGTTCGGAGATTTCATGTAACTTTTGTCACAGTTATAAACTAGATTTTGAAATTGCCAGAAGATGTGTACATGTCAGTGTGAAGTGGACTGCAAAATAACACAATACTTCTATGGCAGTAAATCTGTTGAACAAGACCAACTCAAAGCAAATCTTACATAGGTAGTACCCATGACCAGGCATACCTTTCATTTTGTGGTAGGTTCCCTGTACTGGGTCAATTGTCACCATACAAGGCCACCAGGGTCTTCGGTTGAACTTTGCCCATATGACTTCACCTTCTAAAAACTTCACAGGTGGAGGAGGCTTCTTCTTTGGGTTGCCAATCTGTTGACAGACACCAAATAAGCATCCACACTTAAATTGTTTTTCAAAAAGTTGAAAATGTATGTCTTATATTACCAATTAACACATAAAAATCAACTTATCTATTTGCACTTGTCTGTCAAAATCTTCATTTCCAATTATATACAAGCATTAGAATATTTTTCCAGACGTTTACGGTTGCTAAGTGCTTCAGTGTTAAGAACTTTTATAGATCTTCAGCCAATCTGGTTGTTCCTGGATTTTACTAGAAAGTTAGGTAATGTTTAACCTCAATTTATATAATTAATTAGCTTTTAATATAGTTTAATATACGTGTAAACACTCTTAAGTGCATGCAAACCCTGAGCACAACTCTCTGGACTAAATGTAATTCAGCTGTGCATGTGGGTGACCCCTTAGGAAACTAGAACAAAAAAACTGTGATTCTGAGGATGTTTTACTTAATACACACTATATACAGGGGGTATAGAAAGTTACAAAACGTTCACCTTACAGCCCCCCGCTCCCCCTTTGAAATGTTTGTTGAGGTACTACCAATGACCAGTTTATAAATCAAGCTAAATGACCTCCATCTGTGATCCGTTATAGTGATATTATTTATTTAAGACTCAAAGCAGTTTTTTCATAGTGGACTCCACTGCTAAGTAGAGCAATTGAAAGTAAACAATCCACTATCAGTTGAAAGGTACTTTTAGAAAGTCTACAAACAAGATAACGTTATAGAAAGGCACAAGTCTGTGGATGGATATAAAAGTATTTTGAAGGCATTTACAATTTCTTGGAGCACAGTAAATACCATTATTAAAAAGTGAAAGGTGAATGGTATCACCCAGATCTTAAATAGATCGGGTCGTTCCTCCAAACTGGATGACCAGGCAAGAAAGAGACTGATCAAAGATGTAATCAAGAAGCGAGCATCAGGACTTTATGGCAAAGACTGATCAATGTGTCCACAATATTACATTACACAAATCTGGCCTCTGTGGCGAAAAACAAAAGATCTTTCCACCCAAAGAACAGCACAGTGGAGGAAGCATCCAGTTGTGGGGGTGGTTCTCTTCTCTTAGGATCAAAGGGAACACGGTCAATGCAAAATAAAGACAGATTATTTAGAAGAAGATTGATTTTATGTGATCATTCCAGACATAAAAGAAACAAAATCTCAAGGTCTTAAGGGGGAGAGTGATTCTAAATGTAACACATGCTGCTCCATCTTTTGGTACAGCGTTCGGCATTCTCGGCCAAATAAATTTTGATGGATTAAAAAAAATGATTTACCAGTTACAGTTAAAGTCTGAACGCTTACATACACCAGATTTTAACATATTTAAACTCAGTTTTTAACAATTCCTGACAGATATTGTTATTTCATCACATTCCCGATGGGTCAGAAGTTCACATATTCTCAAAGAGTATTTGGTATCATTGTCTTAACTTTGGTCAAACGTTTTGAGTAGCCTTTCACTAGCTTCCGACAATAATTTTGGCCCTGACAGAACTGGTGTAAATGTGTCAGTTGTGCTCTGCTCGCGCACTGTTTCAGTTCTGCCTACACATTTTCTCTAGGAAGGTCAGAGCTTTGTGATGGCCACTCCAACACCTTGACTATGTTGTCCTTAAGCCATTTTGCCATGGTATGCTTCGGTCACTACTAATTTGGAAGACTAATTTGGGACCAACCTTTAACTTCCAGATGTTGCTTCAATATATTCACCGAATTTTTATTCTTCATGATGCCATATTCCCACCTGCAGCAAATGCACCCCACAACATGATGCTGCCACCCATGTGCTTCACAGTTAGGATGGTGTTCTTTGACAAGCATGCCTCACCCTATGTTTCATCCAAACATAACAATGGTCATTACGGCCAAGCAGCTCTATCTGTTTCATCAGACTAGAGGACATTGCTCCTAATAGTGTGATCTTGGTCCTCACGTGTGCCCATTATGGCCATTTTGGAGCAGTGGCTTCTTCCTTGTTGATCGGGCTTTCACATGCTGTTGATATAGGACTTGTTTTCTTGTGGATATAAATTGTTCTGTACCTGTTGCCTCCAGCATCTTCACAAGGTCCTTCGCTGTTGTTCTGGGATTGATTTGTGCTTTTCCCACCAAATTATGTTTATCTCTAGAAGACAGAACAGGTTCCCTTGAAGGGCTTTATGACGGCTGCGTGGTCCCATGGTGTTTATGCTTGTGTACTATTGTTTGTTAAGATGACCGTAGAACCCATAGATGTTTGGAAATTGCTCACAAAGATGAACCAGACTTGTGAAGGTCAACAATTATTTTTTTACGGTCTTGACTCAATTCTTTTGATTTTCCCATGATTTCAAGCTAAGAGGCGCTGATTTTGAAGTTAGGCCACAAATACACCAGCAATTAACTCACATTTTGTTAATGAGCCTATCAGAAGATTCAAAAGCTATGACATTATTTTCTGAAATATTTCAAGCTGTTTAACAGCACAGACAACTTAGTGTATGTAAACATCTGACCCACTTAAATTGTGATATGGTGAGTTGTATGTAAAATAATATAAACTATTGTTGGAAAAAGTATTCAATCAGAAAGTAGATGTCTAAACCAACTTCCAAAAGTATAGATGAACATGACATCTGTAGATCGGTGAAAAAATAGTTTAAATTACTTTTAATAAGTGTATGTATACTTGAGACTTCAACTGTATAAACTTGGTTTAAATACAATCAACCAAGGTAGGACATTAACACAAATAAACAGTTCCAAAAATACCTCTTTGACCCTCCCTGATTAGACATTCAAACATGTATGTCATGAGCGCATCGCTTGGTTAGTAGTTGGCGAGCGTTGCAAAACATATAAAATATATTTTGTAAATTTTCTAGCTAGCAATAAAAGTTAGCCAACGACAACTCTAACCCTGTCAAATCAAAGTATATTTTTTCTTTTCGGAAAAGCATGACACCGGAAAGGTGCTAGTGAATGATGCACAAATAGCAAATGTCGTCGGCATTCATCAAACAAACAGGAAATTAATAGATTATGAGAAGTAAATAGTAATAATATTTGTAAAAATTGTGTATTGTTTGTAGTTCTTTGAAATACATTGTCAATACATGCTGTTTTAAGATTTTAAAACACATGCATGTGTTTGTTTTCTGTGATTTGTTATTTATTTTTCATTTGAAAATGTGTCTGGTAAAGATTTGAGTGGCTGGTAATATTGGGCATCCACCAGACACAATGACTGCTGAACCTAAAAAGTTAATTTCCTATTCTGCAAACAACTTACCCTGGAACTTTGATATGCCATAGAACATATATTTTTTAATAATATATTTTAATAAATATATAATAATATATTTATGACCAGTTTAGGAAGCAGGCCCAGATTTATAAGTCAGCATGGGTTCAAATTGACTGAACTATCTGTCTTTTCGATTTTGGTAAAGAAAAATATTAAATGAACGATGAAAGATTAGCAGGATTGTTCCACTGCATAAAATATATGGATGTATAAAAATAATCATACATCAATAAAAATGAATATTGTTTTTTAACATTTGTGATTTCAATACAAACCAATCCAATCAAAAAAAGTTTAAACAAATTTATTCAGGTTTTCAACTAATTGAAATTTAAAAAGTGTGATTTAACTGCTAATCAGGTTTGTATGACTTAAGTTTGAATAAGCTGATCATGCAAAAGTCCCTGACAATAAATAATTATCTGACTGCAAATGGTACATTTATCGATTCCAATAGTTTCCGGACAATTCTGAGCCAAACACAACTAGTGGTCTTGAGCCTCTCCAGTTTGAAAAACTCACCCTGGTTGACATCTCTGGCTAATTAACCAGGACCTAGAAAGTATCAATTGACATTTCCTAAATCATATCCGATCCTAATTAGAAACATGAACTCCCAAACAGGTAATCCACCAAATAATTTTATCTAAACTGCTATACCACTCCCCAACCATCCAATCTCGTCTTGTGACAATTGACAGGATTAAATATGATGTCTGTAAGGTATTGTATGATGTGGCTGTGAATAGTCGTGTTAAGTAAAAGGTCAGTAATAGGACTTGCCATTGCAGGCCCAGAGGGGCTATTACCAAGAGAGAGCGGCTCACAGTCACTTCCCCAGTCCTCATCCGACCCAGCATATGCTCTTAATGTGGGCACGTCTTGAATCGTGGACCCTCCGGTTTCCGGTACCTTCTGGAACTTCAAGTTTAAAAATCCAGGAACAGGTTCTTGTGACTTCCCAGCTTGTTTCTGTCTGTCTGTCAACGGTAAAGTTGTTTCCTCGTCTTCTTGTTCTTCAGCATCATCAAACAAAGTGGACTCAAAGTGCAAGTAACCATTTGCAAAGGGGCTGTTGCTATCCAATGAGAAGGCTGGACTGGGTGGGTCAGAGAGGTGACCATCACTTTTCCCCACACTAGGTTTAGCCTTACTGTTGTCAGTGTCTCTGCTGCCTGGCTGGTAAGCTATTAGGGCCAAGGAATTCCTAATGTCCGGTTTTCCAACAGCATTCTGGGTGTCTGACTCATCCCTACAGCCTTTGGAGGCCATTTCCCCAACACCATGGACCAGGTCTGGGTGGCTGATCATGCTGGTCAAGTCCTGAAGACTTCTCAGGGGGCTGTAGGGGGACGATATTTTGTTGTGAATTAACTCATAGGTGGATCGAGGGTTGAGAGCAGTGTTGTAGGACAGTTGCATGGCGTGTTGAAGTTCTGGTCTAGATTTGGGGTTATGGTGCCTTGAGGGGAGGCATACAGGGTCATTGGGGGCAGAGGTCAATGGTGGGTCAGAGCAGCAGGCCCGAGCATCTCTAATGGGCAGTTTATTGGGCCGATTCATGCTGGCAATTCTTCATCCTAAAAACATGAAAATGAAACAAAAATGTGTTAAAAAGTGTTAGCAATTTAACTTTCTTTTATATTATCGTTTGATTGTGATGTATTTTTTTACGCTATTGATGAGCATGGAAAAAAGGTTACATTGGAAAGCATTATTGCAAAGTAATCAAAATCAACCGAGTTGTAAAAAAAGGCAAAGTATACATTGTTTTAAATTATTGTGCGTCGTTCTCTATGAAAGTGAGAGACGGTTAACTGGCCCCGCCTGAAAAAAGGTGAATAATAAAGAAGTATACCGCTGCTACAGTAGTAGTACCGGCGGTGTCATGTTAAAATTAGATCCGCCTGTAACGACGTCCCCCGCTTACCGACAGCGAAACGGGTTAAAGTGGACACATCGCGAATCTCTACATATAAAATGGACCGCTCTTACAGCGCCTGTGCATTAACTCTGTGCGCCTGTGCATTAACTTGTGCGGTGGTTCATGTTACTGGCAGCAGGCGAACATAGTCTGTCGACACACAAGTTCACATAGCACACACACACACACACACACACACACACACACACACACATGCATACACACACACACACACGCACACATACAATCACGGGATATATGTTTAAGCAGAAAACACGCGGATGATAATGGTATGCCGCAAGAATCTTACCATTTTAAAGTCGGTCACCGCAAAAACAACCGTCAACCCGTTCATGTATATCATTTAATACGATATTTTCCAGATTTGTGAAACCGGATGAAGAGAAGCCAGCCAGCAGCAATACTAGGCCAGGATCCCGTGGACACACTCTCTCTACTTGCGATAGCTGTTCCTCCACTTCAAGATATATAAATAATATATATGCACGCTTTTTACTTCCTAATCGAACCACCCATTTACGCTGCTATGTGTTTCTAATTCTCTGTCACCTCCAATAAATGATGACTATTTCCAATAAATGATGACTATTTCCTAGCTGTCGACCTGCCCCCTGCAGCCCCTGACTGCCCGTGTCTGTCTGTGGAAACGGACCAATCCGCACAGCCTCCCAACCCCCAGCTGGTAGTATTGCTTTGGCTCTGAGTGGCACCAAAAATCCTAAAGAAAAATGAAATGCAAAAAAGACGCACGCGTTCTTCTCTATAGGTTCATTATTTCCTCATTCGAGAAACGATCACGCATATGTTGATTTACTTTTAGATTAATCACTATGACACGCGTGCCTTTTTCTTAACACTGGCATCCTATCACACCTCATGTGGACAACTCGTGCGATTTTATAATATAATATGAGATTATCTTCATATAAATGCGTTTTAATACACCCGGAATAGGGACGCATTCGTTTCCTTTAACGAGTTGCAATGCATTTGCTCTGCCGCTCACCCAGGTTCGTTCAAAATGGAGTCCGTTCACACACAAAAAACAGGCCACAAAGTGTTAAAATATGTTCGATATAAAGTTCACATCAGAGCGCAAAAGGTTGAACAGCATGTAACGCACACGTTTCAAAACCACCCCAAAAAGCTCAAATGAAACGCTACACATTCTGCACACACACACCCTAGGAGAAAACGGTTCAATAATATTTAGGCTATTGTATTAGTATGTCATATGACAGGTTACAGGCGATTTACCACGGACACATGTAACTGGTGTGTGTAGTATAGGGGGCACTGTACCATAACATGTCCTTAATATTGTTATAATCACATATCGTCTGAGCAGGTAGCAGTACAGCGGTGGGATATAATGGCACACATTGTGGATGTGCACGACACCATATTAAGCCTGCAGTTGCGGCAAGTTGCAACGAGCGAATCTAGACCAAAACCTCCCTATCAGATCATGTGTTCATGGAAGAACCAGAACCAGAGGTGTTTCGGGGACGGGGATGCGTTCGTCTCACAATCCGTCAAACATCCAAACGTGTAATGGATCTGGAATAACACGATAACAGCTCTGTGATCGTAAAAGCCGATGGGAGTGTATTCACTGCCTATGTGTGACGAAAGTGCGATGCTTATGGTCGATAGAGAAACTGAACATCACGAGTGAACTGCGCAGACTTGAGTCTGGTGCACATGAGGGCCTGCAGTTTGCGCCACTCACAATTAAATCAGCGCCCCCACGGATCAAACACGCTCATGCGTCTCCAAGCGCCCTATGAAATTAAAAAAAAAACACCCATAAAATGAACTACAACCTACCCTATGTATTTATGCAGACATATCCGTCTAAAAGTCGAGTTGCAGTGAACGTCACATCGTCTTATGTGTTGTGTTTACCTCTGCAGTCCCAGTGCAGGTCGGAATATCCGCACATCACTAGAACTGCAGAGTGGTGGTTAAAAGCGCAAATGAGTTGCACAACGTACAGCTGCAATTTAGCCTTTTTTATATGCCACTGAATTGGTATGTGTGATTTTATATTATCAGCTTAGTTTATACACCTGTGATCATGCGTCAATCGCACTGTGGACCGTAAGATCGCACATATTGACTACAGTCAGTGCACACTATAGTTTCTAACATGCCTTTGGGTAAAATGATGATTGACAAGCGCATTCTAACGCCTGTCACGGTCCATCAGCCTATTTACTGACACTTAGACATGCCTTTGACATACTTCTTAATAGCCATACTTTATCTTTTTGCTAGTAATTGGTAGGATGCAGACGGACGTGTCGCATTAGATCAGGATCCATAATGCTTTGCATGTGTTAGTTTAAAGTGACTGTATACTCACACCAGCAGCATGATATAGTAACTATATGTTTTTGCAAGACCGAATATCACTCGCAATAAACACTATATACTACAATGAAACAATGATTAGATTCAAATGTATTGTCATTGAACAGTACAAGAACAGAACAATGAAAGGCAGTTTGCATTCTTCCAAAAAGTGCAAAAGAGCAGTGCAAGAATTCCATGCAGAGCAGTAAAATACTATGCAGAGCAGTAAAATACTATGCATGACAGTAAAATATATAGGGCAGTAAAATACTATGCAGGGCAGTAAAATACTATGCAGGGCAGTGTGTCAATGTGCCAATGTGTGAGTCAAATGTGATAAAGGAAAATGTTAGGATGTGCAATTAAATGTGCAGTTGTGCAGTTCAATGATGTAATAAATTTCAGATATGTGGAGGGCAGTACCAGTGGAAAGTGTGTAGAGACTGGTACCGCTTGCTTGAAGGCAACAGGGTCAAATAGTTTAGGGACGCAGTCATGGTTGAGGTGGGAGTACAAGAGTGGGCTAAGCACACAGCCCTGAGGTCTTTTGGCAGGGAAGTCTGGAGTCCACTAGCAAGGGTCATGTAGTTTGGTAACCAGCCTTGAGGGGATGACCGTGTTGAATGCTGAGCCGAAGTCTATGAAGAGCATATTCTCACATAAGTGTTGGTTTTGTCCAGGTGGATTAGGGCGGGTTGAACGCTAGTGGTGATGGCGTCTTCAGTAGACTTTTTAGGGCGATAGGCAAACTAATGTTGGTCCAGAGTTGGAGAGAGGCAGGACTTGACCTAGGCAAATACACGTCTTTGGAAGCACTTAATGGTTGTAGGGGTGAGGGCAACTGGTCAAAAGTCATTTTGGCATATGACACAGTGGACTGCTTCGCCACTGGCACAATGGGTCTTGAAGCACGTGGGCACAACCGCCAGGGCCAGTGACTGGTTGAACATGTTCGTGAAGACCCCTGCCAGCTGCCCAGCACAAAGGGACAGCATCAGGACCAGCCCCCCTGTATGCGTTCACCCTGCTAAGTGCAGAAGACATCTCTGTGAGACTGCGATGGACAGACTGAGGGATGAAGTCCAGGGTGAGATAAGTCTATATGTCGGGTACAGTACATCGAAATGCAGTTTGCATCCAACCATAAGTGGAAAAAAGCAGTGCAAAAACAAATGGAGTACAGTGTGAGGATGTGCGATTGACATGGATAAGTAAATGTGCAGGTATTACGTTCAACAATGTAGCAAATTGCAAATGTGCAGATGGCAACACCAGCGAAGAACATCTGTGCAAGTGGTAAACGGATAGTACAAACAATAAGCGTTGTGCCAAAGGCAAATATAATAAATAGTCTAGCAGTGTGCAAGAGGTAGCAAGAGGAATACCATAGGATGTGTTGTGCAAATGGCAGATCAAGTAAATAAGTTAGAAGCGTGTATGCAAGAGGTAGCAATGGGGGATACAACAGTACATAGTGCAAATGGGAGGTAAAATAAAATAGGTAGCAGTGTGAGTGTCCGGTTACCAAAGGGTTTCATAGTTCAGTATGTTAACAGCAGTAGGGAAGAACCAGTTCCTGAGCCTGCTGGTGCCGGTGAGTAGAGACCTGTATCTCTTGCCTGATGGCAGGGGGGCAAACAGTTCATGGCTCAGGTGTGTGGGGTCCCTTATAATGCCACACGCTCTCCGCAAACAGCACTCATGCTGGGTGTCTTTGATTGCAGAGCTGGGCGCCAATAATTCGCTGGGCGGTTTTCATCACATGCTGCAGGGACTTACGGTCGGCCCCGGAGAAACTGTTGTGCAAGACTGTGGCACAGTTGGTTAGAATGTTAGTTTAGCGGTGAATGTTTACCAGGATGTTAGTAGATAGGTGGGACTTCTTGAGCTTCCTTAAAAAGTAAAGGCGCTGTTGCGCATTTTGACCAAGATTGTGGTGTTGAGGGACCAGGATAGATCGTTGGAGATGTGGACACCCAGAAATTTGTAGCTGGCCATTTGTTGGGGGCAACTGGGGCATGTATACAGCTATTTGTCTTCCTGCCTTCCACAGTCAGTTCTTTAGTTATCTTGGCATTGATGGCCAGGTTTTTATCTGCGCTCCAAGCCACTAGGTGCTTGATCTTCTCTCTGAAGGCTGCCTTGTTGTTGTTCTTGACCAAACCAACTACTGTGGTATCATCTGCAAACATGACAATAGTATTAGAGCTGTGTAGAGGTATGCAGTCATGTGTGAAGATGGTGTACAAGAGTGGGATAAGCACACAGCCCTGTGGTTTTCCTTTCTGACGGACTGAGGTCTGTTGGTTAGGTAGTCTAGTCCAGCTGCAAAGAGAGGGGCTTATCCTGAGGTTTGGTAACCAGACTAGAGGGGATTACTGTATTACTGTAATGAATGCTGAGCTGAAGTCTATGAAAAGCATTCTCACATAGATTTTGGTTTTGTCCAGGTGGGTCAGGGCAGAGTGGACAGCAGTGGAGATGTCATCCTCAGACTTGATAGGCAAACTGATGTGGGTCCAGAGTTGGAGGGAGGCAGGACTTAAGTTTTTCAAAACCCTTCATGATTGTGGTGGTGAGCGGTGAAGTAATTTAGGCATGACGCAGTCGACTGCTTCGGCACTGGCACAATGGTTGTGGTTTGAAGCACGTGGGCACAACCGCTAGGGACAGTGAGTTGTTGAAACTGTCCGTGTGGACCCCAGCACGTGAAGACATGCACTGAGCACATGCCCGGGGGCACCGTCAGGATCATCCGCCTTGCGCCGTTTACAGTTAGTTTTAAGCTAACAGAAAAATGTCTTTTAAAACGGAGATAACTTTGCTCTGCACATGGCTTTCCTTCACTCCACCTCCGGATTACATGACACAATCAAATCCTCAAAGCCTCTAGAATTGGTTCCATAGGCCCAGGTCCTCTGAAAAGGAATGAAAAGATATGGCTTTGTTCAATAAATGCAAAATGATTCAATGTTACATAATCACATTAGCATAGGGAATGTAAAACAAAATTCCAACAATGGCTTATGTTTAGACTGTTATATAATATCCTGATTAACCACATGCATTGTATCTGGAATTTTAGGTCCCCAATAAAAAGCTTTAATGAGAACCGATGCAATACACAGGGTTATTGGAAAAGATATTGGAAAATATTTCAATAAAACCAGCAATGTCATGACTGCACCACTAAGAGGCAGCACAACCCATAAGAAGAGTGGAAGACGACGGCTCATCTGTCGTGCACCATACCCTTCCAGTGATCTGAGGGACACGACGTTACATTAAAATAGGAGTGAAAAGAATCTTAGTGTTTCAAATGTCATCTACCTACACCTGGAATTTAACCGTTGGATTTGTTTCTATTAAAACCAATAAGTCAATATGTTTATTTGTGTGATACGTAGACCCCTGTAAAGACGGAATGCTTTTAAAAAAATGTATATGTTAATCGTGTATTTATCAATTAACAAAATGCAAAGTGACCAGTGTGCGCTGTGCTGTGTATTATCTGTAATGCAGGTATAACATTTTCAAATAAGTATTATTAGATGATTAAGAAAATCATACAAATCAAATTATATTGACCCCAATAAATACATCACTTCACAAATAAGCAGAATTTTTTAACATGACAATACATGTCCATGCTATAGCCATGTCTCTGTCAGTCTTTCACAAAGGAGAGTTTCCGGAGGCCCACGCTGTCCTCTTCTGCCTCCCGGAACCAAGTCTGTGGAAGGCTCTTCCTGTTATTTTAAATTCCACACCACTCCCCTGTTGCTTCCCCCGCAACCTTTCACCTCCCTGATCCCAGTTGTCCTTGCATGTGACAGCTCTCTCCTTTCTCTTTCTCTATCTCACTCTTCTAATCTCCTACCATCTCTTTCTTCTCCCTCTTTCTCTGTTGCCATCATCCCTT
This sequence comes from Dallia pectoralis, assembly GCA_029465975.1. Lineage (NCBI taxonomy): Eukaryota > Metazoa > Chordata > Actinopteri > Esociformes > Umbridae > Dallia > Dallia pectoralis. The sequence goes on from CM055746.1 coordinate 6,074,166, forward strand.
ATTGTCTCCTGGTCCCAATTATTTAATAACTTTTTTATTTTTTGAGTCTAGTTTCTAAGTTGTAATTTCCACTGAATTCCCTGACAAAATAATCGACAAAATAATTGTTCAACGCTAGAAAAAGGTGAATTAATAAAATCCACCGAATTACATTTTCCTGCCACTGTGGGATTATGTTCCAGCTGCGAGAAATGGTCTCAAACCATTAAGATGTTCCATTAAACACGGTATCTCTAAGCATTGTGTAGGAATGTTAGTTCACCACTAGGGGGAGGTAAGAACATCTAGATACACTAGATCCGGTTTGAGAATTATAGCACTACCTACCGAGAGTAGGATCTGAGCAGATATACATTTAAAATTGGAACTTTTATTTTATTTCTCACATAATATTGAGCTTTAATAAGTGCAGTAAAACTAAGAGCAAAAACAGAGCAGCGCATGTTTGTAATGGATCAATTCGTGTATTTTGGGTTTTGACAAGGGATCTTATGTTTTAATATAAGCAAAAAAACAATAAGTTAGTATTAAGTAATAATGGAGTTGTTTTTAAAGTCTGCCTTAAACCTACTCTCTTGCTTCGATAGAGCTCTCCAATCTTCTTCATACACACGCATTGAGCCAATCGTTAACTGGAGAACAAGGCGCCAAAAAACATATTGTTCGATACGAGTGTCCGGATAAATCCGCCCTCGCTACTTCCACACCAAATATCTCAGGAGACCATTAAAAAATGTCACTTCAATTATCCCTTTCTCTCCATGCCAAAGCTTGGGCCCTTCCACGCACTCATACACACACACTCACACATGAAAATAGAGTGAAAAGAAGAGGAAGTCTTGAGGGGCTTTGAAAAGCGACATTGGGAGAAGCCTCTTGTGCGGAGAGAAAGGGAAGATGTGAATAACAGGCATTGGGAAAGAGCAGCTGACACAAAGTGGACTGGAGTAGCCATTCTCTCTGCCTAGGTTGAGTCTCCTCCAGGGGGGCCCGGGGTCTTCAGGAGCCGAGACCTGTGCTTAATGAGAAATTCCTGGGGATTTAGAGGGGCGCAGAGGTCTTCATTTTCTCACTGCACTACCAGGAGGTGTGGGCTCCTATAGAGAAGCTCTCTGCCTTGAAAGAGGGGAACCCCATTCAAAGACCAGGACTACCGCTGGACTATTTATATGAGCTGTATCTCATAGGGGTGCAGTTCGGGTGGCGAGTTGTGGGCGGGGCTCCCAGGAGCTAGCTCTCTAAGTGTCTAATTAAAAGAATAAGCAGGCTGAGATGAGAGCGCTTGATACTGCAGCTGCTCGTGTTGTGATGGTGAGTGGCCAGCATTGGCCCTGGTGGCCCCTGGCTAAGAAGCCCCTACAGCTGGCTCCTTGGCTCAGCCCCCAACTCAGCAAGCTGGACATTGTGTCCTACCTTTGCTATGGACCGACACAGACCTGTCCTAAACAAACCCCACTGGGCAGTTGATGGCGGTATATTCCAGCCTGGAACTACAGACGTCTTCCCCCTGGACCAGACTCCTCAGGACCCCAGAGAGAGGACTGAGGCTGCCCCACATGGGGCACTTTAAGTCCAAACAGCCCGTAAGGACCAGAGCACAAAGCGCCGGTTAAGCTATGGCAGGAATATTTGACACACTCCCGCACCTTTGAATAAACAGTAGAAAAGTCTTGCTTTGAATGTTTTGGCATCGATAAGCATAGACAAGTTGAAAATAAACCCACTGTGGTTAGTCTGTTACCCAATTAGAACACTGTATTCTCTATCAGTGTACAGCGCCCTCTAAACGATCGGCCTCGTTGGTAAAGATAAGCAGAAAATATATATTATATTATTATATATATATTATATTTACGTGGAATGGTAGGAAGTCCGATTTTGTCCGTCCTTCCAGCTCCATAAACAAAATCTGGATGAAAATATGTAACTGTTCCGAAGCTTTTCCTTCCATTCCATCTGTTTCCACTACGCTGACTTGTTTCGGAGCGCATGATGATATATTGCGCATAACAAACTGCATGCAACAACATTGCTTGTTTTCAGTGTAGAATATATTTTTTCCTCTACTAATGATTTAGCCACAAAAAACAACTCCCATCGCTGGTCTTGGATACAATCAAAACAATGTATATTAGAGCAGTTTTTGCCTTTACCCGACAAATCCACAATATATCTGAATTATCTGGAAGTGAACTGGAAATGAGGCCCACTTTAACAATCAACATAAACTTTCTGAAATACTCTCCGTCTGGGAATGAATGATGTGTGACAAGCGTCTCTGAAACCAACATGTTGTGTACAGATCGGTCAGCCTCAAACAAGTCAATTATCACCCTGACTCAGACCAAACACCTCAGTCTCAATCAGGAGGCATATAAAGGCACCAATACAGACTGACTACTGTGTTCTTTCTCTCTCACCAATAAAACAATAAACATCCTATTTTTACACTGTAAATTTCACCATTGCCCCCAAAAAAAGAGATTTGCACTACGAGGAAATTCTTCCAGAAATATACATTCCATAAAATGACTATTTTATTTAGTGAGAGAAACGTTTTTTTTCTGGCCTCATACATGTTTCCAGACAAGTTTAATGTGCGTTTAGGCTTGAACATTAGACAGCCCATTCATTTGCAAAAGGGTAGTGATATGGAGTGATCCAGTTTGTGGCCAGTGACTCAGACTGATTGAGAGGCACTGGGGCATGGCCGACGTCCCCCCCCCGACCCCAAAAACCCGGAGGCTCTGTCCAGAGGGGCGAGAGCAGACAAAGCCCGCAGCCGTGAAATGGTCCCGGTAAAAGACTGGCGCTGGCCTCTCATTGAGATGTCAATCTGCATCGTAGGACTGTGAGATGAGCTCTGTCATAGCTGGAGATGCACTCCTAGTAGGGAGTCTGGATTGGAGGAGTGCTGTATGAAGGGGTGATGACCTAATGCTAACCAAACCCCCTCTCTATTCTTCCCTCTGGTTCTGCAGAAGCGGAATGTTTGACACCCTAAACACAAGCCCTGCATGGTAACAAACACGCTAGATCCAAGTCTGGGGAGAGGAGAAAAACAAGAGGAGGTTCCATACAGATCCAAGTGTGGGGAGAGGAGAAATACAAGAGGAGGTCCCATACAGATCCAAGTGTGGGGAGAGGAGAAATACAAGAGGAGGTCCCATACAGATCCAAGTGTGGGGAGAGGAGAAATACAAGAGAAGGTCCCATACAGATCCAAGTGTGGGGAGAGGAGAAATACAAGAGAAGGTCCCATACAGATCCAAGTGTGGGGAGAGGAAAAATACAAGAGGAGGTCCCATACAGATCCAAGTGTGGGGAGAGGAGAAATACAAGAGGAGGTCCCATACAGATCCAAGTGTGGGGAGAGGAGATAAACAAGAGGAGGTCCCATACAGATCCAAGTGTGGGGAGAGGAGATAAACAAGAGGAGGTCCCATACAGATCCAAGTGTGGGGAGAGGAGAAATACAAGAGGAGGTCCCATACAGATCCAAGTGTGGGGAGAGGAGAAATACAAGAGGAGGTTCCATACAGATCCAAGTGTGGGGAGAGGAGAAATACAAGAGGAGGTTCCATACAGATCCAAGTGTGGGGAGAGGAGAAATACAAGAGGAGGTCCCATACAGATCCAAGTGTGGGGAGAGGAGAAAAACAAGAGGAGGTTCCATACAGATCCAAGTGTGGGGAGAGGAGAAATACAAGAGGAGGTCCCATACAGATCCAAGTGTGGGGAGAGGAGAAATACAAGAGGAGGTCCCATACAGATCCAAGTGTGGGGAGAGGAGAAATACAAGAGAAGGTCCCATACAGATCCAAGTGTGGGGAGAGGAGAAATACAAGAGAAGGTCCCATACAGATCCAAGTGTGGGGAGAGGAGAAATACAAGAGGAGGTTCCATACAGATCCAAGTGTGGGGAGAGGAGAAATACAAGAGGAGGTCCCATACAGATCCAAGTGTGGGGAGAGGAGATAAACAAGAGGAGGTCCCATACAGATCCAAGTGTGGGGAGAGGAGAAATACAAGAGAAGGTCCCATACAGATCCAAGTGTGGGGAGAGGAGAAATACAAGAGAAGGTCCCATACAGATCCAAGTGTGGGGAGAGGAGAAATACAAGAGGAGGTCCCATACAGATCCAAGTGTGGGGAGAGGTGAAATACAAGAGGAGGTTCCACACAGATCCAAGTGTGGGGAGAGGAGAAATACAAGAGAAGGTCCCATACAGATCCAAGTGTGGGGAGAGGAGATAAACAAGAGGAGGTCCCATACAGATCCAAGTGTGGGGAGAGGAGATAAACAAGAGGAGGTCCCATACAGTTCCAAGTGTGGGGAGAGGAGAAATACAAGAGAAGGTCCCATACAGATCCAAGTCTGGGGAGAGGAGAAAACAAGAGGAGGTTCCATACAGATCCAAGTGTGGGGAGAGGAGAAATACAAGAGGAGGTCCCATACAGATCCAAGTGTGGGGAGAGGAGATAAACAAGAGGAGGTCCCATACAGATCCAAGTGTGGGGAGAGGAGAAATACAAGAGAAGGTCCCATACAGATCCAAGTGTGGGGAGAGGAGAAATACAAGAGAAGGTCCCATACAGATCCAAGTGTGGGGAGAGGAGAAATACAAGAGGAGGTCCCATACAGATCCAAGTGTGGGGAGAGGTGAAATACAAGAGAGGTTCCACACAGATCCAAGTGTGGGGAGAGGAGAAAACAAGAGAAGGTCCCATACAGATCCAAGTGTGGGGAGAGGAGATAAACAAGAGGAGGTCCCATACAGATCCAAGTGTGGGGAGAGGAGATAAACAAGAGGAGGTCCCATACAGTTCCAAGTGTGGGGAGAGGAGAAATACAAGAGGAGGTCCCATACAGATCCAAGTCTGGGGAGAGGAGAAAAACAAGAGGAGGTTCCATACAGATCCAAGTGTGGGGAGAGGAGAAATACAAGAGGAGGTCCCATACAGATCCAAGTGTGGGGAGAGGAGAAATACAAGAGGAGGTCCCATACAGATCCAAGTGTGGGGAGAGGAGAAATACAAGAGAAGGTCCCATACAGATCCAAGTGTGGGGAGAGGAGAAATACAAGAGAAGGTCCCATACAGATCCAAGTGTGGGGAGAGGAGAAATACAAGAGGAGGTCCCATACAGATCCAAGTGTGGGGAGAGGAGAAAAACAAGAGGAGGTTCCATACAGATCCAAGTGTGGGGAGAGGAGAAATACAAGAGGAGGTCCCATACAGATCCAAGTGTGGGGAGAGGAGAAATACAAGAGGAGGTCCCATACAGATCCAAGTGTGGGGAGAGGAGAAATACAAGAGAAGGTCCCATACAGATCCAAGTGTGGGGAGAGGAGAAATACAAGAGGAGGTCCCATACAGATCCAAGTGTGGGGAGAGGAGATAAACAAGAGGAGGTCCCATACAGATCCAAGTGTGGGGAGAGGAGATAAACAAGAGGAGGTCCCATACAGATCCAAGTGTGGGGAGAGGAGATAAACAAGAGGAGGTCCCATACAGATCCAAGTGTGGGGAGAGGAGAAATACAAGAGGAGGTCCCATACAGATCCAAGTGTGGGGAGAGGAGATAAACAAGAGGAGGTCCCATACAGATCCAAGTGTGGGGAGAGGAGAAATACAAGAGGAGGTCCCATACAGATCCAAGTGTGGGGAGAGGAGAAATACAAGAGGAGGTCCCATACAGATCCAAGTGTGGGGAGAGGAGAAATACAAGAGGAGGTCCCATACAGATCCAAGTGTGGGGAGAGGAGAAATACAAGAGGAGGTCCCATACAGATCCAAGTGTGGGGAGAGGAGAAATACAAGAGAAGGTCCCATACAGATCCAAGTGTGGGGAGAGGAGAAAAACAAGAGGAGGTTCCATACAGATCCAAGTGTGGGGAGAGGAGAAATACAAGAGGAGGTTCCACACAGATCCAAGTGTGGGGAGAGGAGAAATACAAGAGAAGGTCCCATACAGATCCAAGTGTGGGGAGAGGAGAAATACAAGAGAAGGTCCCATACAGATCCAAGTGTGGGGAGAGGAGAAATACAAGAGAAGGTCCCATACAGATCCAAGTGTGGGGAGAGGAGAAATACAAGAGGAGGTCCCATACAGATCCAAGTGTGGGGAGAGGAGAAATACAAGAGGAGGTCCCATACAGATCCAAGTGTGGGGAGAGGAGATAAACAAGAGGAGGCACTTCACTGATGTAATGCCGGAATATTCTAACCATGTTTCAGGTTTCTGTTCCTGGAACAGCAGCAATGACATGTTAGAGGTTTTGGGGTCAATCCATGACCACAGTCTGGTTGTGGCAAGTTTAAATCTTTATTGTCAAATCTGATTGACATGTAACCTTTGAAAGGAGATCTGTCAGTTGCCAGACAATCAAAGTTGCTGGCAGCAGTGTGTGTGTGTGTGTGTGTGTGGGGTGTGTGTGTGTGTGTGTGTGTGTGTGTGTGTGTGTGTGTGTGTGTGTGTGTGTGTGTGTGGTGTGTGTGTGTGTGTGCACGGAGAAAATTTGGAACTGAGAGACGGGGAATGAGACAGAAGAAAGATGTCAAAATCCCACATTAACTTGGACAATAAGCTTTGCTGTCAAAGATTGCAGAAAAGATTGAGAGACATAGAGAAAATGTGAGATATGAAGATAGGTTATAAAGACATGATGAAGAGAGAATAAAAAGATGATAGACAAACATGAAGATAGATGGAGCCAGAATAGAAGATGATAAAGACACACATGAAGATAATTGGAGCCAGAATACAAGATGATAAAGACATACATGAATATAGATGGAGGAGACAGAATACATTATTGATAGAGACACACATGAAGATAGATGGAGACAGAATAAAATATGATGGAGAGACACACATGAAGATAGATAGAGACAGAATAAAATATGATAGAGACACACATGAAGATTGACGGAGGAGACAGAATAAATAAATGATAGAGACACACATGAAGATTGATGAAGAATAAAAGATGATAAAGACACATGAAGATAGATGGATACAGAATGAAATATGATAAAGACACACATGAAGATAGATGGAGACAGAATAAATGTATCATAGAGACATAAATGAACACTTGATGGAGAGACAGAATAAAATAGAGGGACTACTGTCACGAGTGTGGTGAGTTTTGTTCAACTATACGGTGTACTCCTTGTTTTGGGTGACTGTTTTGATGTTAGCTCGGCTGGGTCTTGTTAGCGGTCACTGGGGGCTATTTAACACTAGTACTTTTCTTCTCTTTGATTTAAGTTACGGTTTGATAGAGGTGAGTGTTTGCGTGTATGTACAGTATCTTACAAAAGTGAGTACACCCCGCACATTTTTGTAAATATTTGATTATATTTTTCATGTGACAAAACTGAAGAAATTACACTTTGTTACAAAGTAAAGCAGTCAGTGTACATCTTATAACAGTATACATTTTCTGTCCCCTAAAAAAATAACTCAACACACAACCATTAATGTCTGAACCGCAGGCAGCAAAAGTGAGTACCCAAAAAAATGACACAGTGAAAAATTGGGTAGAACTCTGGGACAGTCCTTAATTGGTTCAGGTGTTATTTAGATGGGTGGAGTTACTTCAGCAGTTACGCTGCATGCAACTGAAATAAACTGCCAGAAGATCTTAGACGTCCCCCAAACGTATCAATTTTAAAGCCAGGTTAAAAACGTTACTATTTTTACGAGAGTATGTATGAGCGCTGAAACTTAACCATACTGTTAAGATTATTTTTTGTTTTTTAGTTTTCATTTTATTACATTCATTATTCAATTTTACTTCATTTTATTTTCTATTCCATGTAAACTTGCATATTTGATGTTTTTATTTGTTTTTATTCTAGTACATGGCATAAATGAAAACCTGTAATGTGAAATGTACATGATTAAACGTTGAGAGAAAATAATAAAATGGGCCAAGAAGCCAGTGAAATAAAAATGCATGTATTTTATTATTTATTATTTTTCCTTTGTAAAGCACATTTAATTGCTTCTATGAATTGTGCTATATGAATAAACTTGCTTGCTTTTTTCAAATGAGACAAGCTATGGAAAACATTTGAGGTGGACAGGCCTTGGCCAGTTAGTGAATAAATACCACTATTAGGTTGCAGTGAAAATACAGTCATAGAAAGAAAGGAAGATTGAAGCATTCTACAGAGAGACAGAATGATCGTGTCGTTTGGGTTTCTTGAAAATATACATACATTTGTTTAATGTAAATGTGCAGCCAATGCATTCAAATGCCCTGACAGTAGCTGGTGCAGAAAGGAAACTCAGTCTAAGAGATTGACATGGCAGAATGTATCTGTATGGGTCCTCCCAGTCCCAGTCAGGCAGAATGTATCTGTGTGGGTCCACCTAGTCAGGCAGAAGGTATCTGTATGGGTCCTCCCAGTCCCAGTCAGGCTGAATGTATCTGGCTGGGTCCTCCCAGTCAGGCAGAATGTATCTGTATGGGTCCTCCCAGTCCCAGTCAGGCAGAATGTATCTGTATGGGTCCTCCCAGTCAGGCAGAATGTATCTGAATGGGTCCTCCCAGTCAGGCAGAATGTATCTGTATGGGTCCTCCCAGTCAGGCAGAATGTATCTGTATGGGTCCTCCCAGTCCCAGTCAGGCAGAATGTATCTGTGTGGGTCCACCTAGTCAGGCAGAAGGTATCTGTATGGGTCCTCCCAGTCCCAGTCAGGCTGAATGTATCTGGCTGGGTCCTCCCAGTCAGGCAGAATGTATCTGTATGGGTCCTCCCAGTCCCAGTCAGGCAGAATGTATCTGTATGGGTCCTCCCAGTCAGGCAGAATGTATCTGAATGGGTCCTCCCAGTCAGGCAGAATGTATCTGTATGGGTCCTCCCAGTCAGGCAGAATGTATCTGTATGGGTCCTCCCAGTCAGGCAGAATGTATCTGAATGGGTCCTCCCAGTCAGGCAGAATGTATCTGTATGGGTCCTCCCAGTCAGGCAGAATGTATCTGAATGGATCCTCCCAGTCAGGCAGAATGTATCTGTATGGGTCCTCCCAGTCAGGCAGAATGTATCTGTATGGGTCCTCCCAGTCAGGCAGAATGTATCTGTATGGGTCCTCCCAGTCTGGCAGAATGTATCTGTATGGGTCCTCCCAGTCCCAGTCAGGCAGAATGTATCTGTATGGGTCCTCCCAGTCAGGCAGAATGTATCTGAATGGGTCCTCCCAGTCAGGCAGAATGTATCTGAATGGATCCTCCCAGTCAGGCAGAATGTATCTGTATGGGTCCTCCCAGTCCCAGTCAGGCAGAATGTATCTGAATGGGTCCTCCCAGTCCCAGTCAGGCAGAATGTATCTGTATGGGTCCTCCCAGTCCCAGTCAGGCAGAATGTATCTGTATGGGTCCTCCCAGTCCCAGTCAGGCAGAATGTATCTGTATGGGTCCTCCCAGTCCCAGTCAGGCAGAATGTATCTGTATGGGTCCTCCCAGTCCCAGTCAGGCAGAATGTATCCAGATAGACAGAAATTTCCAGAAGATGGCACAACGTGAAAGGAGTGAGTGCCCCGGGCAGAACATGGTTAAGGTTAGACACACAGATACACAGAAATGCACGTACATTAACACACACACACATAAATGCATACACAGAAAAAAACATGCACTCGCACAAACACACAAGTACAAACGTTTACCCCCCCACACACACACATTGACACCTGAGATGAGGCTATGATAAGCATGTCTAAGCTGACCCCCAACCTCTGACCTTGGCTACAGGCGGTGGGAAAACTCTCCTTTTCTGTTCCTGGTTCCCACCAGTATTCCTGATCACTGTTGTTACTTCCTTCTCCCTATCACTACCTCCATATGACCACCCCCCTTCGACCTCCTCACTACAACTTCCCTCGTATCACCACCTCACAACTACCATCATCCTATTACTACCACTCTATCACCTACTCACTATTACCACCTCACTATTTCCACCTCACTATTAACTCCTCAGTTCTCACTATTACCGCCTCACTATTACCATCTCCCAATTTACACCTCACTATTACCTCCTCACTATTACCTCACTGCTATCTCACTATTACCTCCTTCATATTACTGCCTCACTATTTCCTTCTCCATACCGCCTCCTTACTATTACCTCACTGCTATCTCACTATTACCTCCTTCATATTACTGCCTCACTATTTCCTTCTCCATACCGCCTCCTCACTATTACCTCCTTCATATTACTGCCTCACTATGTCCTTCTCCATACCACCTTCTTACTATTACCTCCTTCAACCACACCCATTACATCCTTTAATCCAACTCATCCACCACATAATATAACCAGTTTAATCTACCACCTATCTCTTTCATTAAAAACTGTCCACATCTGTCCACAGCTACTTATATCACACATCCACTCTCCACAGCAATCAACCCTGACCACCTCTACTCCTCCCAGATCTCCCTTCTTCCTCCTCGGAGAATGACACCGCTGATTAGCGCTCGCCACGTCGCTCACGTGTTTAGACAAGGCTCAATGTCTCCATCAGTGACCAGGGGACGGTTGACTGAGCCTTGGCTCTCTTTAGCCTTTGTCCCGTGTTTGGGTTGTTACGGGGGGACACTCACTGGGGGGGACACTCGCTGGGCGTTTAACTGCCGTCTCAGAGTGCTCTTTGTACCGAACCGCCACACCGTTTCACAACATTATTGGTGAACCCTCTCAGGTCTGACACTTTGGCGGGGGGACCTGGCTGGAGCAGCTGAGGAAGTTGTCTTTCTCTGTGTGTTGTTAAGGAGACGCGAGGAGGAAGAGCGGCTTGGAAAACAAAGAGCCTAGTTTCATTCAAGGACGAGCGAATGTCAGTGTGGCTGCGATTTTGTTTGTTGAATAAATGAAGCTTTTAACGAGTCAGGAGTCTTTAGTGTTCTGGACCGCGCCCATTTTGTACAGATTGTGGTTTATTGAGAACAAACATTCTCTAAGTGGTGAAAGTGTTTTTCATTCAGTTTGCCACTTTGTTTTTTAAATCTTGGCACCGCAACATTTATGGGAGGAAATTTCCAGAATATTTGAGAAAACAAAAATGGTCTCGTAAATTTTTTTATAGCATAGAAATTCGGCAGCACGTTTTTTAGGCACTGTAAGCGCCCTTTGTGATACGTCTCTCTGTCCTATTCTCTCTCCCTGTCCCTAGCTTTTCTTTTGCATTCTTTCTCTCGCCCTATCTGCTCTATTTCATGAGGACACACACAGACACACACACACACACACACACACACGCGAAAACACGCTTACACACTAATCGAGAGAAGAAAAAAAAGAAAGTGAGGTTTGGGCAAAGCTAAACATCGCAATGACAAAAGCTTGTAATGTTACACATGAGCTAACTTTGGCCCTGTGCATTGCGACAGAGAATACAAAGCCTTTCCCAGAATCGTACGTTTAAAAATGGACAATTTATATTTGTGTTTGGTTGGTGGCTAGTGTTCTGGGACTGGCATGTTTAGACTGGAGGCAGTTGTAATGTGGTGGAGTGCCAGAACCCAGTCAGAACCCAGAAGACGGGCCAGGAATGTGGTCTGTAGTCCTCCTCAGGCCCCATCAAAGCTTCCCTGTCCGTCTTCCTCCCTCCTTCCGGGCCGGGACATTATCATCCTTTATAGGAGCGTCCCGTTACTCCTCTATGCCTCGCTACGCTTTTTTATTCCCTTAATTCCTCCACCGCAGGCTTTTCTTGGAGCTCCCCCTCTTCTCCCCCTCCTCTCCCCAGGCCCTGACGCCTGCATGGGCCCAGAACAGAACAATGAAGGACAGTGTGGACGGATTCAGGCAGCTCGCCTCTGGCTTCCAATATCCTGGGCTTCCTCCCCTCACCTTTTAATTTGTCACCCTGCCTGGTGCTGTGTGACTCCTGTGTTTTTCAGTCAGTCGCGTTGGTTTCGAGCGTCTGAGTCTCCAGACAGAGAGGCTCCTGTACGGTGCGTTCCATGATGGAGCTCGGTTAGTCACCTGGCTGTCTGCATTTCGCTCAGTCCATTCTTACACGGGAAATGCCTAAAGGTGAATATTCCGGATGGTACCCGGGTTGTGTTTGGATCTGGCGTAATGAGGAGGCTATACTGTCCACAAGGGGAAACATATGTGCCCACAGTGTTACCACTGAGAGGGTTTGAACCTTTTCCGGGGCATTGTTGATAAATATGGTGGATGAAAGTGTGTCGTTGACTCTGACCAAGAGAATCCGACATCTGATCCCAGTGCCTAGTTTTGGTTTTTATATTTTAGACTTTTAAGTGTTGCGGTCATGATTACATTTTCGACAGACGTGGTTTCCTGAGATCCCTATCACTAATCTTAACCATTCTCAATTAATGCATAATGTTATGTTTTGTTAATTTTCTTGTCTGAATGACAGCCAAGATATACCAACACATAGTGTAATTGATATATCAAGCCATTGTGTGATGGCTGATATGTGAGACACAACACCAAACAATTCCATTACTTTTGAGAATTCTATTGAGCAAGCTAATGAACCAATGAGCTAATGAGCTTATAAGCTAATGACATAATGAGCCAATGAGCTGTCATCGAAACATGTGTACAACCTCCCTCTCAATGTCAAGGTTCTCCAAGTCTTGAAAGATAGGTGGTCTGTCAGCACACTGCACACTCTCTCATTCTTAGTGTAATAGCATCACCATGCCTTGGCCTACCCCCCCCCCCACACACACACACACAACACACACACACACACACACACACACACACACACACACATCTCATGCTCCCCCAACACCTTAACCCCACCTCTTTGTCTGGTGGAGTTGACCTACGGGGCTGTGCAGTCAGGTCTTAGACAGCTTAACCCAGTCACGTGGCCTCTTAACGGACTGACTCTCCCCACATATCACCCGCCACAAACCTAGCAGACTGACGGGAGGTTGGTGGGTGACCTGGCTTGATGTGTGACCAGGGTCGCTCCCCCGTGGCTGGTAATGACAGCTGGGTCTTGTCTTGAGATAGGGATGATGAGAAACGGCAGAATTAAGTTAAACAATGAGAGTAAAACCAACATGTCTCCCTGAGAGGAGGAACACAGTCTCTTTCCCTCAACAAACAAACAAACACCAGCCTGAAATCACAGACAACACACACACACGCGCACGCACGCGCACGCACGCGCACACACACACAAACACACACACACGCGCACGCACGCGCACACACACACAAACACAAACAAACACATATTGTCTGTTTTTTCCTGTCCTTCCAGTAGGGGGGAACATCCCCTGGAGGGCCACATTTGGGCCCAACTGTTGCTTCTCGTCCTGATCTAAGCTGTACCCGGTTGGAGAGACGGGCCCAGTTGGAGCGACGGACCCTGTTGGAGAGACGGACCCTGTTGGAGAGACGGGCCCAGTTGGAGAGACGGACCCTGTTGGAGAGGCGGGCCCAGTTGGAGAGACGGACCCTGTTGGAGAGACGGGCCCTTTTGGAGAGATGGACCCTGTTGGAGAGACTGACCCTGTTGGAGAGACGGACCCTGTTGGAGATACTGACCCTGTTGGAGAGACGGACCCTGTTGGAGATACTGACCCTGTTGGAGAGACGGACCCTGTTGGAGATACTGACCCTGTTAGAGAGACTGACACGATTGGAGATACTGACCCTGTTGGAGAGATGGACCCTGTTGGAGAGACGGACCCTGTTGGAGAGACTGACCCTGTTGGAGAGACGGGCCCTTTTGGAGAGACGGGCCCTGTTGGAGATACTGACCCTGTTGGAGAGATGGACCCTGTTGGAGAGACGGACCCTGTTGGAGATACGGACCCTGTTGGAGATACGGACCCTGTTGGAGAGACTGACCCTGTTGGAGAGGCGGGCCCAGTTGGAGAGACGGACCCTGTTGGAGAGACGGACCCTGTTGGAGAGACGGGCCCAGTTGGAGAGACGGACCCTGTTGGAGAGACGGACCCTGTTGGAGAGACGGGCCCAGTTGGAGAGACGGACCCTGTTGGAGAGGCGGGCCCAGTTGGAGAGACGGACCCTGTTGGAGAGACGGGCCCTTTTGGAGAGATGGACCCTGTTGGAGAGACTGACCCTGTTGGAGAGACGGACCCTGTTGGAGATACTGACCCTGTTGGAGAGACGGACCCTGTTGGAGATACTGACCCTGTTGGAGAGACGGACCCTGTTGGAGATACTGACCCTGTTAGAGAGACTGACACGATTGGAGATACTGACCCTGTTGGAGAGATGGACCCTGTTGGAGAGACGGACCCTGTTGGAGAGACTGACCCTGTTGGAGAGACGGGCCCTTTTGGAGAGACGGGCCCTGTTGGAGATACTGACCCTGTTGGAGAGATGGACCCTGTTGGAGAGACGGACCCTGTTGGAGATACGGACCCTGTTGGAGATACGGACCCTGTTGGAGAGACTGACCCTGTTGGAGAGACGAGCCCTGTTGGAGAGAGGGGCCCTGGGCTCCAGTTTGTTTATGCAGATCAGTGAAGAAGAGAAAGAGCCAGAGAGCTGTTTGTTTTAATTACCCTCCCACTGGGTGTATCTCCGGTTCCTTATGTTAAAGCTGTTTCCTGCCAATCTCCGTAGGTCCAGTGTCCCATTGGCAGTGGGTCTGAATGTGGCAGACAGGTGTGGCCACCCCCAATCTCTCTCATGGTAAACTTCTATGCGGTATTTGGGAATTAAAAAAGCAACGAACTAAGATTCAAAATTGATATATTCTAACCAGATGAACTTGTTGAAACCTTGTTTTGCGGTACCCCAGTCTCAACCCCAGTTCCAACATCAGCCCAAGCCTTAGTGCCAGTCCTAGCCTTGGTCTCAGGCTCTATAGCAGCTCTACCAGCACCACAGGTACTTTAATATGTCTCAGGCTCTATAGCAGCTCTACCAGCACCACAGATACTTTAATATGTCTAAGGCTCTACAGCAGCTCTACCAGCACCACATATACTTTAATATGTCTCAGGCTCTATAGCAGCTCTACCAGCACCACAGATACTTTAATATGTCTCAGGCTCTATAGCAGCTCTACCAGCACCACATATACTTTAATATGTCTCAGGCTCTATAGCAGCTCTACCAGCACCACAGGTACTTTAATATGTCTCAGGTTCTATAGCAGCTCTACCAGCACCACAGGCACTTTAATATGTCTCAGGCTCTATAGCAGCTCTACCAGCACCACAGATACTTTAATATGTCTCAGGCTCTATAGCAGCTCTACCGGCACCACATATACTTTAATATGTCTCAGGCTCTATAGCAGCTCTACCAGCACCACAGGCACTTTAATATGTCTCAGGCTCTATAGCAGCTCTACCAGCACCACAGATACTTTGATATGTCTCAGGCTCTATAGCAGCTCTACCAGCACCACAGGTACTTTAATATGTCTCAGGCTCTATAGCAGCTCTACCAGCACCACAGGTTCTCTCACATTCCTGTTAATCCCTAAATACTAGATGTTTCTGTCCCTCACACCACTGTGTTGGGCGTTACTGGGCAGGAGTTTACCACACACAGGACCGGACAATAAAGGGGTGAGAGGAGAGGAGGGTAGAGGATTATAAAGAAGAGATGAGATGGAGAAGAGGAGAGGGGATGTGATGTGACGATACTGGAGGAGTGAGGAGTTGGAGGAGAGGGGAACTGAGGGCAATGGAGGAGGGGAGCTGGAGGAGAGAGAAGATGGAGGATAGGGGAGCTGGAGGAGAGAGAAGATGGAGGAGGGGAGCTGGAGGAGAGAGAAGATGGAGGAGACGGAGGGGAGGAGAGAGAAGATGGAGGAGACAGAGGGGAGTTGTGTATAGAGGAAGAGAGAGAAAGGGAATATGTGGACTAACAGAGCTCATTAAGGCCACAGGAAGCACAGGAGGCAGAGGAAGAATCTCTTAGCGGCCAGCACTGCCCTGTCTGCTGCCATGCTCTCTCTGTGTACAGCCATTACTACTGCCATTACTACAGCCATTACTACAGCCATTACTACTGCCATTACTACAGCCATTACTACAGCCATTACTACAGCCATTACTACTGCCATTACTACTGCCATTACTACTGCCATTACTACAGCCATTACTACAGCGATTACTACAGCCATTACTACAGCCATTACTACAGCCATTACTACAGCCATTACTACTGCCATTACTACAGCCATTACTACAGCCATTACTACAGCCATTACTACAGCCATTACTACTGCCATTACTACAGCCATTACTACAGCCATTACTACAGCCATTACTACAGCCATTACTACAGCCATTACTACAGCCATTACTACTGCCATTACTACTGCCATTACTACTGCCATTACTACAGCCATTACTACAGCCATTACTACTGCCATTACTACAGCCATTACTACTGCCATTACTACAGCCATTACTACAGCCATTACTACAGCCATTACTACAGCCATTTCTACTGCCATTACTACTGCCATTACTACAGCCATTACTACAGCCATTACTACTGCCATTACTACTGCCATTACTACTGCCATTACTACAGCCATTACTACAGCCATTACTACTGCCATTACTACAGCCATTACTACTGCCATTACTACAGCCATTACTACAGCCATTACTACAGCCATTACTACAGCCATTACTACTGCCATTACTACTGCCATTACTACTGCCATTACTACATCCTGCTCTAGTGGCTCTGGGGGACAGAGGGAGGGAGTTGAGGAAGGTTTTTAGGGATGTGGTAGGTGGCAGAAACATGGTGTGGCATTAAATGTAAATAGGATATTAGTTTATAATATCTGCATGCATAGAATAGCTGCTAATTCATCAGACCTATAGAGAACAGGTGCACGTACATATTTCACATTTATCTGTGTCTTTATACAGCAGGCGAGCTACAAGTACAATTACTTCATATTTTGGAACATTTGAGGTGAAAGGGTCAAAATGAAAACCCTGCAGTATTTTAACTTTCATTACAAAAATAGGCATATGGTTGTGGCAGAAGAAGACAGACACATCATTATATGTAATTTTCTTTAACTCAATAATAACCCAAAACGGGTGGAGATTTTACCAAAGGAGAGTAGATACTGCACCATGGAAGGTTCAATGTGGTGCACCGGCCATAATGCCACAGTGTCCATAACAGTCCAGATTCAAGCTTGATGTGTGACATGGGGACCAATGGGGCAATACTTTTCATGGTGATCGTCACCAGGGAATACCCCACGAGGGAACCGTTGGAAGTCACCAGGGACAGGTGGCATTCCAGACCGTGTTCTCAGGAGTTGTGCCGATCAGTTAGCGAGGGAATTCATCTCTATATTCAACATCTGCCTGACTCAGTCTGCAGTCCACACCTGCTATAAACAGACCGCCATCATTCCTGCATTAATGAACATTTCCATCATTCACTGTAGCACTGACCTCCATCACCTGTCTGAATGACTACTGTCCTGTAGCACTGATCTCCATCACCTGTCTGAATGACCACCACCCTGTATCACTGACCTCCATCACCTGTCTGAATGACCACCACCCTGTAGCACTGATCTCCATCACCTGTCTTTTATTTATTTTATTTTTTACCTTTATTTTACCAGGTAGGCCGATTGAGGACAAATTCTCATTTACAACGGCGACCTGGCCAAGATAAGGCGAGAAAGTTTTCAAGAAAACATACAGTTACATAGGTACACATAACACACGAGTGCAAAGATTACAAATTTGGGCACAATAAGACACAATAAGGCAATACAGGGTCGAGTAAAACAGAATGGGGTATGTGGTTCTGTTGAGCAGCATAGATAAGGCACTAGCGAATAAATGATAAAAAACAAAAATATGATGGGTATCATTTTACTGGATATTCAATAAATAATTTGCATGACCCCCACACTGTAGCACTGACCTCAGTCAACTGTCTGAATGACCCCCACACTGTAGCACTGACCTCAGTCACTGACCTCAGTCAACTGTCTGAATGACCCCCACACTGTAGCACTGACCTTAGTCAACTGTCTGAATGACCACCACCCTGTAGCACTGATCTCCATCATCATGAAGTGCTTCAGGCGGTCGGTCAGAACTCACATCTGCTCTATTCTTCCAGACACCTTTGCCACCTTTCAATTTGAATACCGCCCAAATATATCTACAGTCGCTGGCATCACCCTGACGGCACACACTGCCCTCCCACTTCGAAAAAGGTTAACACATCAATGAGGATGCTGTTTGTGGACAACAGCATTGAATTCTACACTATTCTGTCAGCTGAGCTCGCTCCTAATATCAGTACTCTTAACACCTCCTTTTGCAATAAGATCCTGACTTCCTGATGAACAAACGCCGGGTGGTGAGAACGGGCAAAATCACCTATTCCACACTGACCCTAAACACCGGAGCCCCTCAGGGCTGCATACTCAGTCCTCTTTTGTACTCCCTGTACTCGCAGAACTGTGTGGCCGCACGCAGTTTCAACCTCATCCTGTGATGAGGCCAGATTCCAGTTAGAGCTCCTGGTTTAGCATTCATCGTTGTATGAAACAGACAAGCATCCGATGTGCTTCAAACTATTCATAACTCGATATCAATATAATTTGTAACCCATCATTTTTACAAAAAGACGACTTTGGAAAAAAGATGACTGCGTCCTCAGGGTTTTGATTGAAAGGGAAGTAAGGATAATGGTTAGGGTGAGGTAAGGGTTATATTTAGCTAACTGTTATGGGTATGGTTACATAAAGGTTAAGGTGAGGGTTACGTAAGTGTTATGTTTTCGTTAGTTTTTAAAGCTAGGGTTACGGTTTAGGAAATGAGGGAGGAAAAGGATAAAAAACAGAGGGGTCAAAATTTAAATGAAAGCGAGTGACCGTGAGGTAGAGAGGGGAGAGAGACCGACGGTATTAGAGAAAGGAGAGGGACCGACAGTCAGAGAGAGAGAAGGGTGACAGACGATGAGAGAGAGAAGGTTTCCTGGTCTGAAACGTATGTGGTTGTTATGGAGGTATTAATGTCTGCAGATTGCATGCTTGTTCCTGTCTCTGCATCCGCCCGCACTCCTCCGTCCACAGCCGTGAAATTGGAACCATATGTTAGTGCAGCACTCAGTGTTCTCTCTCTTTCTTTATTTACAAGACTTCTTTCCCTTTCCTTCATTTTTTCTTCTTTCTCCATCCCCATTATCTGCTGTTCCAAGTCCAATGTCCTACTGTCCCCAGTGACTCTATATGTGTGATGTCCTACTGTCCCCAGTGACTCTATATGTGTGATGTCCTACTGTCCCCAGTGACTCTATATGTGTGATGTCCTACTGTCCCCAGTGACTCTATATGTGTGATGTCCTACTGTCCCCAGTGACACTATATGTGTGATGTCCTACTGTCCCCAGTGACTCTATATGTGTGATGTCCTACTGTCCCCAGTGACCTATATGTGTGATGACTCAGTGATATGTGTGATGTCCTACTGTCCCCAGTGACTCTATATGTGTGATGTCCTGACTGTCCCCAGTGACTCTATATGTGAGATGTCCTACTGTCCCCAGTGACTCTATATGTGATGTCCTACTGTCCCCAGTGACTCTATATGTGTGATGATGTCCCCAGTGACCTATATGTGTGATGTACTGTCCCCAGTGACTCTATATGTGAGATGTCCTACTGTCCCCAGTGACTCTATATGTGTGATGTCCTACTGTCCCCAGTGACTCTATATGTGTGATGTCCTACTGTCCCCAGTGACTGATATGTGTGATGTCCTACTGTCCCCAGTGTGATGTCCTACTGTCCCCAGTGACTCTATATGTGAGATGTCCTACTGTCCCCAGTGACTCTATATGTGTGATGTCCTACTGTCCCCAGTGACTCTATATGTGTGATGTCCTACTGTCCCCAGTGACTCTATATGTGTGATGTCCTACTGTCCCCAGTGACTCTATATGTGTGATGTCCTACTGTCCCCAGTGACTCTATATGTGAGATGTCCTACTGTCCCCAGTGACTCTATATGTGTGATGTCCTACTGTCCCCAGTGACTCTATATGTGTGATGTCCTACTGTCCCCAGTGACTCTATATGTGTGATGTCCTACTGTCCCCAGTGACTCTATATGTGTGATGTCCTACTGTCCCCAGTGACTCTATATGTGTGATGTCCTACTGTCCCCAGTGACTCTATATGTGTGATGTCCTACTGTCCCCAGTGACTCTATATGTGTGATGTCCTACTGTCCCCAGTGACTCTATATGTGTGATGTCCTACTGTCCCCAGTGACACTATATGTGTGATGTCCTACTGTCCCCAGTGACTCTATATGTGAGATGTCCTACTGTCCCCAGTGACTCTATATGTGTGATGTCCTACTGTCCCCAGTGACTCTATATGTGTGATGTCCTACTGTCCCCAGTGACTCTATATGTGAGATGTCCTACTGTCCCCAGTGACTCACATTGGTTTTCGTACTTGGTGGCCATCTATTGTCTGTGCAAATAGGTTGAGTCTACCATTGCAAAGGACACATAATTCTATACCATACATTATAAACCCAGCTACAAACATGTTCCTATCCAACCTTTCACTATTGTTTAAATGGGTTAGACCTAAATAATTCTTCAGTTAGTTGTGGCTGGATGCAAAAACTAAAATGCTGAGGGAGAAAATAATTAGCATCTGAGAACGGAAGACAGGAAGTAAATATCACCCGAATACATATAAAATAGTAAAGTAATTAGGAGCAAAGTCACTATAAGTTTCTCTGCTATTCTGTATCGTTACTAGTTTCAGCACAATACGCAACGTACTGGAAGACACCACTTGGGTCATTTCCAACATTCATTGAGGTTCCGTGTGTACGGACCAAACAGGCTGTCAAGTGTTGAAGCTGACCGTGTTCAGGCTGTTCTGGCCTGCTGACACCCTCCCGCCCTGGGCCTCTGGGGAGCATGCTTCTCAGCAGTGTGGGAACTCGGGTGAGTCCCACCCCGTCTCCCCCCCTCCTCCACTCCTCCCCTCTCATTCTCCCACATGGATCTCACACTGAAGCTGATACAGATGGGATTGATGGATCCTTTAAGCTCTTTCCCACCTTTCACCTCTTCTCTGAGGGTCATCCATTCATTCATTCCGTACTCCCTCCCTCCTTTCACTCTCAGTCCTCCCTCCCTCCCACCCTCCCACCCTATCTCTCTCTTCTTCCGTGAACTTTTGCTCCTTTTCCAGCCGGCCGTATTGTTAATATTTGAGAACTGACTCGAGTAGAAAACAACTGGCTCCCGTGTATGACACAAACCGGGCACAGTAAGACAGGACTTATTTAAACTAAAGCCCGCCAGACATGCTGCCGTTGTTAGATTGATACTATTTTATAGACAGGAGAAATGTCCAACGAGGAAAAAGCCTAGAATGCATTAGGCTAATGTTAGAAACAGTGGCTAACACACGTACATGCCAGGCTGTGGAGATGAATGGATGGATTGAGATGTAGATGTCTGCACCGAGACAACGCACCATTATGTTAGGTAGCACGGAGTGGAGATATTCCCCCAAGGAGGAGGTGCTCGCTGCTCTTGGGAGAACCAAAACTGGGTTTACACATTGCGAGACCCAGCGAGCCAGCCAACGACCAACTGTTACCGATTTTTTTTTTCAAACTGACCAAAAACAACATGGAAACGTATTAGAAAGCAACACTATGCGGTTACGTTTAGAAAGATAAATTACAGGAATTTCAGAATTTGAGCTTGAGAAACATTTGTCAGAAAAATGAAGTGATGATGTGACCTTTACTCGTGGTTGTAAAATATGAACAATATTTCGGCTTCAAGAACAATTAAAAGCTATTGTACTGAGAGATATTTAAGTGGACATATTAGATCAGCAACAATATCATTATCTATATAATCTGTAATGTAATAGTCAACATGTTCTTGTCAATGCAATTTAGTCAGTTGGTTATTAAAAAGTTCTGTAATATTTTGTAAAACAATCAGATCAGATTTTTACGTCAACCTTAAGTTTCTGTTGTCAATGGAAGAAATATTAAAGCATATACGAAAGCATTTTTCTGTTGTCTGCAGACAAAAAGTCCCAACTTTCCCAAAAAGGAATACAATTTGGTATCAACTGCCAAAAAGCCTGTGACTTGGAACGATATTTCAGCCATGAGACTGGTAATTATATTGATGTGCCTATCGTCATGTATATACTACATAAATCATCTTTTCAGGGCAATTCTCAATCGTGAGTGAAGAGAGAATGTGAAAGATTTCTCCTTACATATAAGAAGGGATTCAACGTCATGAAAAGGTCATCTCTTACTGGAGGGAACATCTGTGACCTGATGAGGGTCACGCAGATCCCACCAAGAGTCACCCAGTGTGACCCTGTAAAGGCTGTTGCACAAACAATGCCTTTGGTCCGTCTGACAAAGAGATGATCGGTAAGCACTAACGTAAGAGGACAGTGTAATGATGAAGATGATGACCTGAATGAACTAACACAAGAGGACAATGTATTGATGAAGATGACCAAATGAACCAAGACAACAGGACAATATAAATAATAAATTATCTTTTTGTATTAATTTAGTCAATAATCAGTTATAGATTCCCAAATTTCTTAAATACTAATACATACAGGTCCATGACACTAAACACAGTTTAACATGTGCAATTAACAGTGCAAAGTTAGCATATGCAATTGGTTTAAGATTAACCGTCCATATCATTTTGTATTTTCACATGGAGTTGTGAGCTATGTTGCCTTTCAAAGTTATGGAAAATTCTTTGATATGAGAATGAAAGTGCCTTTGGTCATATTGTGCATGAAAACAGATGTCTCAAAGTGTTTTAAGTTCTCCCCAAAATTTGAAAGAAACTGTTCTTTATCTTGTATACAAAAGACGAAGAAAAAAGATACTGAATTAAGAATCCTTTTAGATCATTTTTAATTTTTTTATCTCCAACTGAATATTTGTAAGTCTACCTGATGAGGTGTCTTTCCACAGACTTCTTACTTTAGTTGTTGGTTAATCACATGTCTTGTAGGCAACTTAGAGCAGAACTAAACACATGCACGTGTTCCAGAGACTCCTGATTTGAATGGAGTTATTTTTTTGTAGATGCCACCATTTGGTTTTGGCGAGTATCATTGTGACTAGACAATCGTCACTGACAAGTCTGGAAAAATGTCGCTATATGTGTGTGTCTGAGAGAAGAATGTCCCTCTCTGAGCTCTGCCTCACTATGCACCTGGGTAAACAGTTTCTCCCGGGCCATCCTGGGACTTCATCCTGGGACTTCTTCCTGGGACTTCTTCCTGGGACTTCTTCCTGGGACTGGGCTGGATGGTGATGAGAATACGGGGGTTGGGAGACAGTGTTAGGATGAGAAGGGAGGAGTAGAGAAAAGGGTGAGGGAGTGGGGTGCAGAGGTGGTGGAGGGGTACTGGGGTGGGGGTCACAGCTCAGCAGGATACGGAGGTCAAGTTGATTTTTCCTGTCAGGGGGCACTGAGAGAAAGGGTCCTGTGTGAGATATGTGAGTGTGTGTGTGTGTGTGTGTGTGTGTGTGTGCGTGTGCTCTGGCGAGTTGGTGCTGGTGCCTTATTTATTTCATTAGGGTTGTCATCATCTGCTCCTGGGGTCCAGTCCACACAGAGATAAAACACATCGCTATTTCTGTAAACGACACTATGTTCCAGAGGAGCTGGACACAGGAAGACAGATGCGCTCTGTTCATTCTTGGAACCTGACCCACATGGAGGCATCGTGTCATAGTTAGAAACTCACTACAACATCTCTGTGGTTGCGTATCACACTGGATAGACTGTGTTACCCTGTAGAGTGCACTCCTCCCTGGAGTCATTGAACAGTCCACCTTATCTGGCTCGCTCAGGCCACAGGTTCATTTTCAAAGGTCACCGCAAACATCCTGTGGGAAGTTGTCATTGGACGCTTCCTTCCTCTTTGTTGGTGGTCCACTCGTGTTGTTGCGACACTATGGTATATCACCACAGATAATACTGCCGATCACTTGTAATTGGTCCTTGACAGGTCTCGCAAACCTCTACTTGAGAAAAAGTTCCAGAATGAAATGTCTTAACTGGTGATTTGTGATAAGTCGAAATACATACATAGAGAGCGTTCGCAAAGCTTTGTGAGAGCTCTCTGGGAGGTGATCCCCTGTCAGTATCTACTACAGTATCAGAGCACTACGAAGAGTTCCTGTGGGTTGATGGCTTGGTTTTTACTCCGACATTGTGATGTGTTCAATTCTAAAACCTGCACTGTCAATGTAAGTCTCCACAGGTTGACATCAAGTTCCAGTTCAACTGATATCCTAGGGATGATCGAAGGACACAGGATGTATCTGAGCTCAATTTGTAGTTTCATGGCAAACAATCTGAATACTAATGACGTACATCATGCATTTGCTGTGTCAATATGGGGTATTGTGTGTAGATTAAAGGCCCAATATATATATATATATATATACATACATATGTCATTTTAGTACCGTTAGCAATAAACTGGTGTGATAAGAATCCAAAAATCTCCTAAAAAAAAAATTCTTTTTTTGACTTCCTTAATGTATCAGTTTATTAAATGCCTCCAGCATTCCTAGCAAACATTGACACTGTGTCGCTAACTAAACAAAACACGGTGTCCCTTCAATGTCCTGCAAATCATTTATGATTAACAAATTACAAAACAAATGTGTGACCCTCCATTTGATTTCTATATTCTGGTGAGGCCCCTGAGCCAAAGTAGAAACTTTATTTTACAGTTATCAGGCCCATTTTCCGTGTCTGGCAGTAGAAATTACAGTACTAATTACAGCACTAATACAATACAATCAAGTACAGACAAATGCTTTTGCCGATACTCAATTCACCCATATTTAACTTCAACAGATCTAAAATATAAACAGCATTTTCAGGATATTTACATTCAACCTGCATATAATATGCCAACAAACAATAACACAAATAAACGTTTATCACTATTATTTTCCAATTATTATTATCCTTTGACCAGCCAATTCAAACACATTTCACTGTTTGCCCTGTAGATTTCATGTTCTGTACATACTGAGTTCACTACACGTTCAGTGTACTCTGGACATAATAAAATATTTATGACAATCACACAACTCAAGTACAGCAAAGACAATAAAAGTATTACAAGGCCACGGTAAACATGTGCGTTTGTTTGAATTACCCAACACCCCCTCAGCCCCCCTATACCCCCCTCACCCTACATCAACATCCCCACCCCCACCCCAACACACCTCCTCTTGGTCAAGCAAGCAAGTTTATTTATATAGCGCAATTCATACATAGAAGCATGCTTTACAGAGGAAAATAATAATAAAATGATAAAATACATGCATTTTAAAAACAAATAAAAACATCAAATGATCAATTCAATGAGGAAAAGAAAATTAAAATTGACTTAACAGAAAATACAAGCATTTTATAACAACCTGTAATGGTGAAGTGACGGCATATGCAACCTGGCTCCCCTGTGGGAGAACGCTGGGCAGAGCCACCCAGAAAGAAATCCTATTTACCACCAGGGTCGCAAACGAAGATACTGCGTTTGAGTTAAGCACCTCAGTTAATTCTACAGCTCCTGCCATAGGCGAGTCATTCGAATTGTTCTGCTGCTGCATCACCATGGCAAAAGATCAATAATGTTTTAATGAAAATCTGACAAATGTTGTCTGAGATATCACATGTGATATTGTGACCTACGGGTGTCTTTGTTCACTCGAATTGTCTCTAATAAATACAGATTTTTTTCAACTCAAACAGATTTGACTCGATGCTCTCCTAACGTGGACACTGTTCATAAGGACAGAGCGTGCAGCCTTGAGTCAGCAGCCGAAGCAGAAGGCAGGTGCTGTAGTGGCATTGTGGTCCCACCTGGTTTCCGGTCCATCTGCTCTTGTTATTTAAAGCAACCCAGACCATGACCGTATACCATGACCTTATAGACAAAAATCAGCAGATCAATGAGAATCTAATTAAAAGCAAACCAGAATAATATTACAACCTCAGACCCAGGGAGCATTAAAATCCGTTGCCCTAGTAAAAGACAAGTGTCACATTGTATTAAACATTAACAAAATAGAGTGAAAAGTTGGAAAAAAGGTTAACTGTAGTGTAAGTACTAGACAGATATTACTGTGGTTGTCCATTCGTAAGATCCTTACAGATATAACTGTACTGTACTACATTATAGGTTGCTTCACCTCCGAATAACAAGATCGTGTCTTTCAGGCACCTCCTCCTCCTTCACGAGCACCTCCTCCTCCTTCACCAGCACCTCCTCCTCCTTCACCAGCACCTCCTCCGGATGCCTCCTATCTGTTGGCTGAAGGAACACAGTCTCTCTCTGTCTCTCTCTCGATCCCTGAGCCTTGATGCTGGTCCGCTTCACTATGGAAATGGAATTGGCCAGATTAACCAGTGAATGGTATCAGAGCACGGTGCCACGGAGGTGCCAGGTCACAGATAGCATTTTCAGGTCACTGTGAAGGTCGGCCTGTCCTCCCGGTCGGTGGCCTGGTTGAGATACAGTCACAAGCGGCGGGGTGCTGCTTTGTGTGTGTGAGTGTGTGTGTGTGTGTGTGTGTGTGTGTGAGTGTGTGTGTGTGTGTGTGAGTGTGTGTGCCCTGGCAGTTCGGGCTACAGTGACGCCGTCTGTCTCTCTTCCGTCGTATCTAAACTCCAGCGGTGTTTCCAATTAAAGCAGGGGAGAGATGGAGACAGACAGACTGCTGGTTGCAGGGCGTTGTGTTGTAAAAAACACCCTCTTCCTGTTAGCCCCCGCCCCCAACCCCCCTGTTTCTGGAGAGGCAGAGGAGCAGCTAAAGCCTCAGAAGAATGCTTTGGTGAGGAGGAGAGCGAGGCCGAGGAATTCGGAGACATGTTCTGCGCGTCTCTCCGTGTGTGTGTGTGTGTGTGTGTTTATCTTCTCTTCGTGCGAGGTGGCCTGTGATCCACCACATTACGCCTCGAGGCGAGCCTGTGATCTTATTCCCTTCTTTCTCAATCACATCCACGTCTATCTTATCCACGATTCCCCACCTCTTTCTATCTTTTCTCCGTAGGTCCTGATCCCTCCAGGGCCTGCAGATCAAAGGGTCCTGTGTTATCAGGTCTGGAGAGGAAGGTGAGAGGGCTTGTCTCTGCTCTTATCTTCCTAGCAGGGTAGTTCTCAGCCATAAACAGCTGCCCTCTTATGCATTGGCTCTAACTAGCCATATTCATGAGACGAGCTACGATCCCGAACTAGTCCAAATGGTCCAGGAGAAATGGTCGCTCAGCCTGTGTGTAACCCAATATACTGTACCACTGGAATAGCCAGGCAGTGACCAGTCTTCATGGACAGTAAAATAAAGTGTTATGAGGTGACCATGCGAAGCTCCAAGGATGCCAAGGCCCCACCACTACATACCTCATTCCCCCAGAACAACAGTGTTTCTCTGAGGAGCGTTCATCAGCAGAGACAGGGGAGAACCAGCGCCACACAGCCTGGTGGACTGACTGTTACGCTCTACCCAGGAGTCTTCAGTGTAGAGCCGCAGGAGACAAGGCTGTCCAAGGCTCCCTCCCCCGTCTGTCCCCTTCCCCCACTGCCCACAGCGCCCCAGCGGGACCCGGTAGGTCAGGCAAGCTAAAGGAGCAGCAGGGCTCCTTTGATAACGTCCCAGAGGGCCACATCACGTCACATGATAACGGCCTGTGTTAGCGCTGTTTAGGATCACCCTATCAGAGCTCATCTGAACACAATCACCAGTTACACTCGTCCTCGTTCGGCGGGAACAAGGGGTGACGTTGTTTTTGGTGTTGTGCTACGGACGCCAGGAGTTGGACGCCAAGAGTGGGACGCCAGGAGTTGGACGCCAAGAGTGGGACGCCAGGAGTTGGACGCCAAGAGTGGGACGTCAGGAGTGGGACGTCAGGAGTGGGACGTCAGGAGTGGGACGTCAGGAGTGGGACGCCAGTATTAGATTCATTCACATGTGCTTATTATGTTATCAAACACAGGTCTGTGTTTGTTGTCATGGCCTGTGAATCAGTGGGTCTGTGAATCCACTGGTCTGTGTTTGATGTCATGGAGTTCCCTTGTTAATGCAATTTAAATATAGCTTTGGAATGTAACAAGCTGCAACTGAAAATTCAAAATGTTGAAATTATTCAAAGAATTATGGCCAATGGAAAACATTTTTGTAATGCGTGCTCTAATCTCACTGAACGTCTGGTAGCACGGACCGTTCCCTTAAACAAAAGGGAACTGAGGACACCTGTTAAGGCTTCATGCTCGATTCGTTATGTGAAGAGAGAAAGGCCCTTTTCTTCCTCTCATCCCAGGTCTGGGTCAACAAGCCCTATCACACACTTCCTCGAGGTCAAGGTTTACAGCTGTTCCTCGTACCTCAACACCTGGGCACCCCTGGGGGGAAGGGGAGGATATTCCCGTCAACACTTTAATTGTTAAGACACCATGCAGCGTTTCGTCGGAGTCGGAAGTTCGGTTGTCATAATTATTTCTTCCGTCCGTAGAGTCCTTCGTTCTCTTATTGAAATCAAACTACAGGGTCTATTAGGATCTTCTAGAATCAGAATCTTCCAGAATGCCCAACAGCATGTCTGCACATATATGACATCAGAAGGCTTGCAGGAATATTCAGTTGCCAATCAGATTTTATTGCCACAGTAGATGCCTTTATATCCTAGTCCACTGTGCCCACTGCATGGATGGACGCTTTCAGTGCTTCTCTGTCCCACACTGTAACTTCTGTCTCGGACCCATCTCCCAGAAAGAAGCAGTCAACATCAACGACGCGACTGACCAAATTAAATAAACAGCTAAACGATTTAGTAGGCCTTTTAGCAACCCTGCAGGGACGGAAAAAGTGTTTTTGTGGCATCACACTAAAAGACCTCTCACTGCAGAAGGCTAGCGAACACACACAGACATGCAGTTCTGCTGAAAGGAGCTCTTAGTAAGTCAATAGATGCTCACAGTTAGAGAGAAAGCGAGAGAAAGATGTAAAGAGGGGAAGAAAGATGGAGAGTTGGACAGGAATGTGGACAGGACAGGTAAACAGAAAAATGGAAAGGGGTCAGGTCAGAGGGAAGGGTGTGGAATTGTGGTCTGGTGGTAAACCTCTGGGCTCTGCGTGCGTATACACAGCTCTCCTCAGCTGACCAGGGTTCCATACCTGTCTCAATCTTCACCTCCACTTGCCTCCGCTTCCTCTGAGTCCTACATTCATTAAAAGCCTTTGATTTATATTTTATGAAAATATGTGAGTAAGGCATTTGTCCAACCAAAAGTCAGGGTGATTGAGCCGGGGGACTAGATTGAGGAGTTGTGCCTGGGTGGCTGCCTGATTGGCTGCCTTGTTGGCTGAGTGATAGCCTGGCTGGTTGCCTGGTTGGCTGACTGCCTGGTTGGTTGGCTGACTGCCTGGTTGGTTGGTTGGCTGGCTGGCTGGCTGGCTGACTGGCGGGTTGGCTGACTGCCTGATTGGCTGCCTTGTTGGCTGACTGCCTGGCTGGTTGGCTGACTGCCTGGTTGATTGGCTGACTGGCTGGCTGGCTGACTGGTTGGTTGGCTGACTGCCTGGTTGGTTGGCTGCCTGGCTGGCTGGTGTGATGATGGGGTCCTGAACACGGTGTACTCAGCCAAACTGCTTCCCCATGTCAGGACCAACCACAGCAGCTCAGATCTCTGTGTGGTGTCCCTACATCAATGCCACTGTGAGCTCCTGAGTGTCATGTGACCTGCCTAAAAACCCACAGGCCTCAATGCTATCCATTGAAGCTGCAGACTATCACACACCCACGGTGGGCAGTTGAACCCGCAGGCTTTAATGATGAAAATAGCCTCGCCTGCCTGACTGCCTCTCTGAGTGACTGACTGCCTGCCTGCCTGCCTGCCTGTCTGACTGCAGCTCAGAGTAAAGTGGCCTCAGTGTGCGTGAAATTGAGAAGGTTCAGTTCGGTTACTACAGCAGACTTCTATGTATTTTAGGTAGTAGTTCTACTTATTAAAAATCTCAACAGCCTTTTGTGATTATGCTTGTCCCAACTCAATGCAACATGAGAGATGGTTTTTCATTCTAAAACAAAAAGAAACGAAAGTGAACATATATTGTTTACAGCGTAAACACAGTGTTGAATGACACACACATACTTTTTCCCCTTTTCTTTTTGGGGTGGGAGGGAAGAGGCTGGCTCCGACGCCATACGCTAAAATCGTATTTTCCTTCTCCGCTAGCCCTAACCCTGACCTTTACCTTACCTTAACCAAAACACCCAATGCCAAACCTTAACTGCTAACTCAATACTTAAGTTTAGTCATTAACCCCGAAACATAATCCCACATTTTTCCTAACTCCAATTATAGTTTTTACCTGAAACCTAGGGCAAAAATAGCCGTTTCCCTCAATGCAAACTGTTCATAATATCCGCGCATGTTCCAATATTCCTGGCATTACTATCCTTGGGGTGATTTGTATTTTTTTAAACCGATACACACAAAGTACAGTGTGTGTCTCAGTACTATGTAACCATTCATTGACCGAGCAGCTCAGAGGCGCCTATCAGAGTGTGTGTACGTGCGTGTGCGTCTGTGTGTGTGTGTGTGTGAGGACACAGACAGGAAGTGCCTAAGCCCAGGACAAGCTGTGACTGTTAGAATGATGTGTCTGTGACATGCGCTAAGGTCACAATAATCTCTCAGGGTGAATGATTGCTACGCTCTCTTCCTCTCACACACTCAGTCCGCTCTGGTGTGCCGGGAACAAGCCCCCGTTGGAGGAAAACGCCGCCTTACAGCACAAAGCGTGCTTTGAGTCTGGCGGTTTTCGCTTCCTCGGCTCTCTCTCCTGTAAAAGCTCAATTCTTTCTCCCGCCTTCCTTCTCAGCCAATCCAGTGTTTTTTAGGTTTACATGGTTTATTGGTCCTGTACACGCTATAGCAGATGTTGACGCGGCTGTAGCCAAATGCTTGCGTTTCGGGCTGTTGTAAATGCAGCTGATTAAAAGACGTATATCGAGCATAAGATAGAGCTATGGAGAGGGGACCAGTGGTTCGTATCACCGTTCACATTGACCATGGGACTTGGGCACTTCTCCTACATACTCTCAGCCCCTCTGGAGGAAGGAAGGAGGGCTCACTAGGACGTCTGGAAGGGGGGCGCCAGAAGAGGAAGACGTCTGAGTGTAATTTACAGGCCTAATAAATCCCCCCTCTTTAACCTCTGACCCCAATATCTGCGAGCCAGCTCCCTAAAAACGTAATGGCTCCCCAGCCAGCCGATCAGCAGCCGACCCGGCAGTGACAGGATGGGAGAGCGGCAGCCATATTACCTCACTGTAAAAAAAAACGGCGTCCTCATTATCACCTGGCCGGTCTGCTTGGCCAGCCTGCCTTCCTCCACGGGCCCCGGGCCCTCTGAGCCCACCCCAGAGAACCCAAAACCCCTGGAACCTCAGACAACGGACCTGAGGAATTAACCCAGAGGGCCTCACTCAGAGGCCCAGTCATATTCCTGAGCCTGACCAGTCCCAGAGGACCTGACAAAATACCTAAACCCAGGGCCACGCAGCTCAGACTGGCCCTAAAACATCAGCCACACCAATATAACCCTTATGTCAGTCTCATATCTATAACTTCCTTCCCTGAATCTCAGCACCAGGCCTTTCCACAGGGTTTGTCCAGCTGTCGTCCGGGACCATGCATATTTATTTCCACGACAACCAAGACAATCCACTATATTTGATGAGGAGTGAGCATGTTGGTGAGAGGAGGACTCTATCTGGGGTCTATCTCCTCAGGTAGCTCCTCTCAGTCGCCCTGTTAACTCCCGGTACCCCCTCTCCCCTTTCCTGGTTTGTGTATCGGAAAGCTGTTAAGTGGAGAGGAAAGGTTTTAATTATGGTCAGAACCAGTGGAGCTCCAGAGGGAAGTCATAAGGGAAATGGTCGTTTAGCAGAGCGGTGTGGCACAAGTAATGATTTAGATTTTACAAGGGCCATCATTTTGACCTGGTATCTCTGGCATGTTCATCACTGATGAAATGAACAAAGAATTCAATAACACAATAACTATATAATAATTGATTGGAGTTGTTA
Source organism: Dallia pectoralis (assembly GCA_029465975.1). Taxonomy (NCBI): domain Eukaryota; kingdom Metazoa; phylum Chordata; class Actinopteri; order Esociformes; family Umbridae; genus Dallia; species Dallia pectoralis. Next base: position 6,106,329 of record CM055746.1, read on the forward strand.
GAATTAGAGTTTAGTATTACATATGCACATAACTGTAGCATAATTTAGATGTACACCTTTAATTAATGAGCGCTTCTTTCAGAGGCCTCTAACCAGATGACCAAGGTGGTGCATCAGGAATAAGTTCACTCGCGGTGTCACAATAGAAGCTTGTGGGTCACTGGGTTTGGGTTTCGACCAACAACCAAGGACAAAACCCAGAAGACAGAGGTCATTAATGGAGAATGGAGTCAGCCAGGGCAGTTAGAGTGCGGTTGGTTACCGGGAGACAGTCAGTCATGAGGAAACTCCAGCTGCAAAGACAAAAGGCCAACCAGAGAACATAAATCACAGCAACACACATCGCACCCCATTCACAACATTTCAACACGCCTAGCACTTTCCAAACAAACCAGAGAGGGTAATTTAAACTGCGGTCGCAAAAACAAGTTTACTTAAACTTGAAGTTATGTTTTTCATCTGAGATTATAAAATGTCTCGGTGGTTTACAATGCCTGTAATTGTTTTTTGGAAAGAGTGCCCAGGGAATTCAGTTCAGTTGGACGCCATTAAGTCTCCAACGCGCCAGCGAGCTGTATGGGACTTTTGAAAGAGCTCTTGTTCATTCCAACTCTATATTCCAGTCTTTTTTTAATGACCCCAGTCTAGGGTACATTTAGAACAGATCTTTTTGGGGCACGTTGGAATTTTGATATTTAACAGAGGCCCGTCTATATATATATTTTTTTTTCTTATGTTGTATATTGGTTTGTCTAAATAGATTTGCTGCCCTGAGAAGACCAGCTCTTAAAACACAAGACCATAATCATTTCTACGTTAGAGCTAGTTTAGACCTTGTAAATGCTAAAGAATGGGATGGAGCATAATTAATATATATCAATCTTTATATATCCACTTTTGAATTGAGTCACGAAATGGTCATACATTGTAATTAATCTTATAGAATTTGAATTTAGCAAACAGTGAAGTGATGGAGTGATGGAGAGGCAGAGATCCTGAGAGTTAGAACTTTAATTTATGAAGACAGGGATAGAGAGATATGAGATGGACAGATAGAGAGATATGAGATGGACAGATAGAGATATGAGATGGACAGATAGAGATATGAGATGGACAGATAGAGAGATATGAGATGGACAGATAGAGATATGAGATGGACAGATAGAGATATGAGATGGACAGATAGAGATATGAGATGGACAGATAGAGATATATGAGATGGACAGATAGAGAGATATGAGATGGACAGATAGAGAGATATGAGATGGACAGATAGAGATATATGAGATGGACAGATAGAGAGATATGAGATGGACAGATAGAGAGATATGAGATGGACAGATAGAGATATGTGAGATGGACAGATAGAGAGATATGAGATGGACAGATAGAGAGATATGAGATGGACAGATAGAGATATGAGATGGACAGATAGAGATATATGAGATGGACAGATAGAGAGATATGAGATGGACAGATAGAGATATGAGATGGACAGATAGAGATATGAGATGGACAGATAGAGAGATGTGAGATGGACAGATAGAGAGATATGAGATGGACAGATAGAGATATATGAGATGGACAGATAGAGATATGAGATGGACAGATAGAGAGATATGAGATGGACAGATAGAGATATGAGATGGACAGATAGAGAGATATGAGATGGACAGATAGAGATATGAGATGGACAGATAGAGATATGAGATGGACAGATAGAGATATATGAGATGGACAGATAGAGAGATATGAGATGGACAGATAGAGATATGAGATGGACAGATAGAGATATATGAGATGGACAGATAGAGAGATATGAGATGGACAGATAGAGAGATATGAGATGGACAGATAGAGATATATGAGATGGACAGATAGAGATATGAGATGGACAGATAGAGAGATATGAGATGGACAGATAGAGATATGAGATGGACAGATAGAGAGATATGAGATGGACAGATAGAGATATGAGATGGACAGATAGAGATATGAGATGGACAGATAGAGATATGAGATGGACAGATAAAGATATATGAGATGGACAGATAGAGATATGAGATGGACAGATAAAGATATATGAGATGGACAGATAGAGAGATATGAGATGGACAGATAGAGATATGAGATGGACAGATAGAGATATGAGATGGACAGATAGAGAGATATGAGATGGACAGATAGAGAGATATGAGATGGACAGATAGAGATATGAGATGGACAGATAGAGATATATGAGATGGACAGATAGAGATATATGAGATGGACAGATAGAGATATATGAGATGGACAGATAGAGAGATATGAGATGGACAGATAGAGATATGAGATGGACAGATAGAGATATGAGATGGACAGATAGAGATATGAGATGGACAGATAGAGATATGAGATGGACAGATAGAGATATGAGATGGACAGATAGAGATATATGAGATGGACAGATAGAGAGATATGAGATGGACAGATAGAGATATGAGATGGACAGATAGAGATATGAGATGGACAGATAGAGAGATATATGAGATGGACAGATAGAGAGATATGAGATGGACAGGTAGAGATATGAGATGGACAGATAGAGATATGAGATGGACAGATAGAGATATGAGATGGACAGATAGAGATATGAGATGGACAGATAGAGATATGAGATGGACAGATAGAGAAATATGAGATGGATAGATAGAGAAATATGAGATGAACAGATAGATATATATGAGATGGACAGATAGAGATATGATATGGACATATAGAGATATGAGATGGACAGATAGGGAGATATGAGGTTAATCATCACCCCACATGTGAATTACTTTTGCTGTCACATGGATGATGTCATACAGATCAAGCTGGGTTCCAGTGTTTCCACCACGTCAGAAGGTTTGCAACAAGTGTGTGGAACTGTGCCCCTGGGGAAGCAATGCTGCATCTGGGGATTTTACTCTGAGAGGCCCCGTGGGGCTGATGGAGACCGGGCCAGGAGAGGCCCCGTGGGGCTGATGGAGACCGGGCCAGGAGAGGCCTAGTGGGGCTGATGGAGACCGGGCCAGGAGAGGCCTCGTGGGGCTGATGGAGACCGGGCCAGGAGAGGCCTCGTGGGGCTGATGGAGACCGGGCCAGGAGAGGCCTCGTGGGGCTGATGGAGACCAGGCCAGGAGAGGCCTCGTGGGGCTGATGGAGACCGGGCCAGGAGAGGCCTAGTGGGGCTGATGGAGACCGGGCCAGGAGAGGCCTCGTGGGGCTGATGGAGACCGGGCCAGGAGAGGCCTCGTGGGGCTGATGGAGACCGGGTCAGGAGAGGCACTGTGGGGCTGATGGAGACCGGGCCAGGAGAGGCCTCGTGGGGCTGATGGAGACCGGGCCAGGAGAGGCCTCGTGGGGCTGATGGAGACCAGGCCAGGAGAGGCCTCGTGGGGCTGATGGAGACCGGGCCAGGAGAGGCCTAGTGGGGCTGATGGAGACCGGGCCAGGAGAGGCCTCGTGGGGCTGATGGAGACCGGGCCAGGAGAGGCCTCGTGGGGCTGATGGAGACCGGGTCAGGAGAGGCACTGTGGGGCTGATGGAGACCGTGGGGCTGATGGAGACCGGGAGAGAGGCCTCGTGGGGCTGATGGAGACCCGGGCCAGGAGAGGCCTCGTGGGGCTGATGGAGACCGGGCCAGGAGAGGCCTCGTGGGGCTGATGGAGACCGGGCCAGGAGAGGCCTCGTGGGGCTGATGGAGACCGGGCCAGGAGAGGCCTCGTGGGGCTGATGGAGACCGGGTCAGGAGAGGCACTGTGGGGCTGATGGAGACCGGGCTAGGAGAGGCCTCGTGGGGCTGATGGAGACCGGGCCAGGAGAGGCCTCGTGGGGCTGATGGAGACCGGGCTAGGAGAGGCCTCGTGGGGCTGATGGAGACCGGGCCAGGAGAGGCCTCGTGGGGCTGATGGAGACCGGGCCAGGAGAGGCCTGGGTCGGGCTGTGTGGTCGAGACGTTCATACGGGAGACAGACTGACTGGGACACTCCACATGTGGCATTTCTAAGTCAAAGTCCTCCCCACCATAAAACGACTCCACCGCGGCAGACGCCAACAGATCAGCCAGACAAAAACACACTCTCTAATTGACACTCCCATTCCTTCTCTTTTCCTCTCTGTCTTTCCTACTCTCTTTCTTCCCCTCCCTCACTAGTCATCTCTCATGACCTTATTGTCATTTTGCCCGTCTCTCGCTCTCTCCTTCCCACAGATTCCCTCCAGCGTCCGTGTCCGTGTTTCACTGGGTGAGGAGATTAACGAAACAATCCCCAACTCACAGACTGATTGACGAGAGAAGCTGGAAGGAGAGAACATTCAGAGCCTAGTAATACTAGCTACAAGTTGAGTTTTGTTCAATGTCAGGAGGGCTATGTGAAAATCCTTGATACAGGGGTGATTCATCAAACACCGAGTGACCACAGGCCTGATAGCTGCAAATGTTACATGATTAGAGAAAAACATGCCTCTGTCTGCGTTCAATCTCCAATGTGGGTTTTGTGAAAAGGTGTGTGTGTGTGTGTCTTCGCTGAAGGTCGAAAAGCCTCAGGGTAGTGTGGTCAAATATGTCACTTAACTAGTGACTAAGACAATTAGAAAGTACTTCTCAAGGTAATGTACGGCACACTGGAGAGCTTGGCCAGTCAAAGGATTGTTGTTTAGACTGCGGCTCATCTCGACGCCTGAGTTGAATACAAAATAAGAACAACGTTCAAAGAGAGGAAAGTTTGAGGCTTTTATGACAATAGTGTGAATAAATTACAGTGTTTTTTTACGGGTGCACTTTACCGCATGAAAACACACATTAAGAATAGAGACAGGGTCAGAGTGTTGTTAACCACTGGGCTCTGTTTAGCACACGGAAAGGACGAACAATACCATCTCATTCTCATCATCCCTCCATCCTTGGAATATGTAATTACAAGTGTCCGGAAGAACTTCCCTTTCTCCGGTCTACGATTCTCCGCTCTCGGCGGTTGTGTTTGTTTTCTCAGCCGCCCCAGAATGTGTTCTGGTCGTCTTCTACCCACACACCTCTAATCCTTCAGTAATGCTTCCGTCAACTCCGATCACAGCTTCACCCGCAAAGAGAGATGGCGGAAGGGCAGAGATTGTCGGTGATGTTGTTGTCAGCGCGCGTACCTCCCAGAAGGTAAAACCAAATCTACCAGGCAAATGGAAACACATTGCTGACGCAACACGAAGGTGTGCCTCCGGCTTGAACACTGCAATTAGATTGAATTGACTCTACTGTACCTCACACCAGTCACCACCAATCACCGGGTCATAGTCACACCAGGGCAAAAACAGTAAAAGCTCTGTTGGGCTTTACAGTTCCTTCTGTGGAACAGAACTGTTGCATGTCGTGCTGTTATATATAAGTGGGTCTTGGGGGTGCATGAATGGATAATACTGAGGTCTGTGTGCTTGGATAAGAAGCAGCCTGTCACTCTGGTCCTTCCTTCCTGTCAGCCTCTTGTAACTGGAGGTTGTTTCCTCCGGTACCAGTTGGACACCTGTGGCTCTGATTCTCTTGGGTTGTCCTCTGGATGAGTCTGTTTCCCCTGGGTGCACTCTGGATGAGTCTGTTTCCACAGGGTGCACTCTGGATGAGTCTGTTTCCACAGGGTGCACTCTGGATGAGTCTGTTTCCCCTGGGTGCCCTCTGGATGAGTCTGTTTCTCCTGGGTGCACTCTGGATGAGTCTGTTTCTTCTGGGATGTCCTCTAGATGAGTGTCTGTTTCTTCTGACTTGTTCTCTATATGAGTGTCTGTTTCTCCTGGATTGTTCTCTAGATGAGTGTCTGTTTCTCCTGGATTGTCTTCTAGATGAGTGTCTGTTTCTTCTGGGATGTCCTGTAAACGTGTGTCTGTTTCTTTTGGGTTGTCTTCTCGATGAGTGTCAGTTTCTCCTGGGACGAACCGCAAACTGTGATTGGGACTAGATGTAGGTCAGAGCGGAGATGTAAACACTCTAGCAATGTGTTTGTCTGTCTGGTCTTGGGGCCTGTCTGCTTGACTGTTAGTCACACAACAACATCGGATGTGGGAACATGATGAAATAATACTTATGTCTCTTAGGCTTCCTCCTTGCTCATCCAACCACGACTAGTTGTTGACAGCAGTAAGCAGTCTAACTACTCTCAACAACGTCTCCGGTAAATTAACATACTAACTATAGTGAAAAGGGACCTCTGTCAAATAACAGATTTGATTTAAGAAACTAAATACCGGGCCGGGGATATGCTTCGGCAATAAGAAGGGGACGTACGTGACTATTAAATAATGGCAATATGCTGTTCATAAAGGCATTAAAGAACAAATCACTCCATGCAATAAAAAGAAACTTAGACTGACGTGGGGCAGTTGGAATAGGTAACTTGGTGCAGGTGGAATAGGTAACTTGGTGCAGTTGGAATAGGTAACTTGGTGCAGTTGGAATAGATGACTTGGTGCAGTTGGAATAGGTAACTTGGTGCAGTTGGAATAGGTAACTTGGTGCAGTTGGAATAGGTAACTTGGTGCAGTTGGAATAGGTAACTTGGTGCAGTTGGAATAGATGACTTGGTGCAGTTGGAATAGGTAACTTGGTGCAGTTGGAATAGGTAACTTGGTGCAGTTGGAATAGGTAACTTGTTGCAGTTGGAATAGGTAACTTGGTGCAGTTGGAATAGGTAACTTGGTGCAGTTGGAATAGGTAACTTGGTGCAGTTGGAATAGGTAACTTGGTGCAGTTGGAATAGATGACTTGGTGCAGTTGGAATAGGTAACTTGGTGCAGTTGGAATAGGTAACTTGGTGCAGTTGGAATAGGTAACTTGGTGCAGTTGGAATAGGTAACTTGTTGCAGTTGGAATAGGTAACTTGGTGCAGTTGGAATAGGTAACTTGTTGCAGTTGGAATAGGTAACTTGGTGCAGTTGGAATAGATGACTTGGTGCAGTTGGAATAGGTAACTTGGTGCAGTTGGAATAGGTAACTTGGTGCTGTTGGAATAGGTAACTTGGTGCAGTTGGAATAGGTAACTTGTTGCAGTTGGAATAGGTAACTTGGTGCAGTTGGAATAGGTAACTTGGTGCAGTTGGAATAGGTAACTTGGTGCAGTTGGAATAGGTAACTTGGTGCAGTTGGAATAGATTACTTGGTGCAGTTGGAACTAATGACTTGGTGCAGTTGGAATAGATGACTTGGTGCAGTTGGAATAGATGACTTGGGGCAGTTTGAGTAGATAACATGGTGCAGTTGGAACAGATGACTATTTTCAGTAGTCTTTCCACCTCTGTTCATACCTATCAATGCTGAGTGACTTTGGCAAGAGACAAATTGTTTCGGAAAGACGACTGGGTTAGAGCATCTCTGAAACATCAAGACTTGTGGGGTCCTCCTGGTCAGCAGCGGTGAGTACCTATCGAGAGGGGTGGGAGAAGGAAAAACCCAAAAAGTAAGGACAGTTTGTTGGTTTCCTTAGGCTCATGGATGTGTGAGGGCAACGATGGCTTTCCTGTTTGGTTTGAACCGTCAAAATGTTCACTGTGACACAAGTCGCAAACAAACAATGATGGTTACGGGAGCAATGTGTCACAACACAAAGTGCATCACCTAGAATGGGAATGTGGCAGTCTGAACTGGAACGTAGAGCAGTGGAAGAACGGTGCCTGGTCCGATCAGGGGTCTTTTGCAAATGTCTTGGAGCCTGAAGCCACAGGACATGCTTGGGGGTCTTGGAGTATTTGTGCCTCAGCGGGCGCTAATTTGGGGGCGCATTCCTATTCCTTATCCTCATTGTAATGGTTCGTTTCAGATGATTAGAGAGAAATACTGTATGTTTGTCAGAAAAAAAAACAGAGACACATTTCACCAGATTCACCCACATCTTTCAGATCATATTTTGCCCAGGTCAAGCCTGAAGGGTCTACGGACTTTACACGCATTACAACCCAGACCATCTTAGCAACCCGTCTTGCTAAACCACCTGGGTCCAATCGCCCAAGCCGGACCTGTCTCCCCCTCCTCTCACTACACTTCATTTGTTTCAGATTGGTCACCCACCTCCTGTCACATGATCCAGGTGTACTGACTGGAACGATCTGATTTGCAATTTAAAACAGGAAGGCCTCTCCACTGCCATCGCCCCGGCCACAAGCTCCGTGCAGGTTTACTTCTGAACACATGTGCTGCTCAACCTTGGTAGAGTCCTGAGTGAGTGGCTCCAAACCAAAAACACAGCTAGTTGCCCCACAACACACCAACCCCGGTCAACCTTTCAACCAGCTCCAGCAATCATGTCACACATAATTAATGTACATAATGACTCCTAATTGGAGAAAAAGAGGGCACGTTTAAATGACACGCAAATATACAGTACACACGCACGTGGGGGCCACGCAAACAGGGCCGCATACATACACACGTGCGCACACACACACACGCAGTCTGGAACTGCGTCACAGCACATAGAGAAGCCTGGAATCACTTACATGGCCAGGCGTCCATAAACCGACACAGGAAGAAGTGTGGCACCCAGAACGATACGGTTCACAGCTCAGGCAGGATCGTACAATGTGCTACTCAGAGTAGGCCAGTTCCAAACGCACAATTAAAAAGATACAGTGGTGACATTTAAACTATCAGTTTAGAACATTTATTGACATTTGCTGTAAACAGGGTGTTGTCTGGAATCTTTTGAAACACAGTCGCTCTTTTAAAAAATAAGGAGTTCAGACAGACGTCGTAGTTTGTGGGTGTACACATACAGAAATAAAGTGAAGGAAAGAAAAAAGGCGTAGGAAAAATAGAAAGAATAAAGGTGTGTGTGTGTGTGTTCAAACTAACTTTCCTCCAGCTACCATTCATATACAAGTCAGCTAGCCAGCTAATTTAGATATATCTTATCGAATCGCATAACTTTAAAATATTGTCAATGTGCATTTTGCAGCTGTATGTCAGAAAACTGTAACGCTATTGGTTATGGACAAGAGGACGGACGCAGTAGACATCCATAATTACATTACAAGTGGCGAACTTGTGCGTTATTCACAAAGCAGTAGTTCACATGAGTATATATTGTATGTATTGTATCCAACTGAGCAAATAGTTCTGTCAATGTGTTTTGAATTGCACAAACATTTCAACCAATATTTTTTTACCTGGGTTAGGATCCGAAATCTATCAGCTTGGTCGGTTTCTCAGAATTACTTACTGATTGTTTTTGCTCTTGTTGGTGTGTGTGTGTTTGTGTGTGTGTGTGTGTGTGTGCGCTCCACACACAGCATCACACACACTGCCACACCGTCACACACACGTCACACACACCGTTACCCTCACACTACCGCCACAAACACCATCACACACACCGTCACACACACCGTCACACACACGTCACACACACTGTTACCCTCACACTACCGCCACAAACACCATCACACACACCATCACACACACCATCACTCACACCATCACACACACCATCACACACACCGTCACACACACCGTCACACACACTACCTACACACACACCGTCACACACACCTCACACTATCTACACACACACTGACACCCTCTGTCTGTGAAGCCACACAGTGCAGTGGCCGCTAAACACACTCACACAAACATAGAGAGGAATGCCCCCCTGGCCAAGCACATTGACCTATGACCTTAAGTGACTTTAAGGAGAGCTCACCAGGACGCACTGTCCACCTGCCTTGTAGACACAGTCTGTACACATCACTCTGACACAACCCACTGAGACACAGTCTGTACACATCACTCTGACACAACACACTGAGACACAGTCTGTACACATCACTATGACACAACCCACTGAAAGAGACACAGTCTGTACACATCACTCTGACACAACCCACTGAGACACAGTCTGTACACATCACTATGACACAACCCACTGAAAGAGACACAGTCTGTACACATCACTCTGACACAACCCACTGAGACACAGTCTGTACACATCACTCTGACACAACCCACTGAGACACAGTCTGTACACATCACTCTGACACAACACACTAAGACACAGTCTGTACACATCACTCTGACACAACCCACTGAGACACAGTCTGTACACATCACTCTGACACAACCCACTGAGACACAGAGAAACAAACACAATGCAAACAAATACTACATACTAGCGCACAGAGACAAATGAACGAAGGTGTGCACACACACGTACACACACACACTCCATTAACGTAACATATGCCTAGCACACACGTACACACACACACACACACACACACTCCATTAACGTAACATATGCCTAGTCCCAAGACTCTAGTGTGTCTGACAGCTGAGTGAGCACCTTGGGGCAGGTAGAAAGGGCTCCCAGAGGATTACTAAGGTCAGATCTTGTCTAAATGATCCCTCCGCCTATCTGGACAACCATACGTCTAATTACAGTGCATTACCTCCACTGAGGCCACAACATATACCTGTCATTACACACACACACACACAGACACACAGACACACACACACACACACACACACACACACACAGGAGGAGGTGGGAAGGTGCTCTACATTAAGGCCTGGTTTGTGAGTCAGTGACAGCCAGCCAGTGGAGCTGCTGCCATAAACCAGTGACAATATAGCAGGGCCTAATTGTTGAGTTTAACGCCTAGCGATTACAGGACCTCATAAAACGTCCCTTCCCCCTTCACAGTAGGGACCACACAGGGTGTCTGTGCCCGTCATCAGACACACTGTAGCCCATTATACAAGGCTGTGGGAGGAGAGATCTCTGCCCAGTTAGCTAAGGAGACCAATAAACGGTGTGTTTTTAAGATGTCAGGCAGTGCTTCTTTAGCTCTGTTGGATGTCGCTAGCCATCTTTGTCTGGACTGTAAGGTGAATGGAGAAGGGTAAGTTCAACTGCTGTCCAGTAAAAATGGCGTTCCGGTTGGAATTCAAGTTCTGACAATAAAGACTGACGTCCAACAGACATTCTTCAGTTCCATTTGAGGAAAAATAACAATTGTGTTGTTTCCTTCATAAATATTCTATGTGCATGTATACAACATTATGCTGCAGACTTCAGAGTCGGATTAGAGGGGACGATCAAAATTAATTTGCTCGAAACTGTAATTATGAACTCAAATAAAGAAGACAGGCAGTATAGTTTACCTTAAAATGCCTTCTCGCTCTGTTTGCCCACACCGGCCATACCATAACCAGACTGGGAAATGCAGATTCCAGCATAGTTCTACCAAATGTTTACCTGGGATTGTTGGTGCCGCAGTAGATCTAACAGAATAGTGAAACAGACGGGGTTGCTTCTGGCAAGTAGAGATTTGCTAATCTGAGAGTCAGAGCTGACATTCAAGTGAGTACGTTTCACCCCGGAAAACATGTGGGGGAATTGTGGGTCGTCTTTGTTGCCAGGGTTCCTGCAGCCAGAGTTTGGGGGAGGTCTCATTAAGATGGAAGGCGCTGGGTTCTATTGTTATGCTAAACAGGCACAGATGTGCGCACCCAAACTCCCCCTGGTGCGGGCCTGACGCCGAACGTCTAGAGTAGTCCTGAGGGAACCATTGTAATTGCTTTTGACAGGCTTCCTATTAGAATATATATATATATATGTGAGAAATATACATTTATCCTCTGCCTGTCAACACTGGTAATTATCTCAACATGTCTGGAGAAAGATAGTTATTGTGTACATATTATTATGGAATGGAATCAATTAGCAAATAATCACTAATATCTTGAAAATGTGTTATGTTCATAATCACTAACTGCTGATGCAGCGACAATAGTTTTACGTCAGCATTTCTTAAACGTGGTTCAAAGGTGTGTACATTTGAGTTTTTATGCTAGCTTTAAACAGATCAACACCCAATCGACAAATGTTATACATACAGGTCTAAGGCACTGTGTCTAAGAGGTAAATGTCTCAGCCCTTCGGATTGATGCGTACCACACGCTTCAATTGCAAACGTTTTTTTATATTTACAGACGACCAAGTGACGTCTGTCTCATTCGGTCACTCCACATCTGCAGAAAGACAGCAAGGCGACATGGAAACACTTCTACTGCATTTATTTATATATTACCTGGTTCACTGCTGAACACAGTAAAAGAAAAACGATGCTGCTAGCACGAACAAAGTAGAATCAGGCAATATGACATCACCATAATACATCACGCCTGTGTAATGATTGGCTCGTAGGGGTTAAGCATTGACCATTTGCATAAACTGTGTAGGACCTTGGGATGGCCAGGACTGAGTTTGGGGAACATTGTGCCTGACTGCTCCGGTCCAAATGAACCGAGACCCAGAGCCTCTGCAGAAAACCGCGCAGCCAGGTGTTCTCCTCCTTGCATTTGGTGTAGTCGGTTATTTTTCTACCCTTGAATGACTTCCAGAACCTAAACATCCCCTGGAAACAGCAGCTGAAATGTTGGCACACGCTTTGTTCGTCTTCTTCACTCCGACACGCATATGAAGGGTTATTTCCGGCTCTGTTACCCACTTAGGTGTGTGTGTGTGTGTGTGTGCGTGTGTGTGCGTGTGTGTGTGCGTGTGTGTGTGTGTGTGGTTGCGACATGGTGTTAGCAGTGAGGTATGGGACTCTGGAGGGGCTCAACCTCTCCTAACAGAAAGCAGGTTCATATCCTGAACGCACAGGCTCAGGTGGTTTTTCAAAATCTCTGATCCGTGCCGAAATACAAGGCACACCTACTGATGGGGCCATATCAATACAAACTAGCCCTGACGAAACTCTCAAACACAGACATTTGTTTTACTGTCCTTGTGCGAAACAAATAATCACACGCTAAAAATAGTATTTGTGCTGTGACCTCATTGATAATATGACCTTAAGTGGTTTATCAAAAAGTTTAAGATAATGGATGCATTTTTTTTTTATGTTTCTAACGGGTTCTTGAGCAAATCAAAACCTCAACCTATGCTCTAGCCAGAAACTAATAGGAAAAAAAATCTAAGTCAAGAAACCCAGTGGATACAAAAAAGTAGTGAAAAAATCTTTATTGGAAGGCTAAAACATATAAAAAACACCAACGCGTATCAGCCCACTGGCCTTCATCAGGGTGTGCTCTAGCCACTAAGCTCCACAGGGCTAATTTTTCTATGGGATTCCTATCAAAACAGTGATGTACGATGTTTAAAAACCCTGAATCAAAAGTGGTGAATACTTCGGGAATCCATGCAGACTCACCAGACCAGTGTTCGGGGTTTCACAAGTGATGTTTATTTAGTTACCGGTAGTCATTTTCTCGAAGTCAGAAAGCAAAATCTAAATTGAAAATCTCAAATTCCTGAAACTGTCATTCCATCGATACTGATGAAAAAGTGGAAAATTGTAAAAAAAAAAAAATATATATATATATATATATTAGCACGTTGAACCGTTAGACCCAATTATATTGTGATGTTGCATACAAGTGCGATTGAAGTGTGCAATTAGAGAAGCACTATTTGCGCGCCTTCAAGATCCACTCTGGTCACATTAAATTGCCAAGCTCCTCCAAAGCCTTCTTTAAATTGTGATTGAGATAGAGATGACAGGGGTGAATTAGTTTTTATAGAAAAGCTAGGATTATCCCCTGAGGTGATGATGGGACGTGAAGTAGCAGGAATTGCCCTGCTCAAATTAACTGGACCGTTTGTTTTTCCCACACCGGAATTCTCCGGAATGCTCTGATTGTCAATTCAGTTCAAAGTCTTCCTCTTAAAAACTGGACCGTGCCTTTGATATTGGGTCCATTTCGAGCCACTTACGCTCCGTATTTACCGTTGGTCATTATTGGATTGGGCGGCCGTGTGTATCCGTATATTGAGATATTCCTCAACTCTCTGTTGTGACAGTTTGGATTGAAACCCTCTGAAGGGGAATCTTCCTTACAGGGCTCAGAGTAAATCCCCCATCTGACCACATCCTATTGTTTACACCTCAACCACCGTTAAAAGAAACCTCCTCAAGGTCCCGCAACAATGTAGCCCGTAAGTCCCCCTGATAAAGAAGAAAGGAGAGACCAACAGTATAGGCTCAGCTCCCGCTTTCCTTCTCTCCCTGAAGCCCCTGGTTCCCTGTGAGAAGCTCTTAATCAGGGACCAAACAATATGGGACTGGATTCTTGCTCTTTCACAGGGGCCTGATCTAATAAGCAGAGGGACTTGCGTCTGATCTGAGGGATTACTGCCAGAGTTCCAGCCCGGTGGGGGAAGGCCTGCGAGGAGAGGGGGAGGATATGAGCCGAGGCTGGGTCCAGTCAGGGGGCCTTTATTTTTAAACAGGGGGCATTGGGCTTCTTTTGATGCTCCTTCTCAAGCTCCATTAGTGGTTAAGAGGGTGTGGTTCGTTTAATAAAGCCTTCTGTGACGTTCGCAACTCAGTGCGTTGATGTCTTCATAGGAGGGCCTGGTGGGTTCCTGTAGTGATGGAAACATGGTCAGACGCTGTACTATAATTAGATACCAACTTGTTTAACGTTCTGATCAATTCATATTGAAACACAACGAGCTTGATTAACGCATCAGAAACAGGTCTCCCAAACATTTGGTTCAGATAAAAGCAGAGCAAAGCAAAACAATTATACATGCTTATGATGTAATCTATCAAATGGGATTGAACCTTTCCATCTGCAACATACACTATATGTAACATATCAAATGGGATTGAACCTCCACATCTGCAACATACACTATATGTAATATATCAAATGGGATTGAACCTCCCCATCTGCAACATACACTATATGTAATATATCAAATGGGATTGAACCTCCCCATCTGCAACATACACTATATGTAATATATCAAATGGGTTTGAACCTCCCCATCTGCAACATACACTATATGTAATATATCAAATGGGATTGAACCTCCCCATCTGCAACATACACTATATGTAATATATCAAATGGGATTGAACCTCCCCATCTGCAACATACACTATATGTAATATATCAAATGGGATTGAACCTCCCCATCTGCAACATACACTATATGTAATATATCAAATGGGATTAAACCTCCACATCTGCAACATACACTATATGTAATATATCAAATGGGATTGAACCTCCACATCTGCAACGTACACTATATGTAATCTATCAAATGGGATTAAACCTCCACATCTGCAACATACACTATATGTAATATATCAAATGGGATTGAACCTCCACATCTGCAACGTACACTATATGTAATCTATCAAATGGGATTGAACCTCCCCATCTGCACACACACACACACACACACACACACACACACAGACTCACACACACACACACACACACACACACACACACACACACACACACACACACACACACACACACACACACACACACACACACACACACACACACACACACACACACACACACTGATACTGTATGCTCCCCTTTCATCCAACTAGCTGACCCCATGCCATTAAGACAAGTGAGAAACGTCACAAAACACTTCTAATGGCAGGACAATTGGGAGTTTTCTTAATGTGACGTTTTATTTTCCTAATTCACTCCTCGGGTGCTGAAACCTCAATGAATCGTTAGGTGAGAACTTTCCACCCCCCGTTCTCAGATGCACACAAACACACACACCCGCGCGCGGGCGCGCACACACACAGAAACACACACACAATGGGGAGGTTAGAGTTATCAAAACATCAGCGATACCCATGCAGAATGTTCAACCTGGTCAAATAAACGTTTCACATTTGGCCGGTGTGGTGAGGAATGCGGAGGGAGAACCCACATGATGTTTAGGAGAGGATAGAGAGACAGTAGTAGATTGGATCATGTTAGGCTGAATTCCAACACTAACTGGAGATAACAAGCACCAGCTCAGTTATTTCAGTCTCTCGGGACCCAGACTTCAAAGGGAGGGCCTCGGCTAAACAAATAATTAACAAAGTCGGTTAGATTAATTAAAAAGGAAGAGTTCAGGGAAGGTTCGGCCTGCTGTCATGAGCCTGGTAGAACTGCCCCTCCCAGATAGATGGATAGACAGACTGGAGAGAAAGAAAATCAAAGGAGACAGACGAGAAACGAGTGAAAACACTGACTGTCATTATATAATCCGAGGTGAGTGTGGGAGAGGCCAAGGAGACTCTCTCCCTCCCTTGTTCCAGGCCATGTTGTGGCATCAGTCGCCTCCTTGCATTACAAAGTTGGGGGGGACTCTCAGTCCTTCTATTGTCAGGGGGACCAGGGCAGGTAATAATTAACACAAACATGGGACAATAGCAGAGCACCAACCAGCATGGAGTTAATCAGTGATCAACTCCACCTCACATTCACAATGTCCCCCTCCCCCACCTCACACCCGCCCTCACCCCAGACACGGCTCACACACACTGACCCTGGCGATTATCGACGGCCCCTTCGTCAGCCCCATTGGCTCTGCATACCACAGTGTGCTATCAGTTCATGGGCATCAGATGGGCTAGTCCCATTAGCATAAGTATGCAATGCTATCAACGCTATCAGACACTTTAAAAGAGCTTGGGGCTCAGAAGGTCGCTGAAGGTGTGGGAGGAATCCAGCATATCACTAATGTGATCAGATGAAGACGACCAGGGACAGAGGAATGTGGTTGACTGAGGTTATGTGTGCACCTCCTGTCGAAATAATCTGTAAGAATCAGAAATAACTGAAAACAGCTAATGGGTTGGATTGACCTGACATGCAGGAATGACTTGTCATCAATATCAGCTGTTGTCTGTGTGGCTTAGAATAGAGGAGCAATAGTTCAAAGTTCAAAGTCCCAAAATCCCGAGACAAATAGTATCTGTAGCTTGTACAAACCATGAAACATGTATTTTCTTTGACAATTACAGTAAGTACTGTGATGTTTGACATCAACCGACTGCAGTAAAACAATCCCTACCACATAACACAATCCTAAATAATTATAAAATGTTATCCAAAATGTACGTCTTTTAAGTGCAGAGGTGAGTTTACAGAAATGTCTTCATTCGCTGCTCTTTCTACCTGGTGCTAAAGTGTACAGCTTGTATATCACACACCAAGTTTACAACAGACATGGGCCTTATTTCCAGATATCTAAAGGAGGTGGGATAAGACATATATTTTAAGGTAAAGCATCTTCTAAGGTTTAAACAGGAAATACAGTAACCCTATATGTTCCAAAAACAAACACACCCGCCTTTTCTGCCAAATTGCCCAAGCATCACTAGAAAAGATTTGTGTGTGTGTGTGTCTGCATGCAATAAATCTAAAACAACATGCATCTAATTAACAAAACAAGTAGGTAAAGTACTGATAGCATTGCATAAAGTGTTGATGTTGTAGAAACATCAACACATACTCCTTGTGTCTTCCCTGGTGCCAGGGAGGCACTGGGCGCTGTCTAGAGTTTCGTTAGGGAGGGAAACAAGATATTGGCTAGTGACAGTTTATTTACCACAGATTCTTGGCATACTTAAGGTCGATGTCAAATGATTCATTGCTGTGGCTCGGGGTGTCTGTCCCGTGGTGATGGGCCAAAGAGTATGAATTCAGCAAATAAACCATGTCTTATCTTTTTATGACTTCCCTCTTGCCTCGTTTATTTGCGTACTTTGACTTTCGCTAAAGACGTTGTACAAATCTGACCTGACCTGTGTTAAAACCGAGTCTCGTAAAACAGGGGGCAGAAAAGTGAACTGATCTGACAGAGAAGCGTGAAGTCTGCATGGTGTCTGACACAACAGGACAATGGGTAAAAATAGAAAAATCCAACATAAAGTGAAAAACATAAACCTCTATAAGCCAAAAAGTTTCATTAATTAGTAATGTACTGTTTAACATTGTACATTGAGACGACTTGTAATAACCTGGGGCTGGTTTTAAATTGGACAGAGCTGCTTCCTGGCATAGCTTTGATTCAGCAAGGTGAACCTAAGATGCTGATAATGTATTTATATTTCTGTTGACCATGTTGATTTAAGAACAAAACCAGTGAGGAAAAATGTGTACCAGATTTAACCAGCTTGGCAAGAAGAGAGAACCAGAAGAGTAGAACCATGAAGAAAGAACTAGATAATCAAAGATGGTATAAAAATATAAAGAGAAGGCGATTGAGATAGAGAGGGAGAGAGTCAGAAAGAGAGAGAGAGACAGAAGGAAAGAAAGACGGAGGCAGACAGAAAAAGAGAAAGACAGAGGGAGTTTGGGTCGTTTTCTGAGAGGGCTGTTAGAGTAGGGGATCTGCAGGGAAACACAGGAGCTGCAGATAATAGGATTTAATGGGGCATTCACATTCAGCTGGCCAGCACAATGGAGTGGCATTGGGATTTGGGAGCTACGCTGATTGTTGGACCGGTGTGCTTTAGTGCCGGCCGGGAGAACCAAGCTCTGGATAACCGTGGGGAAGGACTCATTGCTGAGTGGAAGGTCAGTTTTAAAAGAGGAGAGAGAGAGAGAGCAGGGAGAGAGAAAGTTAGAGAGAGGATAAGGAAGGGAAGAGAAAGAGGATTGAGAAGACAAGAGAAAGAGAGAACATGTGAGAGAGAAAAGAAACAGAGCAGTCAGAACAAATGAAGCAAACAAAGATATACTGCTACAGGTGGATGAGGAAAAAATGGAGAGGGGTGAGAGAAGGAGAGAAAGCAGTGTGAGGAGAGAAAAAAGACAAAAACACGCAACTGGAAAAGGATGAGAAGAGACAAAACGAGAAGAAGGGAAAGAGATAAAACGAGAAGAAGAGTTGCATCAAGGGGGCTTGTTCTCTCCAGCAACACTGTTTCATAGCTAAATGCCAGGCGGCAGACAGGAAGTTCAATGGTGACCAGGGATTACTCAACATGTTACATACGTGTTACATACAGTGGTCCATAGTGTGGCAGTAGCCTGCATGGGTCTCAACATAGAGTACACACAGGGGAGAAGAAAACCTGCATTTGATTAAACAGCAGAAACACGTTATAGGCAAGTCTCTGTTTTCAGTTGGTTTGGCATGAACGTGTGTGCGTGTGTGTGTGTGTGCGTGTGTGTGTGTGTCTAAGTGCGTTCGTTGGATAGGGGCCACATTCTCACACCATTGTGTCTGACATGAAAGATGTCCAGTGTTCTGCTCTCAAGCAGAAAATTGTTGGCAGAAAGTTAGAGCTCCTGCCCACTGCGTAGTTGCCTGTGCGGGTCTTTAGCAATGGGTGTGTGTGTGTGTGTGTGTGTGTGTGTGTGTGTGTGTGTGTGTGTGTGTGTGTGTGTGTGTGTGTGTGTGTGTGTGTGTGTGTGTGTGTGTGTTACTCCGCAGCTTCTGATGAATGAGAAGACCGACGCTCCATTCAAACACAGTTCACCCTTCAGATCTGTCTCTCAGGGCCGGTTTGTCGTGGCATTAGTTCTGTCTTTCTCGCACTCTCCCGCTTTATGAGATTACAGACGAATCCTGCACCCGCAAAATCCTACATTTTAACAAATATAGAGAAATATCTCAAACTTAAAAGTTATTTTAAATAATGACAAACGTAACTAAATTATAAAAATATATAATGTTGACACGGTGTAATCAGTTGCATTCATAATAAGACACGCGTGATCTGACTGAATTAAATGGATCAATTACCGTGCGGTTTTCCTGATACCGCAATTAAAGCGTGGATTGATCACAGTAATTGAATGAGCCTACAAACATCTAACCTTATAATTGCACGTGTTTGACAGAACCTCCATTCTCATGTTGTTTACGAACCTAATTCAGCATGCAATAAATGCAGGTCTAAAGCCATGTCGAAAAAACAACTACATTTGCATAATGAGCTCTTAATTTGATGCTTTTTCTGAAGGACAATTAGGTCATCTCCAGTAGTGTTTTGTCAAATTTGGGAACAACCGTGGTAAATACATAGCATATTAAGCATTTATACTAAAATGCCATTCAATTCATGAGTTTGAATTACTTCCCAATAACATATTATTTTGGTCAAAATCTTAGTCTAGTATTCCAACACAGTTGTTGACATTTTAAGTCATATCTAGTCATGTGCTAAAACTGGTTGAATGAGACTTGCTATCTAATGGAGCTACAATCCAGAAAGTAATTTGAGGGTGAATGGAGAGTCTGCAGCAGGGTTATTGGTTTACATTCGTCACCAGGGGCAGCCTCTGGGGGGATTTGTTTTGGGGGTGGGGGTTACAGGATCTTACCCCCTCCTCCCCCTCCCCCCCATCGCTCGTTTAGTCCATTGTTGTGACTCTGGGGCTCTCAGTGCTGTGGAGTCGGATTGGCAGAGGGACGTATCCACACATAACCCCGTAGCATTATCAAGGCGTCCTGTTCAGAGATATACAGTATGCTTAACCATCTATTGGAAAGGGAAGGAAAACCCTCGGTGCGCTCAGATTGACTCTTTCAGGCTCTGATGCAGAATAATTACCGGACTGAGAAAAGGGACCACGTCTCATCGGAGATCTGCTGGATTCTTTCCGCCACAATCATCACGGATCCGGTTCCTTCCAATAGCGAGACAAGGACACATCGAGCTGCAAACGTGTCCGAAGTCTCTCTCTGTGGATTTGTCTCTTTCTGCTGCGTGAAACCCTATTAAGTTCTTATTCTGCACAATCTGCGCAGGCTCAAGTGTACTTTGCCCCGCTCCGGGCTCATTGACTGCGTGCACATTGAGTGCGTGCACACCAGTGAGCAGCTGTCCCTGGTGTTTTGGTCTTTCTGATGGATTTATGCATTTACTAGACAGTCTCTTACGATTTCACCAATGCGCACACTGAAGACAATTATATAGTCAAAGATAAAGAGAGCATCTGGGCAGAAAAACACATGAAGATTATATGTCAATATTCACCTGGAACTAAGATATTTTGGAGCCCAGTCGAACTGAATTAAGGTTTGAATATCAAGAACAAAGGAGAAAAAACAGGTATAATGTTTGCATCTTTATATTTCTCATCAAGTTTGTTTAATTATTTGTATGTTAGGAAATAAATGCTTTTTTTCTTAATTGGCTCCACACAACACGTTATAACCCAATGAGTAGCACTGTTGGTTATGGTTCCACTAAAAACTTTAATTCATATAAATCGGCTTGACTAATATGCAAGAGTTTAAAATACATTTGGGAATAAGGCAACCGGTAGCAGAAAATTCCATTAATGCAACATATTATTTATAGAAATGGAAAATGCCTACGAATGTCAGTGTTTACAAGTACACACTGTGAGAATGTGACATGATCTGCTCATAGAACAGTTACTGTACAACACAGTCGCTGTCATATTTAATTGGTTTAGGGAGCGTGTGAATCAGATGCCGGCACACATAACATGGGGTTGTTTTATGTTGCTTATCTGAGAATGTCTGCAACTGGACACTTTATATGGTTTACCATCGCAGTTGTAGGGCCACATGTAACTCTCTCGGATAAATGTAAGTTATTGGGAATTTCTCAGGGAGATCTTCAAGTTAATGTTACAGGACTAGTTGGTAACGGATCCGAATAGTTTGTATCACAGCAATAACATTTGTGATAGTAAACGAATGAATTACATGAAACAATTTTCTTTGTTACTTTCGTAACACACTGAAATCACTTATTTTATAACAAATTCCCCACATTCCGGGACCACATCGAAATAAACCTGCGACTAGACCTACAAATACAAATAGAGCTTTTCCAGCACTAACTAAATTTTTAATATAATATGACATGGACATGTTCATGTGGTCGTTATAAACTGCGAGACACACATCAGGACCCACTTCTTATAAGGTCGAAAACAAATGTTCGACCTTATAAGAAGTAATAGGCTCGTTTTTACTGCGCATGCTGCTGTTGGTCCTTATACAGGAACTTACATGAGTGTTTTTATAGTAACTAACTCCTCAACCATGACTATTATTTACCTTAATTCTCGGCAACTATAAAGAGGCACATCATCACATGTTGAAGTTATTCATGAAGCTGGAGAAATAGGTCAAAGGGCAGTAACTGGTCGCTAAGTACATCTGAAATAATCTGAAATACAAAGTAATTCAATCTACAAGGTTATATAGGGGAACAGAAAAAAGTAGTTAAGTGCTGCTCACTGGAATCACACACTGTAGTTGTACACAATGTCCAACTAAGTCTGTCTTGTCTTTTCAGGTCCTGTTTGAGGAGTGTGTTGGCTTTTCCAATGCCCGGAATTGGTGTGTGAGGCCTGGGTTCCAACCCGTTGTTCGTTTGTAATTGTACATACAGGAACATCTGCAAGATGGTGAATCTCCACACGGTTGGCATCATTAAACTCTGTCTGGCCGTTGGACTCCTGGCCAAAGACATGAGGTCAGAGGAAGGAAAGACAAAAGGTAGAGTTATCTAGCCATTTTTGTTTTCTTCTTCTATCTTCTTGTAGGTTATTTCCTCTGACGACTCACCCAAATCCCTTTTTATCGGTAATGTTTGTGTGGTGCTCCCGGTCAGCAGAGTACCCACTGACAGTGGTCGAGGAGGGACAAACCGGCAACAGGGTATTTGGTGGCCAAGGGCCCATTAATGCACGATACGGCTGCATATGGATGTGGGGTTGTGTAGCCGCAGGTTGGTCAGACTGCCCCAAATTACCCATGTCTGTCGTCGAGAGCACCTGGGTCACGCATGCGTTGGAAATGGACCACGGGGCAGTAAGGGAATTTTGCCCGAGTCCCGCTTTGTTTACCCGGGGAAGTGATGGCACCATGATGCACTGTGGGAAACAACAAGCTGGTGGATGGTGTGAGATGCTCTGGGCAATGATCTGCTGGGAAGTGCAGGCTTCAGACATTCATGTGGACGTCCATTTGACACATCCATAGATACATCCCTTCCTGACACTAGTGTTCCCTGATGGATGTGGCCTCATTAAGCATGATAACGCGCATAACGAGAATGGAACATGTTTATGCTGTTCAATTTCCCCTGGCCTTCAAATTCCCCCGAACGGCGACTCTACGTTGCATCTCACAGGACTGCTGCTAATGTCTTTGGTGCTAGACGCCGCAGGACACTGTTTTGGCGGCACGCGAAGAACCGGCATATTAGGCGGGTGGTTACAATGTTTTTGCTCATCAATGTATACTCGAGAGGCGACAGGGCAGGTTTGATCCAGTCCAATTCAAGGAAGGAGAAAGGTTATAATCATTTTGTTGTGGGTGGTGGTGATGGAGGGGGGGGGGGCTCCCACCCCAGTGTTTTTGGTGCCGTAAACCATGCTACACGATCCCTCCAGGCCCAGAGGCGCGGAAGTATAAATGTCTCTGGCTCGTTGCCAACCAAGAAGGCCAGGGGCGTAGGAGGAGGAGAGAGGGCCTTCCATTGATGCCTTTTCAAACACACGCCCGTCTTCGTTTATTACCTGCCACCGCCATCCATTCATCTGCACGTTCTGTTATGATGTCTGCATGGTGACTGCAGGCGCAGAAAACCTTTAGCTTATTGGACGTACGCGATAATTCATCAAGGCAACACCACTCGGCAAAGGTACTCAGTTACCGGCCAGGAAAATAAAACACAGAGGTAACGAGAGAGAGTGACCAGAGGCAGCTGTCAGGAACGTTTTAAAGTGCGGTTGCAGAATGATGTAGATGATAGTTCTCTCAGAGGAGTCAAATGTGTGCCCTAAATATACTGTGGGTTAGCACAGACATCAGTGTGCCCCAAATATACTGTGGGTTAGCACATACATCAGTGTGCCCTAAACATACTGTGGGTTAGCACAGACATCAGTGTGCTCTAAATATACTGTGGGTTAGCACAGACATCAGTGTGCCCTAAACATACTGTGGGATAGCACAGACGTCAGTGTGCCCCAAATATACTGTAGGTTAGCACACATGCTTTGGATGTTGAGTGGTTAATTACTTGGCTCTTCTAATGTGTTATTATCACCAAATGTTTCACTAAGACAAGACACAAACAAGGCTCCCAGATGGTAAAGGACTTTTTGTACCACCAAGATGACCACATCAGTCTCGGTTTGAGCCTTGACTTTGTCACTAGCTGGCAAGTGGTGAGGCAAATTGGATGGCAAAAGGCCTAGGAGGAAGATGTGCAGTAATCTCAAACTCTCCCAATTCTATTGGAAGATGTTGCAATGAGACAGCAGCACTATGAGCACAACAAGATATGATGCATTTAAGAAGTGGTTGCAACGCAGTATAAAAAGTAGAATGATACAGTGCTGCACGTATACTGCTGCATTATGCGCTCAGCCTCCAGCCCTGGACATTCTACTGACAACTCTCTGCTCTATCTGTCCCTATCTGTCTCTTTCCATTAAAGCGTAGAAATGCCGAAGGAAAATATCAGAAAAAACGGGAAGATAAAAAAGTACGGAGGAAAAACATGAAAAGAAATAAACAATGGTGTAACACAAATACACCCCCAAAGGAACCCCAGTCATGAAAGAGACGACTGCATTTGATGGTCAAACCCAGCGTGGCCCTCCCTGCCAGTCGGGTCACACCAGTGAAACGTTTTGTGTTGTGTTTGCTTCCGCGACGCGGGGTGACTGTTCACACCCGGCGGTGGGTTCAGATGAAGGCCACGGGCCGCTCAGAGTCCTCACTAGTTCATTAACACCGCTCCGTGTGCTAGATGGGGAATGTTGCCTTTCCCAGGCTTCACGGGACATTTCTTTTTGTTGTTGTTGTTGTGTGCCGTAAAGCATTAGTGTGGCATAAGATGACAAGGTGACCGCGAGCTCATAGTCTAATGCTAGTTGTTTGGCGGACGGCATATATTGACACATGTTAGTGTAATACATCTGTGATAAAATTAACTTTCCAGCTGTCCGAATAACATTTGCCTGAAGTACACAAACGTGGAAATGTTAGAACAAACAAAGCATTTTTCATCGTGGGGTTTGTATCCAATCCAGTAGCATAATGCTGGTGTTATGTGTAAGCTGGAACAGAAGACAGTGAACCGTTGTTCTCTCATCATTGACTCAGTAGACTGTCTCTCCCTTGTGTACTCCCCCTACGCCCTCGTCTGCCTGGTGCCGCGCAGTTTAGAGCAGCTTCTCAAGCATGGGGAACAGATTGCAGACTGAAGGGGCTCCAGGAAGCAATCAGACAGAAAATTGGCCTTGAATTGCACTTTTGAACGGTGTGGCTGAGCGGGCTGGGGAACGCTCATCGAGACACGTTAGCCACCGCTAGCTTATCTGTGCACTCTATCACCAACAAGGCAGCTTGCATTCAGACACAGGCTCGCTGAGAAATGTGAGAAACGACAAACTTCTACTGAAAGCGTCCAGGAACACACTGGTGCCATGGGAGTTCACAGTCGTCACACAGCTCTTCTCTGTCTTTTGTCTTTGTGTAGATTTTAGAGGGTCTCGGCCGATCATCCTGCCTGGTTACCCTGAGAACGTGACGGCGGTGGTTGGAGGGCAGGTGAAGCTGGTGTGCAAGGTCCACCGTCCGGCCTTCACCAAGGTTCAGTGGCTGAAGAGAGACGGAGAACGTCCGGGTGCGGAGGGACAGCCGTATCTGAGAGCGCTCACGGACCTCCAGATCAATATCTCCAAAGTGAACACTCTGTCTCTGGACAACGTGTCTGTGGAGGACGCTGGAGAGTACATCTGTATGGCTGAGACGACCACACACGATAGACAACAGAAGAAGTCCATGCAGTCCGCATGGCTACAGGTTCTACCAGGTAAATGCCAAACTTCATTTGACTATTATAAACCGTGGTGTTTGAGTTTTAGATGCTTATTGTGTAAAAGCTGTGGATATTTAGAAAGTATAAACCTGGGAGTTTGGTCCTTGATGCAGATTTTCTGGATGTTGACAATATGGCCAGAGGGGTTGTATCCCGGCATTCCATGTTGAGTTGGTATTAAGAACCACCTACATCCAATATTGAGTAGTTATATTCTAATGGTGACAAACAGTCTCTAGAATTCAGCATTCATTTGTTGTGCATCTTGTATTTTCTGCAGGGACCCTGATCTCTCGTTCCCTGGATCAGAGTTCGGCCATCGAAATCCCAGCAGGTAATTACCATTGAAGAGAACTCAAAAGAGAATGACAGGGTCCGTCTGTGTTAGCCTGTTTGGTGTGTCTCTGTGTTAGCCTGTTTGGTGTGGCGTCTGTGTTAGCCTGTTTGGTGTGTCTCTGTGTTAGCCTGTTTGGTGTGTCTCTGTGTTAGCCTGTTTGGTGTGTCGTCTGTGTTAGCCTGTTTGGTGTGGCGTCTGTGTTAGCCTGTTTGGTGTGTCTCTGTGTTAGCCTGTTTGGTGTGTCGTCTGTGTTAGCCTGTTTGGTGTGTCGTCTGTGTTAGCCTGTTTGGTGTGGCGTCTGTGTTAGCCTGTTTGGTGTGTCTCTGTGTTAGCCTGTTTGGTGTGGCGTCTGTGTTAGCCTGTTTGGTGTGGCGTCTGTGTTAGCCTGTTTGGTGTGCTGTCTGTGTTAGCCTGTTTGGTGTGCTGTCTGTGTTAGCCTGTTTGGTGTGTCTCTGTGTTAGCCTGTTTGGTGTGTCGTCTGTGTTAGCCTGTTTGGTGTGGCGTCTGTGTTAGCCTGTTTGGTGTGCTGTCTGTGTTAGCCTGTTTGGTGTGCTGTCTGTGTTAGCCTGTTTGGTGTGTCTCTGTGTTAGCCTGTTTGGTGTGTCGTCTGTGTTAGCCTGTTTGGTGTGTCATCTGTGTTAGCCTGTTTGGTGTGTCGTCTGTGTTAGCCTGTTTGGTGTGGCGTCTGTGTTAGCCTGTTTGGTGTGTCATCTGTGTTAGCCTGATTGGTGTGGCGTCTGTGTTAGCCTGTTTGGTGTGGCGTCTGTGTTAGCCTGTTTGGTGTGGCGTCTGTGTTAGCCTGTTTGGTGTGTCGTCTGTGTTAGCCTGTTTGGTGTGGCGTCTGTGTTAGCCTGTTTGGTGTGTCGTCTGTGTTAGCCTGTTTGGTGTGGCGTCTGTGTAAGCCTGTTTGGTGTGTCTCTGTGTTAGCCTGTTTGGTGTGTCTCTGTGTTAGCCTGTTTGGTGTGGCGTCTGTGTAAGCCTGTTTGGTGTGTCTCTGTGTTAGCCTGTTTGGTGTGTCTCTGTGTTAGCCTGTTTGGTGTGTCTCTGTGTTAGCCTGTTTGGTGTGTCTCTGTGTTAGCCTGTTTTTTTCGTTCTTAAACTGCCATGGATTTGTTAATGAGGGGCAATTCACTGTCAGGTTACAACATGTTTATTAGCTACAGTCTTTTCTCTATTCAGTTGGTAGCCAGCTTGCTCTCACTCCCACGGTAATTCATGAAAAACAAAACAAGAAGCAATGTCAACCTCTTTTTTTGTCGGTCGGATAACGAGCAAGAGTTGACAGCTCATATAATGTTTGTGCCATTAATGTGCGTTAATACTCACCTATGTGTGTCTTGTTCCACTTTTGTCCTTGTAGATGTTCTGGAGGATCTAGGTGAGGAGACGACCGAGCATCTGCTCCTGGAGCCGGGAGATGTCCTCAAACTGCGCTGTGACACCACCCGTCCAGGAGGCGTGTACTGGTACAAAGAGGGAGTCCGGGTGGCGCACACGGCTCGTGTCCAGATCCGTGGTGGCGTCATGGAGATCAGCGACGTGACATACGAGGATTCTGGGTATTATTTGTGCGTTCTCAGAGGAACTAAGGAGGCCCTGAGAAACTTCACCATCACAGTAGCAGGTGAGTCCTGGAACTTAAAATCTGACACATTTATAAATATATGTAGGATCCAGTTTATGGTTATTTTGCTCCACTTTTACAGTTGAAGCTCGCGGTATAATATCTATCATAAGTCAGTTTTTAACTGTTTCCATATCTTCGTGCCTTTCTCGTAGACTTCCTGGGATCGGGTGACGACGACGAAGACACCGGTCTGGACGACCCGTCGGCTGAGGCGGAGAACGATAACATTTACTCCACGAGAGGTCCACACTGGACTCACACGCAGCGCATGGAGAAGAAGCTGTACGCCGTGCCGGCGGGGAACACTGTGAAGTTCCGTTGCCCGGCCATGGGCAGCCCCATGCCCTCGATCCGCTGGCTGAAGAACGGACGGGAGTTCAGGGGAGAACACCGCATCGGTGGGATCAAGGTGAGACGCAGACACACCTGAGAGAACCAAACCAGAACAGTGTGTTTAGGGTCGGATGGAGAGCGTGGAGAGATTTGTAATGTGCGTATTTATTCTAACCATTTGCAGTTGAGACATCAGCACTGGAGTCTGGTGATGGAGAGTGTCGTTCCCTCAGACCGTGGGAACTATACTTGCCTGGTGGAAAACAGATATGGCTCCATTGCGCACAGCTACCTTCTGGACGTTCTGGGTAAGAAGAAAACAGAAAAACGTGGATCTTTTGTCCCACTCAACACAAGTTCACTATTGGTTACTCTGATCGTTCCACTGTACTCTAATTCAGCTTGTAACAGCAGCCATGCCTGTTTGACTGACAGCATGGTTCACCTCATTATAAAGCTGGTGTAGCCAGTTGGAGCTACAGGATGAGTGCTGTACTATACAGCAGCCGACGCCCCTCCTTAGACATCTAGACACAGGCCTGTCTCTCCGCAAAGCCACCACGATAGTTAGCACGTCATGACTGATTATCGTCACGGCCCGGCGCTTTCTCTTGGTGGCGTCTCGCTCAACAGAAAAACACAGAGGGGAACACAGAGACTCCAGTCCGGGGCCTCTAACGGAGGGGAGGACAGATCCGGAGCGGCCAGGGTGGCTTGGCTGGCCATGGCGCCACGACTCACCCAGCACCACCCTGGGGCTTCAGAAGTCCGCCGGGATATTGAAGATATAAAGAGAGACACATAGAGGCAGTCAATATTTAGCCAGTCAGGAAAGGGGGAAGTGTTGGGGTTTCGGGGGCGCGCGGGGGGGGGTCTGGCGTCAGCTGTGGCTGAGAGGAGAGACAGCGGACGGCCAGGCGTCCCGACCACTTCTCCCGCTGACCTGTGACTGGCCAGTTTGTTTTGGTGGCTCTGCCATCCGGCGCGAGGTCAACTGCCGTCTCCGTTTGCACGACGGGGGACAGCGACGCTGCCACTTCAAAGCCGGCCTGGCTCGAAATGAAAGTCCCAAATGAAACCAATTAGTCAGAATGACAGAGTCTGGCTGGCGGTCGATGTGAGAGATGCTGTCTGCTTCTCGGCCTCTTCCCTAGTCGGGGAGATTAGCGCGGGTCATTATCAATGCTCCTTCACTCCATGCCTCAAAAACACCCCATTTAATGAACAAATAAATCTGATCCGGAGATATTCCTGTTTGAAATGTCCTTTTACTTTTCCGAGGTGCATTAGTATTCACTTTAATGCCCAGGATATTTCAGGCATTCCACAGTACTTATGGCAGCTTAGTGTCTCCGCTGTGCTCCATTAGACAGAGGAATCTCCTTCTCGCTGTGTGTCCCAGGCTGAACTTTGAACTTTTTACCCAGACATGGGGGAATCCTCAGGTCGTTCCCGGAGTCTTAACACTCCTCTTTTTGATTATCCGTGTGTTCTCAGAGCGATCCCCGCACCGGCCCATTCTGCAAGCCGGACTGCCTGCCAACACCACAGCCGTGGTGGGCTCTGACGTACGGTTCGTCTGTAAGGTCTACAGCGACGCCCAGCCGCACATCCAGTGGCTGAAGCACATCGAAAGGAACGGCAGCCGTTACGGCCCGGACGGGACTCCCTACGTGCAGATACTGAAGACGGGCAGCCTGAACATGTCCGAGGTGGAAGTTCTCTACCTGACCAAGGTAACCATGGATGACGCTGGAGAGTACACGTGTCTGGCTGGAAACTCCATCGGCTTCTCCCACCAGTCCGCCTGGCTCACCGTCCTCTCAGGTACGTCAACACCTCGCACACAGCGTGGCAACATAGAAAACACTGAGTCTGTCCCTGAGCGAGTCCGTCTCTAATCAATCGCGTTACGTTTTTCTCATTGTCCTCCTCTCACAGAAGAGGACTTGGCCGAGGAGGACCTTATGGAGACGAAGTCCACTGACATCATCATCTGCGTGTCTGGCGTCCTGGCTCTTGTCATGGCTGTTGTGATCGTGGTGCTGTGTCGCATGCAAGTCAACCCCAGCAGGGAGCCGTTCGACGTCCTCCCTGTGCAGAAGCTCTCCAAGTTTCCTCTCCGCAGGCAGTACTCGGTGGAGTCCAACTCTTCGGGGAAATCCAGCGCGTCTTTGATGAGGGTGGCCCGTTTGTCTTCCAGCTGCTCGCCGATGCTCGCCGGAGTCATGGAGTTCGAACTCCCCTACGACCCAGACTGGGAGTTCCCAAGGGAGAAGTAAGTTTTGTTTCAACCTCCAAGTCTGTTTTGGTGTTGCTATTCCTTCATTAATAGCTTCTTCAGTATTGCCTTTGGTTTCTGTTGAATATCATGTATCTTCGCTGAACTGACCATCACTATCCATCCACTCTCCAGTCTGACATTAGGAAAGCCCCTGGGTGAGGGTTGCTTTGGTCAAGTGGTCAGAGCTGAAGCCTATGGGATCAACAAGGACCATCAGGAGAATGTCTCCACTGTCGCCGTTAAGATGCTGAAAGGTACTAATAAAGAACCTTCTGAACAATGACCTTTCAACCAGATACGGTGGTAGGACTCCGAAAAAATGTGTGTGTTCCTTGTTCACTAGATGATGCAACGGACAAAGATCTGGCAGATCTCATATCAGAGATGGAACTGATGAAGGTGATGGACAAGCACAAGAACATCATTAACCTCCTGGGAGTGTGCACACAAGACGGTGAGACCGACGTCCACAACATTACCCGCTCATTAGCGTTCATCGGCGGTGTTCCCAGACCCCCGGGCGTGGCAGGCCTGACCTCTAACATCCTTCCCTCCTCCCACAGGTCCTTTGTATGTGCTGGTGGAGTACGCGTCTAAAGGCAGCCTGCGGGAATACCTCCGGGCCCGTCGTCCACCCGGCATGGACTACACCTTTGATGTGACCAAAGTGCCTGAGGAGCAGCTAACATTCAAAGACTTGCTGTCCTGTGCCTACCAGGTGGCCCGCGGAATGGAGTACCTGGCCTCCAAAAGGGTGAGCTCACCGTGTGTTCTGAGGGTTCGGGCAGCATTCGGTTCAGTTCACATGTACCTGCATTTTCTAGAGATACTCCCCAGCCATTAGAGCATCTGACCGGTGTCTAGATGGTTCTGAGATTGAATGCCAGAACGACACGGAGAGCGACGACCTGGTGAATAATGTGCAGTTGTGTTGTTGAGCGAGACATGTTAACGCCAATGTGGCAGCCCCCAGCTCCTCTCAATGTCACGCTGATTCCAAATCAGAAGTTACATGTCAGTTGGGCTTTAGGTGCATCTGGACAATTGGAAAATGCAATTAAATATAATTAGAATTACCTCACTTTTTTTTCTTTTAGTGTGGCTAACGTTCTAATATTGACCCTAAATATAAATTCGCACATTAAGCATAGGCTATTCAAGGTAATTTTCATCTAAATATTAGACGTTAGGAGTACGCATTCAGTCCATATAATGAAGTAATACAACTCACAACCATCTGTGAACAATTTAACGAGTGTATTTTCCGGTCTGTAGATTTCTTTCGTTACATTCTGTACACATATTTTGTTAACCTGTGTGCAATTACTCTGTGCTTGAGTTTGATTCGCCTGCTGATAAAACCAACTGCAGGTAGTCTTATCCCATCTGGTCATTAACTGTCTGCTATTTATCTATTGCTTGGCCCACTTGTTAGTGTATATATATATTTTTGTTAGTGTTCTTATATGTGACCATTTTTGGTTTGTATAAAAAAGTAGGGCCTTTTTTATATCCAACGTGTTTTATTGAAGGTAATAAATGAACACAATATTAGTCAACCTATTAGTTTAGTTTTACAGTTAAATTCAGTTTCTTTAACTGTTTGAAAAACATTGCTTTGCCGAGTAGTATTTACACTGTAGTTAGTACAGGTCGGTTGAACAAGACTGCATCGCTCAGGAGAGTTTTCTCCACTTCCTGAAGAGGTAGCTGTCAATACGTAAGAATCTCTCAGCACGTGCCAAGTTTGTGTGAATAGCATATATACTCTTCTGTTCAGTGTAATACAATTACTCGGCTTCTAATTAATACCTTGGCCGAAGGGCTTTGTTGAGCTTAAGGATGGAACCATATGGATTTGATTAGGTTTAAAATCTCTACCTGGCCGTCTGTTGAATTACTTTGGCCTGAAGGGGTTTAGCAAACAAGTAAGAGCAAGTGGCAACCTCCTTTCTTTACTCCTACGCCAAATACATCCAAGCTTCTTCATTTACTTGCCTCCTCGCTCCTATCAACACGTCCCTTTGTGTGACACACCATCCTGGCATTCCACAGTGGAGTGCTGGTTGAGTCTGTTTACCCCAGGCTCCATCCCTTCGTCCTGCCTGACATAGTGGGCTTTTTCCTTTTTAGCACAGCCATAAATCTGTTAGCAAACAGCCGCGGAGCTGTGTCTGGGCCCTGGCATCGGGTTTCTGTCTCTGTGGCCTGCTAAAGCTGCAGTCACAAAGCACCCCACCATTACTCAGCCCACGCGAAAACCCGGGCCTTCTCATTTCCACCAATCCCCAAATACCATGTCTATTTCGAATGAAAACCGAAATAAACGTTATGACATCCACTGGAAGCCCGCAAACAAGTTGTTTTTTAAGGAGTCAACTTTCGACTCAACCTCTGGATCTATATTAGGTTCATGTGATTTGATGCGTTTTTAGTTCAAATTGGACGCTCCGTGTTGACCTAAAACCATGTTGTTATATTTTAGAAACGTAAAGCTAATATTTTGCCTGTCAATCTTATCTGGTTTGAAATAACTGCAAAAACAGAAAACCGCATAGTAGGTCTGATCGTGTATTTGTAACATTCTAGACGTAGAGTCATATTTCATAAACACGTAACACTAAACTCCTAATGGCATATTTGTCTGTTTCCTGACTTCTCTGGTGTCTCTGTTCTCTCTCTCCACAGTGCATTCACAGAGACCTTGCAGCGAGAAATGTCCTCGTCACGGAAGACAATGTGATGAAAATCGCAGATTTCGGCCTTGCAAGAGGGGTGCACCAGATCGACTACTACAAGAAGACAACCAATGTAAGTTATCCCGTCATATCCGGTCCTATCCCGTCCTATCCTGTTCTCTCCTGTCCTATTCTGTCCTATCCTGTCATATTCTGTCCTGTCCTATCCTGTCATATTCTGTCTTGTTCTATCCTGTCCTGTCATATCCTGTCATATCCTGTCTTGTTCTATCCTGTCCTGTCATATCCTGTCATATCCTGTCTTGTTCTATCCTGTCCTGTCATATTCTGTCTTGTTCTATCCTGTCCTCTCTTATCCTGTCATATCCTGTCCTATCCTGTCATATCCTGTCTTGTTCTATCCTGTCCTATCCTGTCATATCCTGTCTTGTTCTATCCTGTCCTATCCCTTTTCTATCCTGTCCTATCCTGTTATCTCCTGTCTTCATAAAGCCTGTACCATTATTCAGCACTTTATATCGGTTCAGAACAGATGTTGGATGCGATCGGAAGATCCTTAGAAACCGTGGGGGGGGGGGCGAGGAAAGGGAGCGGAGAGAATGGAATGGTGCTTTGGCTCCGTTGTCGTGGCAACCGGCTTCCTCACTAACATTTCGGGTGTGTCTCTTCAAAGGGCCGTCTTCCCGTGAAGTGGATGGCGCCAGAGGCCTTGTTTGACAGAGTTTACACACACCAGAGTGACGTGTGGTCGTTCGGGGTGCTGATGTGGGAGATCTTCACGCTGGGTGGCTCACCGTATCCAGGCATCCCTGTGGAGGAGCTGTTCAAGCTCCTGAAGGAAGGCCATCGCATGGACAAGCCCTCCAACTGTACACACGAACTGTGAGTAGAGTCATACCTGAACTAACCAAACAGGACGCCACAGCCTGCTACTCACCTGGCATTTAACTTGTTATTTTGACTTGTTGTAAAACCAAAAGGTAGTACAGCGGACACTTAGAACATATGCATATTTTCTATTTATTTTACTTTTTAGTGTGTTACGTTTAAATGTAAAACGCCTTGGTAGAAACTAATGCTAGATGTGTGTGTGTGTGTGCAGCTATATGAAGATGAGGGAATGCTGGCATGCTGTGCCTACTCAACGACCAACCTTCAAACAACTGGTGGAGGAGCTGGACAGAATGCTGCTGTCTATTTCTGATGAGGTAGGTGTCTGGGAAACCTGTTATCTTACACACACAATCTGCCAGGCAGATGTCCTGTTACATTTTATTTGGGAGTATGTCAAATGAAATGTCTGATTAGTTAGCCATAACGCAATACATGTCAAGGCTACTATTCTGTTGCATTGTATGACACAACACGTGTACCAAACGTGTCTCTCTCCTTTATTTTCTCAGTACCTGGACTTGTCGACACCGTTCGAACAGTACTCCCCGTCATGCGAGGACACCTCCAGCTCTTGCTCCTCGGACAATGACTCTGTCTTTACCCATGATGCCCTGTCGACTGACCCCTGTCTCCAGGGTTATCACGACGTGAATTCTCGGATAGAGCAGAAAACAGCACTGCGGTAAACCAGCTCCAGCGCGAGACGTCTGGCTCAACGAAAGAGAAAAACGATGGCGAAGAATGCATGAAAGATGCATGAAAAGCGGTACTTGGACTGTCTTCACTCTGGCACTGTACCTACAACCAGTATCTGAAATCATGGCACTATTGAACCCGGGTCACCTAAAGACTGCCTCCTTTTTTCTTATTTGGTTTTGGGTTTACAGAGAAAAACAACTGTATTTTATTTTGATTCTTTACAGTGAGAATGGACAGTGGCCTCGTCCTCAAACTCATCTGAGCAAACATCCCAACAGTGTCCAAACTGGGTTCTATTCCAGAAAGACGTTTTAAGAAAACAATTTATTTTGCTATGAAAAAAACTGAGATGCAGATTGTTAAATATAAATCTCTCTATATATATATATAAGATTATTTTCATCTTGCTATTTAAAATTGTCTTAAATCTCAGGATCTCTCGTGTTAAAAAGTTGCTACAGAGGCAGCAAAGTGCCTCAATTTTTGATTTCCTGTGAATATATAAAAACATATTTTATGTACATATCACAAAAAGACAATTACCTTTTATAAATTATTCTAAATGATACAAAAAATGAAGGTGTTCTGCTGCGCTATAAAGAAAGAAATTATGTATTCGTGTTTTTTAACGGCCAAAATGTCCTCGCCATTCTCATTCCATTTAATGAAACACCCCCAGTCCCTGTTTGCACGCTGCTCTGGTCTTTGTACGGCGTCGAGGCCAATCGGTCAAAGCCCTTAGGACCTCAATCCCTTATGCATTCAATTGTTGTATACATAAACTAACTGTAGAAACGGTATGGAATTGGGTTCTAGGCCCTGAAAGAGAAGAATACGGATTAATACAGGAGAGTGGGGGAGCGGGCCAGCTTCTACTGTCAGTGTTGCATGAATAGAAAGGACTGGACCTGAATGTGTGAATGTGAAAGGTCCAGTGTGATTGATTTCAAATGGGAGAATCCTCCTCTTTTGTTTCCCCTGTAACCCTTTAACCAGGCCTGGTGTGTTCCAGGGGTACAGGCAGAGGCCGGGCCGAGACAATAGTGTTTCTGGCAGTCCTGATGGGTGTGACCGCGGGGACAGGCAGTGGCGGGGTGGGGCCTCTGGGCCTGGGTCTGCGTGCATATGAAGGTTCCCTCATTATCATGCTAATGTCTGGCTCCCACTGGTGCCCGTCTTTATCCTTTAATATACACATGCTAATTCTGATGCACTGTTAGCGGTGGAGTGCCCTAGGGAATGCCATGGGTTCACCTGGACCCGTATGGAGGTGCCCTATGGTTCAACAACACTTCACAGTCAGAGCGCCCGGAGCTGTTATTCACACAGTTGGCTAATAAGTAGTTTCTCCATAAAGATAGTGATGTGATGGTTTGTAAACGAAGCGTAATAATGTTCACGCAGGAGATCAACACCAACGACACAAAGCCACTCAGGTAGCAGAGCAGTGGTGATGACTATTTTGTTCGTCCACATCCGTTCCCCTATTGTATAGTTCTGAGATTTATTTAGCTTGTCGTCATTCTTAGAAGCATTTTTTTCACTTTTGCATTTTGTCTCAGACGATTAAAATGTTTTCCCTGTAAGGCAGCTATACCAATGTATGACCTCCAACTGAAAACCAAAGCAGTATCAACAGAACCACCCATTGACGCCGAGAATTGGATCACAAAAATACTGAGTGGTTTAGATTCCCATAATACGGAACGTCAGGATCAATTGCATGACATTCCGTGTGTCCACTTCAAATACAATTGTAACAATCACAATGTTCTTAAACAATTGTCCTCAAGATAATTATTTTAGAAATATCTAATTTATTTGTTTATTGTTTTGTTTTTATATGAAATAAAGTATAATTTAAAATATGTATATATATATATATGATTTGGTCACTTCGTATGTCCATATGTCAGTATTTTAGAGACAGATGAACAGACAGGAGGCTCAGAAACAAACGCAGACAGCAGCTGAAAATAGAGAAAGGGAAGGACAAAATGAGACAGACAAGAGAAAGAGAGGTAGGTCAGGGGTTAAGGGGTGGGGGTCAGAGGGCACCAGTGATCACAGACCCTGGGTCTTTTAAGTGGCACGTTCGGCCTCAGCACACGGCTGGCTTATCTCTCACGTGGAACAAATCATGGCCTGCCAGTTAGTCAGAGGAGCAGACAGGGAGCCACCCGGCTCTGTTCTATCCAGGCCTGGGTTCTCTCCACTGGTCCTGATAGCAGCCTGTCTGGGGCGGGAGTGTTTGGGCCTGGGGTTATTGGCAATCTGGTCTGGCCGGCGACAGGAAGATACGGGGGCCAGAGATCCGCCTGGAGCAGATCTATCTTACCTCCACATGCTCAGGATGCCTTGATGTGGGACGCGTGCGTGTATGTGTGCAAGATTGTAATCTGAAATCAGAAAACCCTTTACACTTAACTCAGGCAGAGCTACTTGACATTCTGAAGAGCCACGGTAACATGAAAAAGCATTCGTCTCTAAATGATTTTCTTCAAATGTTTGTCATCAAAGGTTATTCAGATTTTTAAGCAAAAACATTATATAAAAGTTGGGGATCTAAATCAACAAACAATATACCTATCACTGAAGTTCTTCTACAAAACGTAATCCTCTCTGAAACACTGTAAAATCTGGGCCCACTCTTCAGAACACCATTAACCTGGTGACATTTCTGGGTTCTCTGGGATAAACTGCTTGTTTTAGAACCTGCCTCAACATCTTAACGGCGTTTCGGTTTGAACACTAAATTATTCCGACTGGCCCTTTTCAGAATTTAAAATTAGTTATTCGTCAACCATTCCGATTTAGACTTGCTCGTATTGTTGTCTCTGCGTGCTAGCACCAAACATTTAATAGCAGGACTAAGTGACAAAAAAGTGTGTAGTTGCCATAGATCTCACCGCTCTGGCTCTGGACAAAGCAGGGGACATAGTAGAGGAACGCTGGTCGGACAAGGGCACGCTGAGGGGGACGCGGTGGGGAACGGAAGGACAGAGCAGGGGTTGGAGGATGTTGGGCGTCAGGGCAGGCAGGGGGTGTTGACTCAGTAGTTGATATCTGCTGACAGTATTCCTGTTTCCCGCGTGGCTGCATAACTACTCAGGCTGCTGTGTGAAGCCGTCATTCTGACCCAAATCACACTCGAAACCTCCCCACACCGGTCCTTACACAGTCACCGTGGGCCAGAATTAAACCTGGTGGGCTAGAACTAAACCTGATGGTTTATCGTTGACCGGTGTGACCTCAAAGCCATTGAGGCTACGGTAAAACCACAGCACATGAATAGCTGGAATAGTTCGGTGTGATTTTCCCTCCTCTTTTCTTCTCCATCCAATTTTGTCGTGCCCAAATCATGGTATGACCACAGCTAACCAAAGATACTCGGTTTGGGAAAGAGCCAGCACATCTGGCCAGACATTTCAGCTTCTTGTTACTGCTTTTTTCTCAACATGGAACCGGTTGTCACGAACGATGTGCCTAAAAACAATGTTGCCCTCTTAATTAGAGCTAAGCGATGTTAACGATGTGCATGGCACCTAGACTTAGTGATTTGGGTTTCGCTACATGGGAAGCATCCGATAAGTACCTCGTGCTTCAGGCTTTGGGTCCGTTCATACCTTTCTGACTCGCTAGGCTACATGACATCCAACTCTCAGCGGGATAAGGGGGTGCGTGTGTGTGTGTGTGTGTGTGTGTCGGTCTGGGTCTAAGCTCCATTGTTTATGGGCTTAGTGGCCTGAGACACAGCTTGAGGTGCACAGGATGGGCTGGATCATGTTAAATAACTCCACCGTAATGAGGCGTCAATCACCAGGACCACGGGGTGGTGGGGAGACGTAGCGGTGAGTAGTGAGGCTGGCTGGCTGACTGACATCTTTAATGGCTGGCTGCTAGCTGGCTGGCAGGTCTGTAGCTGGATGGCAAGCTGGCCTGTGGCTGGTAAGATACTGACTGGCTGGTTAAATTGTTGGTCTGTGGATAGCTGGCTGCCCCTTACGTGCTAGCTGAATGGCTGGTGTGTGGCTGGTAAGATACTGACTGTCTGGATAAATGGTTGGTCTCTGGCTAGCTGGCTGCTCCTTTCGAACTAGCTCAATGCTGGTCTGTGGCTGGCAGGATACTGACTGGCTGGATAAATGGTTGGTCTCTGGCTAGCTGGCTGCTTTTTTCATGCTAGCTGAATGGCTGGTCTGTGGCTGGTTGGCTGTGCCTTGGCTAGCTGGCTTGATCTCTTGCTAAATAACTGACTGTTGCTGGCTGGCACCCTGGCTGGATGCTTGGGGAAGATGCAGCCATGGCTGTGTCAACAAGCCTTAGTCTCATGTTACTCTAAACTATAAATCTACAGAGGAATTTCCGTAGGAGGCGGAAAAACAAACATCCCCTAGTTTAACACATAGCGATGAGGATTGGCTTCAAGTGCAACCAAAGATGTCTGTAGTATGTATGTCAGAACTATAGATGTCTGTAGTATGTATGTCAGAACTATAGATGTCTGTAGTATGTATGTCAGATCTATAGATGTCTGTAGTATGTATGTCAGATCTATAGATGTCTTTAGGAGAAATAAAGATATCTGTATGTCAGAACTATAGATGACTGTAGTATATTTTTCAGATCTATATGTCTTTAGGAGAAATAAAGATCTCTGTAATATGTATGTCAGAACTATAGATGTCTGTAGTATGTATGTCAGAACTATAGATGTCTGTAGTATGTATGTCAGATCTATAGATGTCTGTAGTATGTATGTCAGAACTATAGATGTCTGTAGTATGTATGTCAGAACTATAGATGTCTGTAGTATGTATGTCAGATCTATAGATGTCTGTAGTATGTATGTCAGATCTATATGTCTTTAGGAGAAATAAAGATCACTGTAATATGTATGTCAGAACTATAGATGTCTTTAGTATGTATGTCAGAACTATAGATGTCTTTAGTATGTATGTCAGATCTATAGATGTCTGTAGTATGTATGTCAGAACTATAGGTGTCTGTAGGAGAAATAAAGATCTCTGTAATATGTATCAGAACTACTGTATGTAGGATGAATAACAACACAATGGGCGATGTCATAACTATAGATGTCTGCAGAGATAAGTTCGAAATAAAAATGTCTGTAGTACGTATGTCAGATATATAGAGTTTGCATGGATGTATGTCAGAAAAGAGGTGGCCTTCGAAGCACCTTGACGTACATTACATCAGGCACCAATGAATGCTATAACAACACACACCTTCTACTGGGAGGATAAACAGTTAATACGCAGAAATAATTTAGCCAAAGTCAGTCATATGCATCCAGACAATCAGCTACCTAATTTAATGACTGCCGAACAGGAAACACAAGGTGATAGTGGATAGTATCAACGCCAGCGTTATCAGACACACTATTTAAGTTTTGATGAAGTCTGCAGTTTCGGACGCCTCATTTACTGCAGTCCTACCAGAGCTGAGAAATCTACTTCACTTTTTATCAGTGATTAAAGATTAACCATCTTCGGACCCTGGACCTGCCATGAACAAACACAATAGATTATCGACGTGTGTGTTTTTGTGTGTATCTCTTAATCCCTAGAAGTATTTGCATGCTTGTCTACACACAGAGGGCAGACTGATAAGGTGTGTGTGTGTGTGTGTGTGTGTGTGTGTGTGTGTGTGTGTGTGTGTGTGTGTGTGTGTGTGTGTGTGTGTGTGTGTGTGTGTGTGTGTGGACACAGGAAGTGTGGTCAAGACTAGAACAACAAAGTACTATTAATGAGAAATCAGGCGGCCGTTACGTAGTGGAGGTCCCAATGTATTCAAGCTGACATTCCCTCACTTGGCTTTGAGGTCACACACATTCACACACACATTCCTCACATTCATCAAGCACTTGAAGGTGATATTATTTATCTACAGGTAGAGAGATTGGTTTATAATTCTCAATGGCTGGGATAATATTCAAACTGTGGGAGTTTGAAACACAGGTAGATACCAATGCCGAGGTGTGTTGAGCAAAAGTCAATAATGTCAAGAATTTTAGCTGAAATTAAACACGGTAGCAGATTGCAAAGTCTGGAGCTATGGAAAGAGACAGAGGAACAAAGACTGGAACCAAAACAGATATAAGCAGAAGAACAGAGAGACTGATGGAGGCAGAGGAACAGAGAACCAGATGGAGGCAGAGGAACAGAGAACCAGATGGAGGCCACCGTTTTCAGACAGGTGGGTCGACCAGACCAGACGCCATTAGCACGGAGAGGTTGACGTGGGTGATGTCAGAGTGGGAAGATGGTTAAAAGCCCGGTTCCCTGGGCGTGCCATGGGAAAGGAGGGAAGCCTGGATCCTGCTACACACTGGATCACATAACCTGGTGCAGGGCCCAAGGTCACGGACAACACGACCCAAAGTAACAGGAGCCCCAGCGCACGACTGCATTGATCAGGGGACCCACATCTATGGTTACCATCAGAAAGGAAGGGAGGAACCGAGGAAAAGGAAAGAAAGAATGAGAGGTACTAAAGGAGAGGCGGTAGGGGCAGAGGGAGAAGCAATACGAGAGGAGAGGGAGGGAGTCAGCGAAAAGAGGAGTCACATCATCTCAAGTTGACCCCATGACCCCCCTGACAACTTCTCCAGCAACAGGCTTATTTATTGCTTAGTCATTTTGGGAGGTGCCATCGGGGGGGACGGAGAGTAATTGATTCGGCTTGCATCTTAGACGCGGCGCTGGAGGGAGATAGGGGAAGTGGAGACTCTGCATATCGGTTTCTGTGTGTTTAATCGTTGTTTGTGTGTGCGTGGATATAAAGCTACTGTACGTAAATGTGACTGTGTGTGTGTGTGTGTTTGAGAGGGCCTGCTGTAATCTGGGCAAGGATCTGGTTTGGCTGCCTCCTATTCACACTGCCGGCGGAAATGTTGGCTTGTCAGCCTCCGTCGATCTAGAGTGAGCAGCGAACAAAGCTGCGACAGTGCCAGAGGGCCAAACTGAATCACTTCAGCGAGCTGTCTGAATCGCTGAGGTTCTCTAATGAGAGTGACTCCTGTCTGGGTACACTGGAAAACTGAATCACTTCAGCGAACTGTCTGAATCGCTGAGGTTCTCTAATGAGAGTGACTCCTGTCTGGGTACACTGGAAAACTGAATCACTTCAGCGAGCTGTCTGAATCGCTGAGGTTCTCTAATGAGAGTGACTCCTGTCTGGGTACACTGGAAAACTGAATCACTTCAGCGAGCTGTCTGAATCGCTGAGGTTCTCTAATGAGAGTGACTCCTGTCTGGGTACACTGGAAAACTGAATCACTTCAGCGAACTGTCTGAATCGCTGAGGTTCTCTAATGAGAGTGACTCCTGTCTGGGTACACTGGAAAACTGAATCACTTCAGCGAGCTGTCTGAATCGCTGAGGTTCTCTAATGAGAGTGACTCCTGTCTGGGTACACTGGAAAACTGAATCACTTCAGCGAACTGTCTGAATCGCTGAGGTTCTCTAATGAGAGTGACTCCTGTCTGGGTACACTGGAAAACTGAATCACTTCAGCGAGCTGTCTGAATCGCTGAGGTTCTCTAATGAGAGTGACTCCTGTCAGGATACACTGGAAAGGTCACATAAACATTTGTAAAACTGTCAAAAGCCAAGTGTTCATGATACCATAAGGCTGTGTGCTAAGATTGTGTTTTTCATGTGAATCAGAGGGCAAAAGAGAAAAAACGTCCACTGGTGCAATTCAACCCAAACCTTCGAGGAAACGTCTGCCTCTGTTTAGAGGAAATGCTCCTGGAACAGACACCAGAATTAAAGACAGAAAAAAAGAGAGGAAGGGAGAGAGGGAGATTGAGGATGGAGGGAGCAAGAATGAGAGAGGGGGAGAGGGAAACATTGGCACGAGTTAGACTCCCCACAAACAAGGCAAATCTCTTTAGGGTGGA
Organism: Dallia pectoralis; assembly: GCA_029465975.1. Taxonomy (NCBI): domain Eukaryota; kingdom Metazoa; phylum Chordata; class Actinopteri; order Esociformes; family Umbridae; genus Dallia; species Dallia pectoralis. The sequence continues at coordinate 6,148,785 of CM055746.1, forward strand.
AAGTTTTAATAACAGCAAAACATTCCTTTGGGAAGTCATGCATTATCTGAATGAAAGCTTCGTTCGGTTGAATGGTTTATAATTAAATGCATGTCTTCGCTTTTAAACGACGTTTAACTCGTAAGAGACATGCACGTGTAAACATTGAGCCGCGGTTCTCCAACACGAGCCCAGATTCTGTACCAGGTTAACATATCTCAAGCACTTTCATTTCCGAATAGGGAAAAGCAGGCCCTATGAATTAACCACTCAGAAAGCTGCCGGTGGAAGTTCGATGCAACAGTAGGAACTTAAGTTACCGGTTTATTTTGAGTTACTTTCTTTGAGCGTTTTTACATTATCATAGTTTTATCTCTATAATTTTGACTCCACGTCAGCTAGATGATCAAGATCTGCAAAAATCTTTTCTGTCACACGTTACCTTCAGAAGGTTACGTGGTGCCACTTCCTGACCCATATTCCCCAGGGCAACTGAGGTCTAAATATGATATCTTATTCATTGTGTATTAGAGTGTACGAGTGGTAAATGGTGATGTCTGGTCCTGCTCCATGTAAGAACAGTACCAGGAAGAAAAGAATCTGCTCATTGGGAAGTAATAAAACTTTTCACAGACACCACTGTCTCCAGCTCCACCTGTGGTGTCAATTTAAGCTATCAATATCTGCAAGTTAAGACAACAAAATCATACAGAGTCGTACGTCTTATTTATGTCTTATTTTCTTTTGCTGCTATTGAGGTCTAAAGATGACGTGTCACTGTGTATCGGAGTGAAATGAGCCGTGGCATAGGAAATCTGGTTCTGTAAATCCTTACAGCTCCAGACAATTGTTTTGGGAAGCAACCAGAAACACCTCACAATGGCACCTTTAAAAGAATGAGCACTTATTCTGCTGAGAGGGCCAGGTTAATTACCAGGTAAATAACATTATCAGTGAGTTTACGCCTCTCAGGACGGTGGTCTGGTCAAAGCGTTTTTGTACGGATATGTTCACAGTTTTCTTTTGCAAGCGTGAATCGAACATACCCTTTACATATGCATTATGTTAATGTGATTTCTATTAAATTGTTTCCCGCTACAGTTGTCGTAGACAAAATACGCTCTTTGAATTTAGTTTAGCTCTTGATAGGGAGAATGTAATTATTAGGCATCCAGGCTGTCGTGGCCATCCACCAATGAGGTTCCTGGTCGGCTGAATTCTTCTTCTGGAAGGTGTGAAGAACAAATATAAACAGCAAATGTCACTGTGACTGGAGGTCAGCCTGCTCCACCTATCCCAGACCGGACTGATCTTCACATATCTGACCCATGCCAGCACCCAGGACTGATCTTCACATATCCGAACCATCCCAGCACCCAGGACTGATCTTCACATATCTGACCCATGCCAGCACCCAGGACTGATCTTCACATATCCGAACCATCCCAGCACCCAGGACTGATCTTCACATATCCGACCCATCCCAGCACCCAGGACTGATCTTCACATATCCGACCCATCCCAGCACCCAGGACTGATCTTCACATATCCGAACCATCCCAGAACGGACTGATCTTCATATATCTGACCCATCCCAGCACCCAGGACTGATCTTCACATATCCGACCCATCCCAGCACCCAGGACTGATCTTCACATATCCGAACCATCCCAGAACGGACTGATCTTCACATATCCGACCCATCCCAGCACCCAGGACTGATCTTCACATATCCGAACCATCCCAGCACCCAGGACTGATCTTCACATATCCGAACCATCCCAGAACGGACTGATCTTCACATATCCGACCCATCCCAGCACCCAGGACTGATCTTCACATATCCGAACCATCCCAGAACGGACTGATCTTCACATATCTGACCCATCCCAGCACCCAGGACTGATCTTCACATATCTGACCCATCCCAGCACCCAGCACTGATCTTCACATATCCGACCCAATTGAAATAGCACTACAGTCAATAAAATATAAATACAATTTTGAATTCACACAATCAAAGAGAAACTATAGCTGTGCCAAAAATCGAAACACATGGGCCCTGAGCTCTTTGGACAAAAACTCACTGGCAATGTTGTTCACCTGGTACCTAACTCAGCGCCACATGTTGTTGATGGTAATATTAGAATTGTTTTGGTGCAATCAACTGTATCCATCCAATCTGTTATTGGGCTGAAGCTGGGTCCCGATTACTGGCTGAAATGTGCCCCCATCTGTCTCACTGCTCCTCTGCCTCCACCTGTTTGTCAAATTGTCCTGGGAACCCCATTTATAATATGCCTTGGTGAGTGTAAGAACAAGCAGTGCGTTCTTTAAGTTTAGGTGTGCATTATCAGTTTTACGCTACAGCATCCCCAGCGCCCCGACTTCCTCCGTCTATATTTACAACGAGTAATAATGATACATTTACGATCCCATCGCGTCTCACAATTAAAAAGACTGATTCATTTTAAGCCTGAGTGCCTGGAAGATGCCTCAGCTCTCAGCGGTATGACAATCCGCCACAGTGTCTGCCAGCGGTTTATGTGACCACATCAGAAAACCATGTACACATGGGACAGTGTTTTTTTGTGGGGTGTGTTAGAGTCTATTGCCATATGTGTGCAGTATAATTGCTAGTGTTGTGTAGGACTGGGGCTCGGGGGGGCTGGGACAACCACACAGACTCTGCGTGTCTCGCCCAGCGTCTCTGGTATCCCCTGGTTGTTGACAGCCCGGGTTAAGACAGCTAATTAGTGTCAGAGTACAGAGAGCCGGCAGCATTACCGGCGTCACGGCCCTGCAACCTCTCGCTACGGGCAGCAGACACGTCGGGGCTTTTTGTCATCTCTCTACCTTCACCTGTCTGTCTCTCCTTCTGTTTCACCTCATCAGAGTCGTTCCTCCACAGTAAAAAACCCCCGGCCATCCAGTCCCTCACCGTTCAGCACCAGTCCAGTTAAACCCCCCCTGTCCTCCCCCCGCCACCTTCTGCATCTCTTCCAGGTAATTGGCTGTGAGGTATTATCTGCCTAACTATCAAATAAATCCGTCTCTTCCTCTGCAGCGCAGCACTTTCTCCAAACAGGAAGGCCGGATTAGAGGGCCACACTGTGCTCAGATTAGAGGGCCACACTGTGCTCAGATTAGAGGGCCACACTGTGCTCAGATTAGAGGGCCACACTGTGCTCAGATTAGAGGGCCACACTGTGCTCAGATTAGAGGGCCACACTGTGCTCAGATTAGAGGGCCACACAGAGGGCCACACTGTGCTCAGATTAGAGGGCCACACTGTGCTCAGATTAGAGGGCCACACTGTGCTCAGATTAGAGGGCCACACTGTGCTCAGATTAGAGGGCCACACTGTGCTCAGATTAGAGGGCCACACTGTGCTCAGATTAGAGGGCCACACTGTGCTCAGATTAGAGGGCCACACTGTGCTCAGATTAGAGGGCCACACTGTGCTCAGATTAGAGGGCCACACTGTAGAGGGCCACACTGTGCTCAGATTAGAGGGCCACACTGTGCTCAGATTAGAGGGCCACACTCAGATTAGAGGGCCACACTGTGCTCAGATTAGAGGGCCACACTGTGCTCTAGAGGGCCACAGATTAGAGGGCCACACTGTGCTCAGATTAGAGGGCCACACTGTGCTCAGATTAGAGGGCCACACTGTGCTCAGATTAGAGGGCCACACTGTGCTCAGATTAGAGGGGGCCACACTGTGCTCAGATTAGAGGGCCACACTGTGCTCAGATTAGAGGGCCACACTGTGCTCAGATTAGAGGGCCACACTGTGCTCAGATTAGAGGGCCACACTGTGCTCAGATTAGAGGGCCACACTGTGCTCAGATTAGAGGGCCACACTGTGCTCAGATTAGAGGGCCACACTGTGCTCAGATTAGAGGGCCACACTGTGCTCAGATTAGAGGGCCACACTGTGCTCAGATTAGAGGGCCACACTGTGCTCAGATTAGAGGGCCACACTGTGCTCAGATTAGAGGGCCACACTGTGCTCAGATTAGAGGGCCACACTGTGCTCAGATTAGAGGGCCACACTGTGCTCAGATTAGAGGGGGCCACACTGTGCTCAGGGCCACACTGTGCTCAGATTAGAGGGCCACACTGTGCTCAGATTAGAGGGCCACACTGTGCTCAGATTAGAGGGCCACACTGTGCTCAGATTAGAGGGCCACACTGTGCTCAGATTAGAGGGCCACACTGTGCTCAGATTAGAGGGCCACACTGTGCTCAGATTAGAGGGCCACACTGTGCTCAGATTAGAGGGCCACACTGTGCTCAGATTAGAGGGCCACACTGTGCTCAGATTAGAGGGCCACACTGTGCTCAGATCCGGAGGCCGGCTGGCGACTCGCTGTGGCGGAATGCACTCAATGAGTACACACACACGCACGCACACACGCACACACGCACGCACACACACGCACGCACGCACACACGCACACACTCACACACACACACACACGCACGCACGCACACACACACACACACACACACACACCATACAGGATGTTCTGTTACAAGAAACACCCCCAGATATAAACACCTCAAATGTCCCGTATCACACATGTATATAAATATCACATACCGACTGACACCTTTACAAATTCCTGTTAGTTGCAACGCTGGAGAGAATACAACCTTAAATATGAGAAATAAAAAACATCTGGTGTGTCTCACTCTAGCCAAGATTACCACAATACTGTTTATGACCTGAGCGGGCGTTGAGCTTCTAATTATAAAAAGAGGTGCTTGTTATGTTTTTTTATGGACAAAGAACCCGAATCTTATGTGAGCAACAATTAAAATAAATACTTAAATAAAAACCAATGTTAAAGCCGCCCATTAGCACAACATGAGGGCAGATAAAGAAAGGCTGTGGGTAGCCATCTGTGCTGTGACTTTGGGAGTCAATAGTTGTGCGGAAAGGAGATGTTAAACATCCGTTGTTTGGATTTTGGCGCACACACTTACACATACACACTACACACACACGCACGCGCGCACACACACACACACACACACACACACACGCTGGCATTACCTCATGCTCAGAGCACTCCCGCTCCATCCTCTACTGGCTTGGCTCTGTGCACAGAAGCATTACGCGCATCTGCCACACATTAATCGCCAAATTATAGAACAATTGCGCGTCAAAAGCCATTACCCAGGGCTGGGTCCCCAGAGGCCTCTCCGGTCTCACACTTTCCTCTCTGCTCATCTCCATGCCCACTCCACTCCCAATCATCTCCATGCCCGCTCCACTCCCAGTCATCTCCGTGCCCACTCCACTCCCATCATCTCCATGCCCGCTCCACTCCCAGTCATCTCCATGCCCACTCCACTCCCAATCATCTCCATGCCCGCTCCACTCCCAATCATCTCCATGCCCACTCCCAGTCATCTCCGAGCCCACTCCACTCCCATCATCTCCATGCCCGCTCCACTCCCAATCATCTCCATGCCCGCTCCACTCCCATCATCTCCATGCCCACTCCCAGTCATCTCCATGCCCACTCCACTCCCAATCATCTCCATGCCCGCTCCACTCCCATCATCTCCATGCCCACTCCCAGTCATCTCCATGCCCACTCCACTCCCAATCATCTCCATGCCCGCTCCACTCCCAATCATCTCCATGCCCGCTCCACTCCCATCATCTCCATGCCCACTCCCAGTCATCTCCATGCCCACTCCACCCCCAATGATCTCCATGCCCACTCCACTCCCAATCATCTCCATGCCCGCTCCACTCCCATCATCTCCATGCCCACTCCCAATCATCTCCATGCCCACTCCACTCCCAATCATCTCCATGCCCGCTCCACTCCCATCATCTCCATGCCCGCTCCACTCCCAATCATCTCCATGCCCGCTCCACTCCCATCATCTCCATGCCCACTCCCAGTCATCTCCATGCCCACTCCACCCCCAATCATCTCCATGCCCACTCCACTCCCAATCATCTCCATGCCCGCTCCACTCCCATCATCTCCATGCCCACTCCCAGTCATCTCCATGCCCACTCCACTCCCAATCATCTCCATGCCCGCTCCACTCCCAGTCATCTCCATGCCCGCCAAGGTTAGGTTATACCAGGGTTAGGTTATACCAAGGTTAGGTTATACCAGGGTTAGGTTATACCAAGGTTAGGTTATACCAGGGTTAGGTTATACCAAGGTTAGGTTATACCAGGGTTAGGTTATACCAAGGTTAGGCTATACTAAGCTTAGGCTATAAAAAGGAGGATTTTAAATTAGATCTTGTTAGCTATATGGCAAAACTGGTTTGCTAGCTACAATTAAAAATATGCCCTTTAATTGGACGTATTACTATATGCCAATTTTTTTTCTCCATAAACCACATTCAGACAAACGAGCACAAAGCTTTTTTTTGTCAATCATTTATAACCCTACCTCCCTATTTATATAATACATTTGTAAACACCAAAACCATAAACAGAATATTATGCAATGTTTCCACTTTTCAGGATTGCCAGGTTGCCCTGCTGTAGTCTCAAGGGGAAGTCAGCTGAGAGATATTGGCAGGAAATATCTGCCGTATCCATGCATGAGTCACAAGTGTGGATACATTTATACTACAGAATGACATTTAAATAATCTTTCAAAATAAGTCTGTCTGCAAAAACATTTACATGGTGACCCAGATGTTGAGTCAAAAAGTTTACCCGAAAAGTTTTTGTAGAAGAATTCAATACTTTTAATGACCAAATCACCCAAGTGTGATCAAGTTTTAATTTTTATAATTTATTAATGCATTACGCTAACCTATTGCTGGCTTCATGGGGTAATTCAGAAGGAGTTATTGGCGTAATTGATGGGGTTATTCAGAACTCTCACCATCTGGCAGACGGCTGAGGTCCCGCAAGACGAAAATCCTGCCACAAGAGCAGCTTCTTCCCCACGGCGGTGAGTCTAAGTAACATGCTTCTTGCACAAGCCTGTCCACTATCAGCTCTGATATGATAGACGTTGGTGGACATCCTGTACTATAACAAGTCATTGCTCTTACTTGCACAACTGTATATATAATTACATAATGCTCTGCATTCCGCTCTTAGCACATTCTGAAATCTGCTCTCACATCTAGACATTGCGCCTTTGCACTATTGGGATATATATGACACATCCTATATTTAACCATTACTTATGCCACCAGACATGGTCTCTTGTCGAACTGTTCGTGTTGTGTGTGTTCTGCTCTGTTCGCACTGTTTATGTACGTTATAAAATGTGTGTCCTAAATGCTGCAGCTATGGGTCTGAACAAATTCCTTGTATATGTAAACAGACTTGGCAAATAAACCTGACCCTGATTCTAAAAAGGATAACTATGGAACCGTAGTGTTTTGTGTCAGTGTTTTGGCTAACACGGCTAATAGCGGCCATGCCTGGGAGACTGGATCAACTCAACCAGAGTCATTCATCTTTTTTCATCAAGGCTCAAGATATCATCTACACTCAACAAGTGTTAAAACAATGGGTGACCCATTTGTTTTAGTCGCAGTAGCTGGAAAAAAACTTAAACGACTTTGTTGATACTGAGGAAACAATGAAACCCACGGAGTGTAATTTGAGTCCAATGATTATACACAGGCTTTTGTGTTTTTTTCATCCCTAAAATATTGTATATGTAATTACTTGTCTCTCTGGCTTCCTAATGTTTTGCATCTACAGTTATAGACTTACTATGGTCGGGTCAAAGCCTGGGTGGACCTTGGGACAAAACATTATGCCTAATATGCTGTTGGTCTTCCCTGTGTGTCCAAAACAGCGCCGAGGCACAGACCCTACAATGTCTGGCACCAAAACATTAACAGCAGATTCTTCAAGTGCAGTATGTGAGGTCGAGCTGTCGTGGATCGGAGATGTCGGACATCCAACAGACGCTCAAACGGATTTAGATTTTGTGAATTTGGAGCCCGGGGAAACACTTTGAACTCTTCATCATCTCCCTCAAACCATTCCTGAGAGAAATGTGTGCAGTGACGTTCGGCAGTCTATGTAATGTAAAAGAAAACGTGACTCATCGGACCAGACAATATCCTCTTACTTCTCCAAGGTCTAGTGGTCACATGCACTCTGTAGGTGTTTTTGATGGTGGACAGGGGCACTCTGACCCGTCTGTGGCCACGCAGTCCAATGCACAGCAATGTGTTCTGACACAGTCGTCTGGCCATTACAAATTGGCCCTTGTCAAAGTTGCTCAGGTCTTTTCTCCTGCATCCAAAATGTTGACCAGAAGTACCGATTGTTCGCCTATCATCTCATCTACCCGGCCTGTGACATGTGCCCTTGTTAGGAGATGATCACTCTTATTCTCTTTAACAGTGTCATAATGTTTTGGCTCATCAGTGTAAAGATGTGTAAATACAAATGACGCAGGATACAGTGTTTACCCACAGTCCTGCTTGGTGTGTAAATATAATCAAACCAGTCATTAGACACAGACTGTCATTAGGAAACAGACATCTATGTACACACAGCCTCGGACCAGCAGAAAATACCCTGTGACCAAACGAGCTGAGCTCCAACTGGCTTCAGCGGCTTGCGACTGCAGGTACTTTGCTCCTTAATTCTCTCAAGTGGCTCGTTGACAGATAAAACAACGGCGAGGAACGAACGCCAGAGGAACCCGGGGATCCAATGTCAGGCGCGCCCCCCGGCAGAGATGGCGAGGTAGATTTGCGTGGCCCGGTCGAGCGGTGACACGGGGCCCGGATTCAGGTGGCTATCGGGTAGGAGCTGACCTCACGTCTCAGGACTGTGTCATGTGTTCCTGAAAAGCAATCAGGAAGGGGGAGGCAGGGGATAGGGGGGTGGGCAGAGGGGCCTAAAGCCTGGCCTTTCACGGATCTCAGGGAACAAAGGACCACTTATACTACCAGCAGTGACAGCTGAGAACATCTTTAAGCTGAGGCCGGACAAGTGTGAGTAAGTGTGGTGTGTGTGTGTGTGGGGGGGGGGGGTGTTGGTTGAAAGAGACAGAGAAAGTAAAAGGAAAATAAACAGCGGGGAAAAAAGTGTGTTTGTCTTCACAATACCTAGTAAATATCAATCAATATGATCCAAACATGTTTTTAGGAAGGAAATCACACCGAAGAGACAAATGTATCCCCCCGTTTACGAAGGGGGGATTCTCCGGTCACACAGATGCTAACGTATGGCCATCAAAACTGAATATATACATTTATGTATGCAGATATGTTCCCTGCTTTCTATATTAATGTACCCTTGGAATAAAGTGAAATGACGTGGTAAACCATGGACCCAGCCCCGCACGGGCACAGTGTGTCTGCCCTCCTAAGGCCCTGCTGGGACTAAACCATGGACCCAGCCCCGCACGGGCACAGTGTGTCTGCCCTCCTAAGGCCCTGCTGGGACTAAACCATGGACTCAGCCCCGCACTGGCACAGTGTGTCTGCCCTCCTAAGGACCTGCTGGGACTACATGTCACTTCTGCTACTGAATAAGTGACAACTGAGACAACGGAAGAACAGCAGGTCTCTCCCTGACCATGGCCTCTCCCCCAACACACCCCCCATGTACGCAGGCACACACACACACACACACACACACACACAGCACACACACACGCACACACACACACACACATACACACATGCAAGAACACATCACACATACACACACACCCCCTCACACTCACACACTCACACACACACTCACACACACACACACACACACACACAAACACACACGCACACACATACACACACTCACACACACACTCACACACTCACACACGCTCACACGCTCACACTCACACACACACTCACACACACACACACACACCCACACACACACACACAGACACACATACACACGCACACACATACACACACACACACACACGCTCACACTCACACTCACACACACACACACTCACACACACTCACACTCACACACGCTCACACACGCTCACACATGCTCACACGCTCACACTCACACACACACACACACATACACACACGCACACACACTCACACACGCTCACACGCTCACACTCACACACACACACACACACACTCACACACACACACACACACACACACACACTCACGCTCACACACGCTCACACATGCTCACACGCTCACACTCACACGCTTCTATACACCATTAATGTTGTCAAGAGAGCGCAACAACAGCTCTATTCCCTAAAGCGACTAAATACATTTGGCCTGGCACCCTGGGATCAGATATTATCGCTATGCCACTGACAGCATCCTGACCAGCTGCACCAGGCGTTGGTATGGGAACAGCTCTGCGCACGACCACAATGCCAAGCCCCTCATATCCAGGATGTCTTTCTGAAGTGGTGCATGACGAAGGTATTAACAAGTACCCCACACACCTCACAGCCATTCCCTAGGTATCCTTATGACAGACCGGATCGAAATCAGATCATGTGATCCCACACCAACAGACAAACTAGTCTATTTCGCTCTTTCTTCTAATTCTCATTCCACTCCTCTCTCCGGCTCTATTTTTCCACTCCTCTCTCCGGCTCTATTTTTCCACTCCTCTCTCCGGCTCTATATTTCCACTCCTCTCTCCTGCTCTATTTTTCCACTCCTCTCTCCTGCTCTATTTTTCCACTCCTCTCTCCTGCTCTATTTTTCCACTCCTCTCTCCTGCTCTATATTTCCACTCCTCTCTCCGGCTCTATTTTTCCACTCCTCTCTCCGGCTCTATATTTCCACTCCTCTCTCCTGCTCTATTTTTCCACTCCTCTCTCCTGCTCTATTTTTCCACTCCTCTCTCCTGCTCTATTTTTCCACTCCTCTCTCCTGCTCTATATTTCCACTCCTCTCTCCGGCTCTATTTTTCCACTCCTCTCTCCGGCTCTATTTTTCCACTCCTCTCTCCGGCTCTATTTTTCCACTCCTCTCTCCTGCTCTATTTTTCCACTCCTCTCTCCTGCTCTATATTTCCACTCCTCTCTCCTGCTCTATATTTCCACTCCTCTCTCCTGCTCTATATTTCCACTCCTCTCTCCGGCTCTATATTTCCACTCCTCTCTCCTGCTCTATATTTCCACTCCTCTCTCCTGCTCTATATTTCCACTCCTCTCTCTTGCTCTATTTTTCCACTCCTCTCTCCGGCTCTATTTTTCCACTCCTCTCTCCTGCTCTATTTTTCCACTCCTCTCTCTTGCTCTATTTTTCCACTCCTCTCTATTTTTCCGGCTGCTCTATTTTTCCACTCCTCTCTCCGGCTCTATATTTCCACTCCTCTCTCCGGCTCTATATTTCCACTCCTCTCTCCTGCTCTATATTTCCACTCCTCTCTCCTGCTCTATATTTCCACTCCTCTCTCCTGCTCTATTTTTCCACTCCTCTCTCCGGCTCTATTTTTTCCTCTCCGGCTCTATTTTTCCACTCCTCTCTCCGGCTCTATTTTTCCACTCCTCTCTCCGGCTCTATTTTCCACTCCTCTCTCCGGCTCTATTTTTCCACTCCTCTCTCCGGCTCTATTTTTCCACTCCTCTCTCCGGCTCTATTTTTCCACTCCTCTCTCCTGCTCTATTTTTCCACTCCTCTCTCCTGCTCTATTTTTCCACTCCTCTCTCCTGCTCTATTTTTCCACTCCTCTCTCCTGCTCTATTTTTCCACTCCTCTTTCCTATTTTTCCACTCCTCTCTCCGGCTCTATTTTTCCACTCCTCTCTCCGGCTCTATTTTATTTCCGGCTCTACTCCTCTCTCCTGCTCTATTTTTCCACTCCGGCTCTATTTTTCTCTCCTGCTCTATTTTTCCACTCCTCTCTCCGGCTCTATTTTTCCACTCCTCTCTCCTGCTCTATTTTTCCACTCCTCTCTCCGGCTCTATTTTTCCACTCCTCTCTCCTGCTCTATTTTTCCACTCCTCTCTCCGGCTCTATTTTTCCACTCCTCTCTCCGGCTCTATTTTTCCACTCCTCTCTCCGGCTCTATTTTTCCACTCCTCTCTCCTGCTCTATTTTTCCACTCCTCTCTCCTTCTCTATTTTTCCACTCCTCTCTCCTGCTCTATTTTTCCACTCCTCTCTCCGGCTCTATTTTTCCACTCCTCTCTCCGGCTCTATTTTTCCACTCCTCTCTCCGGCTCTATTTTTCCACTCCTCTCTCCTGCTCTATTTTTCCACTCCTCTCTCCTTCTCTATTTTTCCACTCCTCTCTCCTGCTCTATTTTCCCACTCCTCTCTCCTGCTCTATTTTTCCCACTCCTCTCTCCGGCTCTATTTTTCCACTCCTCTCTCCGGCTCTATTTTTCCACTCCTCTCTCCTGCTCTATTTTTCCACTCCTCTCTCCTTCTCTATTTTTCCACCTCTCTCCTGCTCTATTTTCCCACTCCTCTCTCCTGCTTCCCTCTCCGGCTCTATTTTTCCACTCCTCTCTCCGGCTCTATTTTTCCACTCCTCTCTCCGGCTCTATTTTTCCACCCCTCTCTCCTGCTCTATTTTTCCCACTCCTCTCTCCTGCTCTATTTTTCTACACCTTTGTCATACTTCTCTGTCCTACCCCTCACTTCTACCAGTTCCAGCACCACTGTCCCACCCCTCCTCCTCGGCAGCTGTTGTTTTTAAGTCTGGAAGGTTGTAGGTCAAGACCCATACAGGACGTGTACGCCTGACTCGCACTAACAGAGTCACGCTGGCCTGGTTACCCTTCTACCATGGTTTATAAAACGATATTTTAAAAGCATATTCTGTCTGAGCCAGTCTGTTGGGTTGGACCTATAGGATGAAGCAAGAAATGACTATATAGAACCAATACAGCCCAATAACGACCCGTATTGGAACATGCCAAACCAGCATAACCTGAATGTGTGTCTGGTAAATCAGGACTTATCACCACCCATGACCCCTGAATCTCAACCGCCACAAAGGCTCCTGGTCTCGAGAAGGAGAGGCTAAGCGCTTCTATGGTTATTGCATACAGGTCCAAGACACTAAATTCTGTGAGTGCAAAGATAGCATATGGAAACCATTAGAATTGTGCATAGTTCTCTTTGTGTATTGAGATACTATGGAGAGATATGAGTGATATGGAGATTTAGGAAATATGCAGCATTATTGATGATAATAATAATCTCTATTATTTACTGCTTTGCCTATTTTGTTTCCAGACGAATGGGAGATACTGCTGAACACGGCGAAACAAAATGGTGCGCCTAGCACAAACTTAATGGAATCATGCGACAGATAAAGTCGTTGCTATATATGCATCGCAGATTTTTACTGAGATTTTGGTTTTACTGGCAGTTCTGATGAAAGTTAAACATATGGTTACTAAAACCACATTTTAGACTTTTCTTTTCAGGGTACAGGACAGCTTTAGTCAGGGTCAGGCAATCAAATTGGACTGCTGTCAGGTCACCTTAGGACGACTATGGTATGGTAGGCTAGCTAGCTAGTATGCTAACAAACGTTACTTGTCTAACTGGATAAATACCTGACACGAGAGGGGTGAGCTTTTGTTTCTGGTATTGATGAGCCTTTCTGTTGGCTTTGCAGCTCAGTAAAATTAAGTGTCAGTGGGTTCTGGCTTGGGCACATTAAATATACAGTAAATCAATGTTTCTCAGGCTGAACAGTATAAGGGATCGGTGAATTGCCTGAAGAGGTGTTTACAATCCCAGGAGCTACATGAAATAATGCAGTGTTGAAAGAATACTGGTGTTGTCACAGACCAACAGCAGAGAATGTGTTTCTGGAGAAATCCCGAGACTCCCTGTTGAATTCTTAGTAGAATGCGTTCATGGTTCAGTGAAGACACCTGTTTTCTGCGCTGGCTGTGCCTCTGACTCAGAGAACAGACGAGATCCCTAGTTATATGTCGCAATTCAAATTATTTCAAATTTCAGTTTCACTTCAGTTTCAGGGGTCAATAAAACACTAGATCATCTGGGAGGGGTTTTGCGTTTGGTCCAAATGCATCTCAACAATGATTGTATTTTATTTACCCCCCCCCCCCTTCCATTGTTTCGTGATTGTAGGTCTAGACTGGAACAAGTGGGGTACGGTGTTTGTAATGGCAGGAAGCGAACGTTACCCCTTCACCACGCCACGCGTTCAATCCTGTACTGACCCGGAGGAGGGGGGCAACATCTTGTTTTTAGCGGGGGTTTTTGTCTCTGCCCATTTTTACAGCTGGATGGAGAACATCAATGGTCCCGTGAGACGGACAATAGATAAGAGGCCAGGCCGGCACGCCAACCCAGGATTTCCTGGCTTACAACACGGCTGCACAATAAAGAATGAAACGTTTGTATATGCAGAAATTGCAGTTGGGTAATCTATGAAAGGTCCTATAGCAGAAACTCATTGGAACCCAAAGCCTGCGATGAAGTTGTATTGTTCTGGGCGTTGGTGGCGATGAACGATCTATCGGGCGTATTCATGAGCTGCTTGTGCAAGTTATGGAACTGTCCACTGCCGCGGCAACCACACTGGCGTGGCAACCACACTGGCGCGGCAACCACACTGGCGCGGCAACCACACTGTCGCGGCAACCACACTGCCGCGGCAACCACACTGCCGCGGCAACCACACTGCCGCCAAACACGGCAGGGCTTAAAAAAGCAAATAGAGATGCGGGGGTGGGCACTTCAAACACGGCCTTCCCAAGATCAAAAAGCTCAAAAGCGACCCTGGAAAAGGCTTCCCATAGGGCCCTTTTCATCTGTACTTAACTTGCATAGAAGCTGTCAATGCCAGTTAATGGGCTGATGCTAAGTTCCAGTGGGTCTACCATCCCAAATATCCCTCTGTCCTTTTGCCTCCTGCCGCTCTAAGAATTTTATGAAGTGTATTTTCTTTTTTTGGGGGGGTGTGAGGGTGTCTGCTGCCAATCTTTCCCCCAGATTAACCCCTAGTTCCAAAGACACCCCCAGCTGTACCCCTTTGTGTGGTGGGATACCCCCGTTGTATTCATGTGCGGACTCATTCATCCAGTCAGTCGCTGGGCTCTGCCTAATTTAATAGACCCGTCCTGGTGTCCCGTGGTGCTGCAGACCCCCAGGGAAAGGTTGCGGGCTTCCTGGGTGACGTGGCAAATAAAAAACAAACATTGCTAGGCTTCTTTGTACAAACCATGGAAAGCCTGATGCCAGAGGCGTGTAGGCAACACCTGGTGAATGCCGGTAAAACAACTCTTCTAACTATTAATCAGGACTCATTTGCCAGTTATGAGAATTTGAGTTTTTCACTCTACTAGTTTTATTTTCAGTCTATTGAGTTTAGACTCTGAAGACCAACCCAGTGTCAATATAGCAACTCAATAAGGCGTACTTTTCATTTTCTCCTGGTTGTTTTGATCTGTCAGTACCCCTGACAGGTCCTGTGATTCTTCTGAACGTGGATGCCCTCATCCTTCCGTATAATACCCATTCATCCCGTGCTTCTTTTTATCCTTCTCCCATTTGCAGGGCGGGGTGAGCATAAGTCTCTTATGTGACAGCCTTGCAAGGGTTAGGGTGCCGGGGACGGAGGGTGGCTGAGCAGACCTCAGAACGGCTCAGGACCGGGGAGTGAGCCTAACTAATGTCTGGTGGTGGGCACACTGCATTCCAGAACATATTAAGGCTTGTCATTGGACGTGTGAGGAGTTAGGGAAAACGAACCCACTTTGAGTTGGACTGGAGAAACAAAAGGCCCAGGCATATGGTCGTTAGTTGAAGTATATGCTAAATAAACAACCCAGAGCCTTTGTAAAAACATTTTAAATCTTAAGGGGCGGCAGTGGCTCAGTGGGTTGAGTTGGTTGTGGAAGGTTGGTGGTTCGATCCCCGGTTCCTCCTGGGAAATTGTCGAGGTGTCCATGAGCAAGACACCTAACCCCAGCTGCTCCTGGCGAGCCATTTACCATTTACCATTTGTGGTGAGCAAAACAGTTGATTGTAAAAACACAGTCAACAATGTTAAAACAGGATCCAAACATCCCTTGAAACGCGTTCTGCTAAAGAGAGATCCTTGCGTGTTTTAGGCTATACATTTGCAAATGTGATTAGTGGTTGAGTCTTAACCGCCAATTCCACACTAAAACAAGTAGTGCAATACGTATGTGAGGCACAAGACCTTCAGTGGTCCTCACCGGAGAGAACCAAAATCAGTGAGACACATGATCTTCAGTGGTCCTCATCAGAGAGAACCAAAATCAGTGAGGCACAAGACCTTCAGTGGTCCTCACCGGAGAGAACCAAAATCAGTGAGACACAAGACCTTCAGACCCAAGCAGGGGTGAAAGGGATCGAGGCCCCTCATGCCCACGCAGGATAACATCTTATCAAGTGCATATCCGCTAACTTGGCTTACCCCACCTTAGGAAACAAGGCAGTGATCCATGTCTCTATGTTCTCTGGGGTCCCCAAACAGAGGTGTTGGATTCGGGAAAGCAGCTCATATCACTGCTGCTGTGTACAAGCTTTTCACTAAGCCCAATCAACAGGCCCTGAAAGAGGTCATTGTGTGGTCTGAGCCCCAGTCTCTCCTCTCATCCGTCCCCATCACCACGCTGGTTACATTAGCTCTCCTACAGTCCACCGTGGCTGCCTGCAATCTACGAGGCGATCTATTCAGCCGATCAAAGCCAGAGTGGAGAGGCCCTGTAGTGCGTGTCCACTGGGAGAAGAGGGCTGTGGGAAAGTGCAGTAGGTTAGAATATCAATGAGATTTGCTTGTTACTATAACTGCTCACCTGTTGTCTGGTCTTGTTTGGGTCCTGTTCTCAATGCAGCACTCAGTTCCTAGTAAAGAAAACATCCCTGTTAAACAACGACGGCCCTCTGGCAACGAGGCTGCAGGGTCTAGATGGAAAGGTAAAGCCTCACACGTCCCCGTGTATTAAGGTCTTGACTGCGATTGAGTTTACCCTGACCAGGATTTCTTTCTAGGCCATTTCCCTCTGCAGAGGCCTTCTGTTAAGATTAAGTTAGTCGCAATGTAATAAGCTCTTTAAGCACTGGCAGAAGTGCAACATCAATCCAGTTCATTATAAGTCCGGCCGTGACATCTCCCCCTCGCAACCATTCCCTCTGAGAATAGACCTCTTATTCGAACTCAACACCCCTCGGCAATCTGTTCGAATGTTAGGAGGAAGCGGAAGGCGGAAACATTTCGACGGGCCGGCTTTCTCTTTCCAGTCGTAAGCCAGATATTCTGGTGATGCCATGCCTATCATGTGACAGAGGCCTCTAACAGGTGGCTGGCAGAGTGGCCTGTTCACAGGTTGTACCACTTATTCCCAGCCTGGCCAAGGTAGATTCAATGTGTCCATCTGTCAGAAGCATTAGGGGCTAATCCACAGGAATGTTCAGATGGTGGAGGGATGGGGGGGTGGCATTAGGAGGGGTCGGCAAGAGAAGGAGGACGGCATTAGGAGGGGGTGGCAAGAGGAGGGGGTGGCAAGAGAAGGAGGATGGCAATAAGATGGGGTGGCAAGAGAAGGAGGATGGCAATAAGATGGGGTGGCAAAAGGAGGGGGTGGGAATAGGGGGGGTGGCAAGAGGAGAGGGTGGGAATAGGGGGTGGCAAGAGGAGAGGGTGGGAATGGGGGGGGTGGCAAGAGGAGGGTTTGGCAAGTGGAAGGGGGGGCAAGAGGAGGGGGTGTATTTTTCTCAGAGGGCTTGGAGAGGAACCTTTGCTGGGCTGTGAAACCGGAGCTCTCCAGCCACCTGCACTGATCTGAGAGCCCAGGAAATGGAGTCCATGGGTTCATTCTTTCTGCAGCACTTGCTTGGCTATCACTAATCCTGACTGGAGAGGTCCCATGTGCAGCTAGACCCCATTATGTAACGAGTGCCAAGAGAAGGCATGACAGAGATACGTGTGAAATCGAATGGACCATCTAATCATCGGGGGTACACTGTACCCTCTGTTCACTTTATTCAGACGGGTTCAGTTCAACAGCGTCAATCAATCATGGCTTATATCAACAGTGGACCCAACAAGTCTCCGTATATTCTATTTATGTTAACCGAACACACTTGGTAAATGTGCACATCAGAATTATTTACGGCATATGTTTAACGCTAATCACACAGCCCGAGTGCAATCTGCACGAAGCTGACTGACTGACCGACTGGTCATGAAATTGGATATAGGGTTGGAAGAGAAATGAGCTGATGACAACTCTTCCTGCCCTTCCATTGTAATCCCTCTGACTGGCCGAGAGGTCAGAGCACCGGGAACAAGTGAAATTGCCAGCGTTGCTGTGGAATGCCAAGCCCTGCAGGTGTTCACATTAGTCTCAGTCAGGATGAAAAGTTCATCCACTCAGTGAGAACCAACGCTGTCGCTTCAACAACCATACGGCCACCATTTAACATTTCCGTTCCCATTTCCGGAAGGTTCCTTAACCCCTAAACCGTGCGACAGTAGAGTTAAATGCACTTTTTTTAAAACTCTAACATGTTTTTTCAATTGCTTGGATACAATACACTTAAACTGAAGATCATTTGTTCATTTAACTTTTATCACCGCTTCAATATGATACAATGTAACATCAAAGTACTACTATTTCAAAATGCGATTCCCACATGACGTTTGAAATGATAGTCTGTTCATTTCATTTGACAGATCTAACTATCAATTGATACAACTAGTCAAAATGATAAGGATTTGCTGCATTACTCTTAATGCATAGTTTTATGGAAACTGACAAACAATATTCCACGTTTACAGTAAATCATGAAAGATTCAAGATACAGAGATTTTTTGTCACCAATTAGCATGGAGCATGAACCAATTAGACTACAATATCCATGGATGTAGCCTAATATTTTATCATACTGTAATGCTTCAACAGACACTGTGTCTATGGTCCCAAATACTGCACCACCGTTTTAGACTACTTACAGTACTGACAGTACTACACTGTATAGTTGCAGGCCCTTGTAATTGCTTGTCCAATTCAGCCAACCGGTTACTGATGGTTTAGTGCACATTGTGGAATGAGTATATACATAAAGAGTTGATTTGGATCCAATTGCAAGAGCAAAGTGATTCGTAACATGGAGCCAGCAGGTGATCCAGGTCACAATGGAGGTCAAGCAGTGGTGGCAGGAAGGCGAGAAAGACAAGGAAGACGTGTTGGTCAAAGGAATGGCATAGCATGGCTGGCATCCTTTCTGAGAGGTGGTCGTGGGCCTCGTTTGAGAGGTGTGGGGGAACGTGGTAGAGGACAAGGCCACGGACTAAGACAGCGGCAGCAACAGCATAGAGTGTCGAATGAAATTCAGGCAAAAAAAGAAAAAATCCAAGATGTTTGGCTAATGAAAACATCCAATGAGATGTAGATGAGAACCAGTGGCCAAATCCACAACAAAGAGTTGATGACAATGTAGAAGTACTGTAATCACTCCTGTTTTGTTTCTTACAGTACAAGCAAGCAAGTTGAGGAACACTGCATTTGATGTTTTACAGTACTGTCTCTATTTTTCTATTTCATAGCTAATTGTTTTTGCTTTGATTCAAATAAACATATGTTGTGATTGTATTCTATTTCTGTTTGTACTATTCTCTTTACCACAGAAGTACATTTACAGGGATTAATTTGCTTGTAGTACCATAATGGAACATGTATCATCATTTTGTGCACCAATATCTAATGATTGGACAAACAACTAACTAGTGAAACCATGGGTATCTTTTGTCTGGGTGATCTAAATCAATGTACCCATGGTATTCCATGATAAATTTATTGTTTGAACCATTGATTGTGCAAATGCAAGGTATCTTTAAAGATATGAATGCACAATGCAATGTTTTGAACATTGGAGAGCCTGTGTTACAAGTGTTTAATGTTGTGAGTTTTGTGTCTAGAGTTGTGGAAAATTACATTAAGGTTCTGAGATAATGGTCAAAGGGATTGCTAAAAACTGTATTTCTCAAACTTGTATTGTTTGGGAGATCAGAAAGAAAAGTTTGAGAAGGCTACATCGCCATACCTCAAGTTATAGCTGCAATCAGGACGCGAAAGGATTGGAAAAGCAAGTGGGCAATAAAACTGTTTTCTTTTCTTATCACATAAGCATGGTTTCATTAGTTTCAAGAGATTCAGATTCAAAGAGATTCAAAGTTTTATTGTCATACATACAGAGTGACTTGCATCAGACTGTACAATGACATTCTTAAGACATGGCAAGCAACAACTACGTAGTTAGAAGAATAGTAAAAATAAGGATAGAAAACAATTACAACCATATACAGACTATACATAACTATAAAATGTGCATAATGAGTCAGAACATGTACAGTGTGCAGACCATAAATACTTAAATACTGTGATGAAAGTGATCGAGTGCCAGTAGTAATGTATGTTCAGAATATGCTAGTTACACTATATACATAATGGAGTGTGTATGGTTGGTAAGCAGACCTTAAAGTTGGTCTAAACTCTCCAAGAGTCACTGACAGTCATGTCCTCCTCTGAGCTCCAAGTTCAGCCCTCGTTGGCAAACAACAAGAGCTTATCTGTGAAATACACCCAAATTGTGTTGCACCCCCTAACTCCGCCGCACATTTCCATAGGGATCTGCTACTCTGCCACCTGTCTCTCACTCCAACCCCCCACTCATGGGAGGAGAAAGAGCCTTGGTTTTGTTCCTTGCTGAAACACAGCAACACACACACAGGGCCTCCGGATGTCTCCATTTCCTAACAATGTCCCCGACCAAAAACCGTCACAGACAAAATGGAGTGTGAATGAGGCCCTCAGATAGACATCCGGCACCTTCTATCCTTCTATCACTCCTACTGTACCATCCACACATGCAAAGCACGCTCGAAAGAAAACTCACAATAAAATGTTCATTAAAACGGTTTAACTGGCAAAGGAAACATTTGCTTACAGTTCTAAAATAAGTCGAAAACATTAATAACCACAAATAAATGCAAAAGTAATATATTCTGGAAATTTTAGTAGACATTTTATGGTAGTTTCACAGTTTGCATGTGTTTCTCTTACAGATTGAATTCTAGGGAATGCCCGGCCTAGTGCCTGTTGACCAAGTCTGGGAAACACATTCGACTGGAATCGTATCAAGTTCATTTTGAATGTGTCTAGTTCCTGGTCTGAGAACAGTGTGGTATTTTCTTTATGGGGTCCGACCAAAACATGGGCTGAGGCACTTTAGAGAATGTCGCCAATGTCACATGAGGAATGGCATAGAATTAAAAAGAGGACACACAAGGGATATATTTGTACGTACTATTTGTAACACTGGATTCCTTGTGTTATACAATTATAACATGCCTGGTGGTTAAGTTTCTTTCGTTAAAAGTGATAGTAGAAATTATAATGATAATTAGAAAGTCTTCACCACCTTGAGAACTTTAAAATGTTATCATGTCAGTTTTTCAGTGTTTAAGGTATTTAAACTAGGATGCATTTTTTTTACTTATATACCGGATCAATTGAACCTGAATGCTGTAAGCCGTAATGTGTGAGACTTTATTTACTGCTCTAATTGCATTGATTACTTTAACTGGTTTCTAACAGCAATAACCATCTTGGGATATTTGTGCTCTACTGGCATTATACCAAAGCCAAGTGCTGTGTCCAGGCACTCTGTGGTCTGTCATGTATCAGATCAGCTCTTAGTTTTGTCTTATTGCTTTCATATATACAGACTACACTCAAAACTTTTAAGGGTCTTTTCATAGTTAGATAAACGTATTTATATAACAGCCACATCACTTGTCCTTCAGCTACAGCCTTGTTTGAGACATCCACTTCACATTTGGCAGCTCTCTATTTACCTTTTGTATTACTTGTTCTTCGCTCATCATGATAAATAATATTATGTATTGTTTTGGTGTTAATGTAAATAATAATAGAATATCTCACAAATGACGTCAGTGTTAATATTTTATACCAGACACTACTAAATGTAACAGCCCTTTTCCCCTTTAACTGTTTTAACCTGGAACTACCCTGTGTGTGAAGGTAGATGACAATAAAAAAAAATTAATGTAAGGGCCAAGGCAGCTGCCCTGAGGGACACCACACTGTACATCTCTGGTAGTAGGGACACTATTAGGCATTAACTATGGACATTTTCTAAGTACTATTTTGGTCTCCGCAACTGGAAGTTTGATCTAATGAAAATGTTGATGGTTTTAACTGGACCAGGGCATCTTTTTCAGCCTCAGATGGACTTAGCTGAGGAAGACATTCCTCGCCTTGCTGGTTAAAACTATATATATAGGCTTTATTTCAACAATTATATTTGGGAGCAGAACGTTTTTGACATCCAAAATTGCCTCCATCTGCAATTAAAAGTTCAGAATCTGTACTATAAAACTTTATTCTGTGTGAGTGACTTCAAGCCAAGTAAAGCAGAAATGATTTTTAATTGCTGAAGATGATGTCAAATGTTTGATTACCGAGCAGAATTTGAATCCCTATTTTTGCGCAGCACATGATGGAGTGGGGATGAATTTATTTTTTATTTTATGAAAAACAACATCACCATGAACCCATTTACTCTTTCTTAACACAACCAGTCAATACCTATTATATACAATTTATTACACAATGCAAACACAAAACAGGTTACTGGTCAATTTTGTTTCAAACTGAACTCTGACATTTATTTAGTTATATATGTAAATACCTAATATGGGATTCATTCATTTTATGTTATTTGGAAAAATCTTCAAATGGCAGCTGAGTTACAACAGGTTCTCGTCATAATACTCATAAAACTGGATGAAACAATATCAGTGTCACTCCCTCTAGTGGAATAATTATGTATATCGCATACCAAGTTTTACTTTGACTTGAGAAAATGTTACCCAAGTTAAGTATTTCTGGTAAATAATCAGTCAGAAATCTAAATCCATATTCCTGCTTTATTAATAATAAGTAATATAAAATATGTTTGATTCACAGTTGTTTTTCTTATGTTGATTCTAAAGACCTATAAAATTTGTCCTAATAGATAAGTACATTAGTAGAGTTTTTTCATTATTTAAAACAATCTCAGAGTGCATGAAACATACATATACATGAAATAGAGGGCCGTAGATCCACTGGAGTGTTGTGAATACGATCCAGAATGAGATAGGAAGTGTGTTGGCAAGTGCAGAGATGCCAGGAAGGGGCAGATATTGTAATGTTACTGTACTCTCTATAGGATCCTAGCAGCGTTGTTTTGGATATATTGGAGTTTCTGAATACT
This sequence comes from Dallia pectoralis, assembly GCA_029465975.1. NCBI lineage: Eukaryota > Metazoa > Chordata > Actinopteri > Esociformes > Umbridae > Dallia > Dallia pectoralis. The sequence goes on from CM055746.1 coordinate 6,171,986, forward strand.
TCTGCCAGAGAATACCAATACCAATACATACGTTTGACCATAATGTCTCATAATTCTGGACCATTGAATAGTATTTTTTGACTGAGTAAGATTGAAGAAACATTTTTGTTAATTGTTTTTAATTTCTTTTAAAATTTCACATTTCTTTCTGTAAATTGGGAATTTTACTAAATAATTACTGTGTTTATACATGTACACGTCTTCTCAAAAGAGATTTGGCAAAAAATTTACAACATTGTCCCAAGAACCTTGTACCCAGGCTAAGCCTGGCACAACAAGCATTTGAATTTGGCAGTAGTGGAAATTACAATAACATTCTGTATAGGTGTGACCTTACTGAGTAAAACAGTTTTCATCTTTTTATTTTAGCTCATCAAAATACTACATACATATTTCTGATGTAAACAAACACTTGGTTCTTTAATAAACTGGGTATAGAAGCAGTGGTAACATTATTTCAGTCAGTGTAGTATTAAGAGAGTCCAGATGTGCTGTATTCTCCGCAACAGATAGACGATTTAGGCAATAATCATTGTTCTAGGAATTTCTCACAGCTTTCTTATTTGTTGATAAACTTGGTGATATAACAATGTTATACACCAGTCACAAGTTTATTTGAGAGACCTATTTTCTCTATATAAACACATTTATGGGTTTTGAGGTCAAGATAGGGAAAATTCACAACACAGTTAATGTGAGATGTCTGCAGGGTGATCTTGGAGGCCAAACTCTACCAAGATGAGCACACATAATCAAAATGGCACTGAACTGGAGTGCCAATGACAACACAGTCTTTATATTTAGATTCTTCTCACAGGTAGCAGCCCAATTCCGATATTAGGACCACATATTTGCAGAACAGCTAAACTTTTTGGTCGAAATACAGAGTTGTTGAAAAGAAAATATCAGAATTGGGCGCCTGTATAAAACCAGCCTTTAAAAATACGGTTTCAAGACTAACACAGAAATCGGCCCCAGGCTCCAAATATAAAATATGGTATATCACAGAACAATGATGTGGACATCCTACATACACAGAAAGGTAACATGGTTTATTGGGGTTATTCTTTCACTTGTTCATTTCAACGGTGTATTTTTAGTTGTTATCGTGTAAGTGCTGGCTTCCATCATACGGTCCAAACAAAGAGCAGCCCATTCGCCCAAACCAAGACAAATCCTCCTGTCTGGTCGTTTCCCCTCCTGACAACTTCAGGTGGCCTGCACAGTTACACACAATGACAGCACCAGAGTAAACACACTGGACTGCCTGTTAATGTTTATGGAAAGTTTTTACGATACAGCATTGCTATCCTATCTTCTGCTCCACAACAGGGAGCTGTGTGCCGGGCCTGTTCCAGACGCGATTTGGCCTACGTGGGCCTGCAGTGTTTATAAACCTTGGCGCCTCTGACAGAGAGCTAGTAGGGCCCGGCTCTATGAATGGAGGGCTCAGACACCTCCCCGTTAGAGTAAATAGATCTGTTATCAATGAAAAGATTGACAACCCCGCAAACACACACACACACACATTATGAATGGAACTGGTACCTCTGCCAAATCAGGCTCATTGACCTCTATGTGCTTAACAGGCACACAGAAGCGAAAAATAGCCTCAGCATTACCTTCCCTCACAGTTCTATGTGGACTTAAAGGCATTTAGAACCGTTCTACACAAAAATATCCGAGTGAGGAAATGACAATCATTAACGAAATACAGATGTTTGTCTTAAAGTCTATTTACAGCCGTTTTCTTGTAAATCATTATTGTAGAACTAATAAACCACTTGGTTTAATTCGTGTAATTTATATCCATGCACCTCCTGCTGTAGTCTTGGGTTGTGGGCAGGAGGAAACAAATTGGAATACATTCACGTATATTTAAATTTAAAACAATCCACATCAAATTAAAATAGCTAATGAAATTAGGCACGTCACCCTAAGCCAGAACACATCACCCTTAATAAGCCCCAACATCGTAACAAGTGGTGGATCAGGCACTGAACAAGTTTATAAGTTACTGTTCTTTTTTTGTCTTTGTTCACTGGACATTTGCTTGTCAACATGATATTCATCACTCTCAAATAACTTGATGTTAGGGCGCCATCCAGTGGAAGTAAAGTAATATACTATGTACAGTAATGTGGACAAGAGGCAGAGATATACACTCACCTAAAGGATTATTAGGAACACCTGTTCAATTTCTCATTAATGCAATTATCTAAGCAACCTAGGAGTGTGGTCCTGGTCAAGACAATCTCCTGAACTCCAAACTTAATGAGCGTGGCATGGTTGTTGGTGCCAGACGGGCCGGTCTGAGTATTTCACAATCTGCTCAGTTACTGGGATTTTCATGCACAACCATTTCTAGGGTTTACGAAGAATGGTGTGAAAAGGGAAAAACATCCAGTATGCGGCAGTCCTGTGGGCGAAAATGCCTTGTTGATGCTGGAGGTCAAAGGAGAATGGGCCGACTGATTCAAGCTGATAGAAGAGAAACTTTGACTGGAATAACCACTTGTTACAACCGAGGTATGCAGCAAAGCATTTGTGAAGCCACAACACGCACAACCTTGAGGCGGATGGGCTACAACAGCAGAAGACCCCACCGGGTACCACTCATCTCCACTACAAATAGGAAAAAGAGGCTACAATTTGCACGAGATCACCAAAATTGGACAGTTGAAGACTGGAAAAATGTTGCCTGGTCTGATGAGTCTCGATTTCTGTTGAGACATTCAGATGGTAGAGTCAGAATTTGGCGTAAACAGAATGAGAACATGGATCCATCATGCCTTGTTACCACTGTGCAGGCTGGTGGTGGTGGTGTAAAGGTGTGGGGGATGTTTTCTTGGTACACTTTAGGCCCCTTAGTGCCAATTGAGCATTGTTTAAATGCCACGGCCTACCTGAGCATTGTTTCTGACCATGTCCATCCCTTTATGACCACCATGTACCCATCCTCTGATGGCTACTTCCAGCAGGATAATGCACCATGTCACAAAGCTCGAATCATTTCAAATTGGTTTCTCGAACATGACAATGAGTTCACTGTACTAAAATGGCCCCCACAGTCACCAGATCTCAACCCAATAGAGCATCTTTGGGATGTGGTGGAACGGGAGCTTCGTGCCCTGGATGTGCATCTCACAAATCTCCATCAACTGCAAGACGCTATACTATCAATATGGGCCAACATTTCTAAAGAATGCTTTCAGCACCTTGTTGGATCAATGCCACGTAGAATTAAGGCAGTTCTGAAGGCGAAAGGGGGTCAAACAGTATTAGTATGGTGTTCCTAATAATCCTTTAGGTGAGTGTATATATTTGCTTTTGAGGAAGAAAATTGATGGGAAAAGAGAAAGATTAAAAATGAAAATACAGGAAGTCTGGTTGTAACTTTTTTTATACTAGATACACACTTTCTAGCACTTTATTATGCATACAGTTTGTATTGAAAATAAATTTGAACTGACATCAATTGCTAGTACAACAACAATAAGCTCTAAAATAAAAGGCCATTGTTTTTACTTGTTTTATAAAGTATTCAGAAGCCCTCTATCTCACATCCAAAACCAATGATGCATTTCTTCAGCCAAAGCCATGTGACATTCAATATAAGAATATCCAACTTCATATCGGATAAAACAAAACTCTTAATGACAAATAGGTGTGTAACATAAAAAAAAATGAAATCCCGGGACAGAATATATTTTCACTTCCAAAGAGCTATAAATGAATTCCATTTGAAAAGAGAATTGAAATGTACCAATCTTAGATCCTTTGTCAGCAACTTATGCACAGACAAAGCAATGTTTCTGCACATTCAATACCTCACATGACACAAGCAGTCAATGAATCATCTACAAAAAATAAATTTTCCTTAAATGCCACAAAAACATATTTTTAAGGATCAGCACGAACTACACAAAACATGGAGCGGTAAACACAAAGATCCCTTGGATGGTCTTCACATTCACATCTGACAAATTTCATTCAAATGTCACTCTCCGACTCACAAACATAATTTATCAACTTCCTGTCAATCTTTCATGCCCGTAACAGAAAATGGACAACTATGGAGTAGAACAGCATTTGCGTTTACTACAGCAGTTGTCTAGTATTGGTGTATTTCACATAACGTAGTAAGGAAGTTGCGTTATATACTTTGCCTGTATGACTAAAACAAACACAGACAACAAACAGGAATAATAAAAATAACACACAGCTGTTTAAGCCCTCAAGCTGACAGCACATTCCTGTCAGAATATGACGTCACTTCTCCATTGTAAAATACTGTTAGTTTGACAGCGCTGTAAACCGAAAATTTAATAAAGTGTGCACATGGTTTTTATCCTCAATTTCCAGTTTTTCAATAATTATTTGACCAGATATCAGCAAATCAGATGGGATGAAATGAAAAAAATGAAATGTATAAAAGAGTACGTCCCAATAGAATAATGTACAGAAATTGAATGAACAGAATGGTCCTCTAAACACCAAATCATCTCATTTATTCCATTTCTATGCATTTGACTACTTCCAATGGACTGAATAAGATCAAACAACTGCTGAAAACAGTGTCATGGCAGTCAAACATGAACAATAGACATCAAAGTAAAAGGTCCAAACAAACACAGTGGTTGGCAGATTAATATTCTATGTCTTGGACTTCGAGCTGTTTTAACCAGGGAGACAAATTTTTGTAGTTAAATGCAGCACAGCTCACTCGCCATGGGCCAATTCATTTTGCATAGCCCAGAGTGGGTGAAGATTATAGACCACTGGAATGTCTCAAACTTGCAAACTCTGCTTAACCAGCATATTGCGCCATACAAAAAAAGACTCCCATCCTGTAGCTAACAATAAAATATATATCTAACCAGAACTTAAGAAAGTCCAATCGACCAACAAAAGTACTGGGTGGTAGGCCTGTCGCGAGTCAATATATTGACTTATCGCTCAATATATGGAAATGAGCGCGATAATTTTTGGTGTTGCGATATATAACATTAACTTTTTAAAAATGAATGTTAACAACATTTTAGTCGATCGAGCTGCCTGTTATCTGGTCTCCTGTGTCGAAAGAGGAGGCAGGGCTCAGGCAGAGTCTCACGCACACATAGAGCGGAGCAGCGGACACACGCACACAGAGCGGACACACCCACACGTGAACCCACTGTGTTATGAAGTGGACTGTATCATAGTGACATACAGCCAGTTAGGAAGAGTAAGTCCAAATGAAGTTGGTTTCAAAGCCGCAATCCTCAGCACCGGTGTGGGAACATTTAGGCTTTAAGCCGAATGAGAAAGGAGAGACAATTAACGAGCCGGTATGTCGACTTGGTTTAAAAACAGTTGCAACGAAAAGAGGCAACACAACTAACCTCCAATCTCACCTAAAACACAACCATCCCATCCAGTTTATGAACCTGCGAACAAGAACTGCAGCTGGAACGGGGTCTTCCAGACAGTTATCTGTTTCAGTGTAAATATAAACGCGATAGACAAATGGGGCACACTCAGAGATATATATAGCGTAACTCGCTATATAGCCAAAGAGATGCAGCCATTAAACACGGTCGAAAAAAACAGAATTTAAACATATAATGCAAACCTTTGACAAACAGTACGAATTGCCAAAGTAAACGTACATCTCCAAAACTGCCATTCCATCCGTGTACATTAAAGTCAAAGACAACATTCTGAAAAAAAAAAATCGCAATAATATTGTTTATCGCAATTAATTTTGTTGCAATATATCGCACAACCAAAGGTAGTTATCGTGACAGCCCTACTGGGTGGTAGCCTTGTATTAAAAAGACTTTCGGATAACAAGAAGAATCAATTAGAGCTGGAGTAGATAGGTGGAATTCCTCCAAAAAGGCAGATACAGCAACACTATTGAGACTGAAGCAAAGATGTCCATGGGTTATATCCTGATGAGAACAAAAACTGAGAAAACGCTGGGTCATATTTATAGCCACTATTGTAACAAGGACCCAGACTTTTTCCAGGTCAGATGATGTGACTGGAATCTCCTCCGGGCCCTAAGGGAAACCATTAGTTTGTGAGCCGGGCTGTAAGGGGACAGATGGGCAGTATTGGGAGTCTTATCACTAGGACTCCTACATGAATTCCTCCCAGTCCTCCTTTACTGCTTGGGCTTCTGGTGTATATTGGAACTCAGACGGCTGGCTCTCAGGCGGCTGGCTCTCAGACGGCTGGCTCTCAGGCGGCTGGCTCTCAGACGGCTGGCTCTCAGACGGCTGGCTCTCAGACGGCTGGCTCTCAGACGGCTGGCTCTCAGAGGGGCTGACAACTGCTGGGTTGCTTCCTTTCTTCCCTCTGACACTATAAATAAATTAAACATATTATTACAAAGCTATATTAAAGAGACAAACCACATTAGCATTCGGTCGGCCCGCACCCAGTCGGCCCGCACACAGTCGGCCCGCACACAGTTGGTTCAAGCAGGTATATGATGGACAGAAAGACAAAGATACTTACTGGTTCTTATGTTTGGAGCCGCTGATGTGAGCTTGATACTGTTCCACAGAGTTAAGTTCGATATTGCACACAGTGCATGGATAGCCCTTTACTGTGGAAGCTGGAGACAAACACGGGCGATACAAGTATGAATATATTTTAGTCTCACTATCATCAAACAAGCTAATGATGCATTGGCACCACATTTGCGTCCTAACCCACCTGGCTGGTTTGGGTTTACCTGGTTGTCTGGTCAAACCCAGCGCTACAAAACAGTCATCTTTAAGTAGTGTGGAAATTACATGTAATCCTTTGGCTCCCACTGTCAGTAGCCTATTCAGGATTATTTTGGATGCTAGCTTTAAACTTTTAGGAAACAACCTGCCATTGCACTATAAACTATATATCTCTCTCAATCTATATACATTAGCATTTCCATCTATGCTAACCTTTTTTTTAATAAACCCTCGTGAAAATCAAAAAAGTGAGACAGTTCTGATACCTGGTGCCGTGGACGGCCCATAAGTCTCCATCAGCTTCCGCTGAGTCATCTGTTTTTTATGCTTCTTGCCAAGATAGTGCTGCTCCGCCATGACAGGGTTGTTAAACGAGGCCTGGCATATGGAACAGAACCTGAGCAGAGCCTCATCGTCAGCCACACAGCCCGCCTGCTCAGATTGGGTCTCTTTCTTCTTCTTTAATGCGGGGGCCGCGGTTTGAACTGGTGTTACTGGACAAGCAGGAGAAAAGATATAAAACGAGTCATCTAAGAAGGTGTCTGACACGTACAGACAAGCGAGATGGAAAAATACCTGCATAATGTATATAAGATGTAAAACCGCCTTGTGTCATACATGGGCATGTGTAGACAGCATCTCACCTTGGGGCTGAGGTCCAAAGGTCTTTAGTCTCATGTTCTTTGTATGCACCTTGCCCTGGTAGTGGGACTCGGCCACCACCGGAGAAGAGAACGTCATGTTACATATGTGACAGGCTTTGGAACGGTCCGTCTCCCCATTACTGCCCGCCTAAAAGTGACAAAACAAAACAAAAAGCAGCAGTCAGCTTTTTCCTGCTGTCTGTCAGCCCAATGCTGCTTAAACAGCGCAAAAGAGTAAAACCGGATAAAACTATCTGACAAGGAAACTTACACTGTCTCCAGAAGGTGCTTTGAACCGTTTAATGGTCGGCTCCTCTTCGTTGTGGATGCTCATATAGCGTCTCACTTTGTTTGCATGCTTTTTGCTCTGTAAAGAATAAGACAACGGAAAACATTGGAAACAGCACAGCGGAACGATGGCCATAACACCAAACGTAAGTAAGGTCGCTAACCTGATAATGTGCAAGTTTCTGGGAGTCAGAATTCAGGACAGCACTGCAGACTTTGCAAACCGCATCAGAAAACAGTTCACCGTTCTCCTTTATCATTTTGTTTACTGAAAAAAGGGTTGGCAGCCTTGCTTACAAACAGGGTATACAAACAACACCTAAACAATCACAGCTATACATTTGAGGAATCACCAATAACGATGCTCATAGGCCTGTGATATAGAGCTAAAGTGCACAGTGAACCTACGTTTAACAACAGAAAACTAAACTTCACGATTAGTGTGAGGTTGTGTGGTGGAATTGACTGGTAATAGTACAGCATGGCTGTAGGCCTCTTTGTTGTACGTAGCTTTCAACACAAGCAGCCTCTAGTCTAGCTGCAGACACCTCAAATTAAATATATATTTTTCCATTTAGAGATTACAATGCATACCGTGAGGACCGGCAGCACTAAAGATGATGGTCTGCGTCATGTCATATGTAGTAGAGTAACGTCCGGTGTATTGTGTCTTAATAACGTTACAGTGGTGCTGGCTAATTGAAAGATCATGGACATGAAAAGGAGAATCCGACACATCATCATCATCGTCCCTGTGTGTGTTCAGGTTATTAGAGGCACGCCACCTAAACCAGGTACTGACTTAGCAATTTAGCTTTACTTTCAAGACAGTGTGCAGGTAAGGAAAGGTACACCATGCAGTCCTCCAAGGTTACTTTGAAAATAGCTAACGAACAGTAGCTGTTGGTTAGTTAGCATCACTCCTGAACGAGCTAATGCCTTGTTGCATCGACCTTGGAGAGTGCAGCTCAGATGCTAGCTAACATAGTGTGAGTGCAAACTGTAAGCTTTGACTGTTTATGTTCTGCAAACACAAGCGATGGTAGTAGCCGGTAAACAACAATTAACAATTCATACGAAGCTGAAAGTGGAGTTCAATAATATTGAACGTGGAAACTCGTAAGCTCACCCTCTTCCACCCCTGAAGGCAAATACGGAAAATCTCCATTCGGTTTCTCGAGCGCCATGTTTTCGGTCAGCAGCAGACTTGGCTGGCGCATGCGCAAACGCAGCAGCAGCAGACTGGGCAGGCACATGCGCAAACGCAGCAGCAGCAGCAGCCGACTGGGCAGGCGCATGCGCAAACTCGACGAAACACTGTCAACAAATAAAAACTATGGTAATTAATATCTATATACAGTAAGCTTATAACAAATCCAAAGTAATGCAAATCAATGTAGTTTTTTGTTTAAAATAAAAAAGAAGTTATATTAGGAAGTCCAATTATTAATCCAAAATATTATTATCAGATGGCAGTAGCTTGCCTCATGTTGTATGGTCTTTCTACTGCTCTCCCAGGACTTTTCTTTTACACATGCTCATTTGCAGACAAAAGGAACGGGCTACAGCTCCTGCTATAACAAGATAGGACTTTTCTCACACCTCTGTCTGGCTAAACCATTCCTGACATTGTGAATTTCAGACGGCTTTCAGCTAGTGTGTTATTGCGTCCTGGAACAATGCAATTAATCCAAGGGTGGCGGTGGGTTTATGTCATCCAAGGATGGCTTAGTTCAGATGCATCACAACATTGTCTAAATTCGTATTGCTATAACTTGTATCTGTAATCTATCTTCATCGATTGCAATTGTTTTCATTCACCCATCAAATTCTTTATTCATAGAGTGCCTGTGCATGCACACAGCTGTTGGATGTTCAGACCACTGAGGCACACACTGACAATACATTGACACTTTCTTCTACAGATTTAAGTAGTTTTATCATTTATAATATTTATGATTTCAACCCACTATAAAAAATGTACTGTTTAAGGATTGAAAAACATGACATTTCTATATAATCTGTTTATTTTTTCTATTGCGAATTTTCACATTAATAAACGTACAGGAAACATTGTTTTCTTATTTTACAAAGGGGAACTCAACAAAATTCTTATAACAATAAAAAACGACCAACAAAAGCACTAAAATGTTTAGTTTTTGTTTTGTTAACTCTTTGTTTTGATGTATACGTGTTACCTTATATATCACACCTTAATATGTGTATATTTGTACTGTTTTTTTTTTTTTGGAGTCTGGATCGGACTGTATAGGTGATTGCCGCTTCCAGGTACATTTTGTTTAAGTTGAGTTACAAGTGCGTCACTAGGTCTGTCTTCCACCTAAGCTCCTCCCTTTATTTATCGAGTCACGTGATCGGTCAAACATGGCTTCCAAACGGGAGTTTTGTCAATACTCTTGCTGCTAAAACTTTGCCCGAAGTAGATATCGTAGCGTAGTAAAATGCGTAGGGATTTGTAAATCGTAACAAGATGTCATCATGCGCAAGCAACCGTTCTACTTTCAGATTTTTAGGAAGATGTATTCAGACAATATAATGTTGTTGTGTTGATATAGCTGTACAGTAGCAGCAGCAGCACTGTATTCGTGTTGCTAAAACTTCTGGTCAGAGAGTAGTTGCATTGCCTTACATAGCCGGATGCATAACGATATATAATTTTAAACCAATATCGGTATGAAAACGTTCTACTTGATATTGGTGATTTTCAGGAGCATCGATGCAGACCTTGCTAACAGGATATAGCTCACTACTGAATCTTAGCTAGTAGCAGTAGCATCACTGTCAACACAGAACACCATGGGTCCTCGGAAGAGGCAACAGAACCGAGACCTTGGTGACGGACCCCGGAAACGACCACGAGCCGATGAGCAGAATGATGACAGCGTTGTTATATCGGACAGCGACGAGGTAACATTTAACTTCGTTTAGGAATAAAATATAAACGAATATAAAAAAATCGAGTAAACGTTGTCTCGGTTGCTGGCTGACTTATTATCAGAAGTTACACACTAACTGACTAAGCTTGCTAACCACACGCTATAGATGAATAAGTGTGATATAGTTGTCTAAGCAGCTGCTTCCAAAGTACATCAAAAGTTTGGTTTCACTTATAAATCTCCATGTTTTAAGAAGTAAATGACTTTTTGGTCCTAACATCAAATTGATCAGAAATACAATGTAGACACTGTTACTGTGGTAAATGACTATTGTTGCTGGAAACTGCTGATTTGAATGGAATATCAACACAGGTGTAGAGTTCCATTGTCAGTTATTACTCCTCTTATCCGATGGCATGTTGTGTTTGCTAAACAAAGTATTTATTTTAAAAGGGTAATTGATCATTTAAAAACACCTGTGATTGTTATTGCGCAGGATGCTGTTGTGCTGATTAAAGAAGCAATGGCCGTCTTTAGACTTGTTCAGTATCTGCTGTGGAGCCTCACGCTTTCGAGAGTTTCACAAGTCATGTCATCTTTTCTATAACGTAGGATGAAGTCATCGCATTGTCACCAAGAGAGGAACGCAAACGGGAGAGAGAAAGTAAAACCCGATCAAACGGTACTCCGCACAATGTCTCCCTATTTGTTAATAACACTCATTATTGGAATGGAAGCACATCTCAAGCATGCAACTACTGAAATCCTGCTGAATGTGACTTTGTGATATACCTAAGCAGTCCCCTTTCTTCTCAGAGATGACTGAGGAGGAGATGCTTGCCCTCGCCATGAAGCTGTCTGAAAAGGAGGCCAGCAGCGCCGCTCTCAGGCAACGACAGGAGGAGGAGGCCATGAGGAAGGCCATTGCTGAAAGCCTCAGTGTAAGTGTAGATAATGCATAGAAAACTCTAATGGAACCTGGTGATTTTTTTCTTTTAATGGTACAGTCCATTATTTAAGATCAAACCAATCGTTGAATTCTATCTATTCCAGGAAGACAGACCCACTCGTGTTCATTCTACTAAAAAATGTCAAAGTTCCCCTCCGAAGGAAGGGAGCAGTATACAGCCCCCCAGACGAAAGCTCGCCTACCCCAATAATGTTGTGGCTGACAGGGATGAAACCTGCAGTGCCGGTGTTAATGTAGAGCTGGCTTGCACCGACAGGCAAAGGGAGGCAAGAAGCCCTTTACCAGATATGCCTGACCTCTCTCAGACTCAGAAGGTCAACTCCAAGTTCCCTCTAATCAGCCAAGATCCCACCTCAGAGACTTTACATTCCTCACAGGTCAGTTGCCTTAAGACACGGATCATTATTTGTTATCTGTTTAACTCTGGCTGTAGCTCTGCCTTTATACCGTGGCTATATGGGCCCGGATCATAACAGCTATCCAACAAAGTAGCATTCTGTAAAGGGTTCTTTATTTCAGCTTTAACTAACATATATGTTTAGTCCAGATGATAAGGGTAGGAGAAACAACTATTCTCTTACGTTAAAAAGAAACATACCAGTTCAGAATGCATGTCAAATACGTTTATTGTGCTTTTAATAATGTATTTTGTCTTTTTAAGGAGGAAGGGCCCTCTCAGAAGAAGCCTATTGAGGACCTCTCAGATAAAGCCATGGAATTCCAGGACTGCAGTAACTCCACAAAGACCGAATCCCAGTCCCAACTCTCATCCGTGTTGCCGTTAACTATGGCTTCCCAAACCAGTATACCTGTTGTGTGCCTGAAGAAGCTTAGCCATGACCTGGTTGTAGGTCGTCAGGCCTCTGGGATCATACTAAAGGGTCATCCCAAAGTAACCCCTCCTAGATTGTCCCAGATCTATCAGTCTTCTCAACCCAAAGACCTGGTGTTCTCCAAAAGCCCAGTTTTCTCCAAGATAGAAAAGGAGGGTCTCATGTTTTCTCAGAGTTCTGAAACTGATTCAGGAAAGGAAGATAAAGAGGAATGTCCTGTTTTTCTTAAAAACATTTTGTTCTCCAGCAGTGATACAGGAGAGGAAGAAAAAGAAACCTCTCCCACCTTTCCCAGAAGTCCAGTCTTTCGCAGAAGTCCAGGCTTCAGTAAACCCAATACGGAAAAGGGAGTAGATCAAGGTAGTACAACTTGTACCAAAAGCCATGTCTTCGCTAAGACTGTCAGAAGACCAGACGAGAATGAGAAGAGTCCCACGTTCCCCAAAAGTCCAGTCTTTCCCAGAGGTGATGAGAAAGGAGATCCACAGACCAGTGTAGAATGTGTGTCCACAACAGAACTCAATGACAATGCAGACCAAGAGGCTCCAGACTGTTCAAGCCCTGCTGTGAAACCCAGAGATGTCTCACAGCGTCTTCTATCACGCCCCAGAACAAAAATGTCCCTTCACAAGAGACTTGTGCCTTTGAGGACCTCTCAAGTTATCGATAAAGTTGTTGACCGTGTTGAACGAGATGGCGAATCCTCACAGGGAGCTATAAACGCAGTCAGCACTCTGTCACGTATGTATATTTCCCATGTTGTCATTGCCATGCACATACCAAGCATTGTTACACTTAGACACTGAAAAAGACAGGTAACGTCATACGGGTTCTTCTGTTAACATCCAATTTTTTTATTGCTATGTCTGTTCTCCTAGCTGCAGAAGAAGACCATACACCGGTTTTGGAGACTCAGCCAATCCCAGAGGTAACCGGTAATATGAAGACACAGCCAATCCCAAAGTTAACCAGTGATATGAAGACACAGCCAATCCCAGAGTTAACCAGTGATATGAAGACACAGCCAATCCCAGAGTTAACCAGTAATATGGAGACTCAGCCAATCCCAGAGTTAACCAGTAATATGGAGACACAGCCAATCCCAGAGTTAACCAGTGATATGAAGACACAGCCAATCCCAGAGTTAACCAGTAATATGAAGACACAGCCAATCCCAGAGTTAACCAGTAATATGAAGACACAGCCAATCCCAGAGTTAACCAGTAATATGAAGACACAGCCAATCCCAGAGTTAACCAGTGATATGAAGACACAGCCGACCCCAGAGTTAACCAGAGTTATGAAGACTCAGCCAACCCCAGAGTTAACCAGTAATATGGCGCTATACTGGTCAGACGATGACGAAGGGGAAGACGGTCCTGTAAAGGTGATGTCAGGGCACGGCAGCAGAATGTCTATCAGTGTGGTTATTTTGCTTTTGACGTCACCTGAAGGCTGTCTGTTGTTTTCTCTCCCTTTTGCAGTTATCTATTTCACCCAGCCCAGTCTTCCCCCAGGAGAAAAACCTCCTTCGGCCAAGTGGCAGCCCAGATCTCAACCCCAACAAACACACCGACCAATCCCAAGACCCCACATTCCAGGAGGTGAAGACAGAGAAAAAGCTTGCTAAGAAGTTCACTTTCAGGGGCATGTATGGAGACCCGACGCTCTCTCTCCCCAGACAGCCGACAGGGAACCGGGATGGGTCCCCGGACGGACCTCCCTCCTCCCAGCAGCCTGTTGCCTCCGCCTCTGGCCACCGCTCCCCGACTACAGACAGCCATGGTGATCAGGGAGTGATACGCTACTACTGGGGTGTGCCTTTCTGTCCGCGGGGCCAGAACCCAGACACCTACACACAGGTGAACATTTATTCAACATTATCTGGATTGTAAACAAACGTGGGTGACTGACATCTGGAAAAGTAAAGGTGGGCTTTTAAAACAGACCAACTCATGTTGAGTGTTCTCATGTTTTCCCAGGTGATCTTGTCGCAGCTGGAGGTGTATGAGAAGAGTCTAAAGGATGCCCAAAGAGGTCTGCTGAGCAAGTGTGTCTGGGGGGAGCCAGTTCTACCTGGGCCTCCAGAAAGACCCTTCACCTCTAGGGGGCGCCCTAAAAGGCACAGGGCCCCACAACTCCTAGAGGATGAGGAAGAGGAGAGGGATGAAGATTATGTGAGAAGGGGAAAACAACAGGAAGAAGAGGTAGTGGAAGTCTTAGAGGTTGATGATGGCGATGATGGTGGTGATGAAGAAGAAGAAAGAGAAAAAACAGGCAGGCTGCCATTTCCGATGAGGGGCAAAGAGGATGTGAGTATTGCTTACTACTTTGTCTTTTTATAGGCAGGTTGGAGCTGGCGTGTCTGACACATGACTTAATGTCCACCTGACAGAAGAGACTCAAACAAGGTCTTTTGATGCACGTCGGGAAAAGGATTTGATCAATAGGTTGTATTTTTCTAGTTGTATATCCTCATTTTGTCTTTAACCCATCATTACATTTTGTACAACACATGTTGTACTAAAACCAAATTGATTAATTGGTCTTGTATATGGAAATGAATGGCAACCAATCCATAACCACCCCATAAGGGATATCTGAGTGAATATAGTAGTTACATTAGCCGGTGTCTAAAGCAGTATGTCACAGATCTCCCTGCCCTCTTCATGTCAGCCAGGCTTGCATGACGCATTACTTCTATGCATTTTCATGAGCTGTGTTGAGAACATGCGGTTAGAACCTCCAATCACGTCTCATACTCTCACTGCAAAATGCACTGATGAGTGAGTACTTCCTGGTCCTGTTAACACTCACCACCAGATGGTGCTGTCGACCGAATGTGCTCTTACATGTGCACAACCTTGAGGGATAGACACTGGTTCTTATGTGGTGTGGTCAATCAACTTGATGCTGTCTGCTATCAGAGTATGACTTTGTTTTGTCATCACATAGAAATCCCTGTCACCTGTATCGCATGCAGAATCCAGTCAACAACAACAACTGCTGCCGCGACGGTGAGGAAGTCCTAACTGCTAAGACCCCATCGACACAAACGTATTAGTACGTGTATCGACTTGTGTTATATTTATGTTTTGTTTCCAGGAGACTTAAACTTAGAAAGGAAGTAAGAAGACCAGCGGAAACCCGACCTCCTGACCGACAGGTGAACTGGGAGGAGGAAGAGGAGGAGGAAGAACATAAGAGAGATGCTGAACAACATGGGGAGAACGTCGAAGCAGAAATGGGAAGTGACAGGAAGTGTGAAAGAACGATGGGCGAAGTTGAGCTGGATGTCAGTGGCTCGGAGGTTCCAGGTAGAATTCTTAAAGGATGGTTTACTGGGGTTAATTGTTCTATGTATATTCTGTTACAATATGGTTCCTTTAAGGATTTCTATACAGAGTGATGTCATTGTGATCGTATTATGGAGCTCTAATGGTCCTCCTGCTATTCTCTCTTGTTGTTTCTGATGGCAGAGACTCAATTCAGTGATGACAGCACCCCAGAGCTGATGGTTATCAACACACCACCGGTCAGTAACATCTCCTCTACTAATGACACGTCTACACAGGGCATTCTGACGCTAGTTTACCAGGATTCTTCCCCACTGTGGTTGTGTAAGTTAGGGTATCCAGGGTATCAACGGGTCTTGTTGAGGTAAGAAATAATGTGTCGGGTGAACGCGTTTTAGCTATGGTTGTGAGCAGAGGGGAACCACAAATTCAGTCTGAATGTTAAATGTCAGCAAGACTCTTGTGACTCTCGGGTGCTTTTTTCCCAATACAGTACGTGAGGTAAATAGCTATATAGTACCAAGCTAGGAAATTTGTCTCGATCCATAGTTGATATTGGCTGATAAACACGCTTCATGTATAATGGGAAAGTGCAACTTCAGAAGTGGTTGGACCATAGCAACGGTGCTTTGTGGTTGAAACCTTTTGAATGGAAAAAAAAAGTAAGCCCACGAAGTGTTTCAAATTTTGTACTGTGGGAATTTAATCTCTGGAATCCCAAATAAAGTGTAGGAAACAGAAAAACAACATGAACGCTGTGAAAAGCCTCCAACAATTGGGCAGCATTTCTCTGTTCTGTTTGGTCTTATCACAATGAACTGTCTTTCTAAGCACAACCAGCAATACCATTGTTATGACTGAGCTTACTACTCTAACAGCGGTGGGTAGTTAAGTCAAATTGGTGTCCTTGAGTATACGTATAATCCTTAAGTCTTTAGAAATCTTACATATTACCTGCTAAAACCTGCATTCCGTGAAAATAGTTCTGTCTCTGTTGATGCTTGCCAGCCCCAGCCACAGAGCCAGCCGTTGCCTCAGATCCAGATATTTCTCTCATCACCCCGTCCTCTGGAGCAAACCGAAGAGAGGATGGAGGTAGATGGGGAAGGGAGGGAGTCCCACCCTGAGGGGAGTCCTGCTACTGGCGAGGATGTGAGGATGGAGGAAGAGCAGGAGACGGAGGAACCCTGGGGTGTCCAAGAGTCGCCCCCCCCTCAGACCACAAGCGTGGACTGTCCCATGTGCATGCGCCCGTTCCCCATGGCGAAGATTGAGATGCATGCTGCATACTGTGATGGTAGCAGTACTGACCTTCAGGAAGAAGAGATGATGGCTCAGGAGATCCAATCACAAGGTGAGATGACCCAGTCTAATGGTGAACTAGTTTATTATACGGGGTAATCTAAAGTCATGTATGTGCCTCATCACAGGGATGTAGACACCCAATGCAAGTGAACAGTCTTTTCGATTTTAAGCAATTATTTTCTTGATAGTTGCAGTGAAGGCTTGTAGGAAAAGAACCAGAAGGGGTGAGCTCATTGGAGAGGAAAAGCCCAGCTCGTCTGGCTCTAACAAGTAAGTAAGTAAGTAAGTAGGTATAAGCAGATTGAACTTCAGCAGCTATTTCTTTATGCCTGGTCTCCATTCAAAGGGTTGGTCTCTGAGTGGTTATTCACACAGGATTACTGTAGGGCAGCGCTTATTATGTACATCTGGTGGACCTGATACACATGGGAGCATGAGTGATCTGGCTGGCTCAGAGGTATCAGTACTCATGAGTGATCTGGCTGGCTCAGTGGTATCAGTACTCGTGAGAGATCTGGCTGGCTCAGAGGTATCAGTACTCATGAGTGATCTGGCTGGCTCAGTGGTATCAGTACTCATGAGTGATCTGGCTGGCTCAGAGGTATCAGTACTCATGAGTGATCTGGCTGGCTCAGAGGTATCAGTACTCATGAGTGATCTGGCTGGCTCAGAGGTATCAGTACTCATGAGTGATCTGGCTGGCTCAGAGGTATCAGTACTCATGAGTGATCTGGCTGGCTCAGAGGTATCAGTACTCATGAGTGATCTGGCTGGCTCAGAGGTATCAGTACTCATGAGTGATCTGGCTGGCTCAGAGGTATCAGTACTCATGAGTGATCTGGCTGGCTCAGTGGTATCAGTACTCATGAGTGATCTGGCTGGCTCAGGGGTATCAGTACTCGTGAGTGATCTGGCTGGCTCAGAGATATCAGTACTCATGAGTGATCTGGCTGGCTCAGGGGTATCAGTACTCGTGAGTGATCTGGCTGGCTCAGAGGTATCAGTACTCGTGAGAGATCTGGCTGGCTCAGTGGTATCAGTACTCGTGAGTGATCTGGCTGGCTCAGAGGTATCAGTACTCGTGAGTGATCTGGCTGGCTCAGGGGTATCAGTACTCGTGAGTGATCTGGCTGGCTCAGAGGTATCAGTACTCGTGAGAGATCTGGCTGGCTCAGTGGTATCAGTACTCGTGAGTGATCTGGCTGGCTCAGAGGTATCAGTACTCGTGAGTGATCTGGCTGGCTCAGGGGTATCAGTACTCGTGAGAGATCTGGCTGGCTCAGTGGTATCAGTACTCGTGAGTGATCTGGCTGGCTCAGAGGTATCAGTACTCGTGAGAGATCTGGCTGGCTCAGAGGTATCAGTACTCGTGAGAGATCTGGCTGGCTCAGAGGTATCAGTACTCATGAGTGATCTGGCTGGCTCAGGGGTATCAGTACTCGTGAGAGATCTGGCTGGCTCAGGGGTATCAGTACTCGTGAGTGATCTGGCTGGCTCAGGGGTATCAGTACTCATGAGTGATCTGGCTGGCTCAGTGGTATCAGTACTCATGAGTGATCTGGCTGGCTCAGGGGTATCAGTACTCATGAGTGATCTGGCTGGCTCAGTGGTATCAGTACTCGTGAGAGATCTGGCTGGCTCAGAATGTGCTTTTACAGTCACTCGTCTGGAACAGCAGAGTACCTCCATTAGGAAATAATAAACCAATATAAGCTACAACAGAAGGCATCAGGGTTCATTGGCCTGAGCCAGCACTCTATGGTGATAATTAGAAGTGTAAACCCAAAATTGGCTACTGTAGCTTCCTGATATATTCTACCACACTGTTGTTTTCTTTGTGTGACTTCTATAAAGATTATCACAACAGTTTCGAGGTCCGTTAACCTGCTTACAAGACGGCTCAGGCAGTTACGGTACAATGGTTTGGGTTATGATACCATTGTCTTGGCACCGACTGGTGTAGCGTTCTTTATCATGGGTTGGCAGATACATCATTGCAATCATGAGTTTGATTCCTGAATAATGAAACGATCGGGGGCGGGGGTGCCTTGTCTTGTGGCAGTGTTATGGTAATGTTGTCCTCCAAGTTGAATTGTAGCTGTTAATTAGGGAATGCTTTCTTCTCCCTGCACATGTGCCAGTAGATGCTTCCGCATTCATTGGGCAGTGTTATAGGGATGAATGGCCTGGCCAGATGTAATTCGGCAGACACTTAGCAAGCGTTGACTGGAAAGGGGTCAATTTTAACCATGGCATCATTATTTAAATGGCACAAACAATGTTGTCACAATGTGAGCTTGAAGCCTAGTGAGCAGACTCTAGGTCACCTCGCCAAAACCTACAGTTGTGTTCAAAATAATTGCAGTCCAACATCACTGACCAGAACAATCACTATATTTGGTAGAAATCATATTCCTACATGCCAAATAATGTACTAGTTGGTGTAGTAAAGTAATAGTAAACCAGTAACCAATAAATAACATACTAGTAGGTGTAGTAGAGTAATAGTAAACCAGTAACCAATAAATAACATACTAGTAGGTGTAGTAGAGTAATAGTAAACTAATAAATAACATACTAGTACTAGAGTAATAGTAAACTAATAAATAACATACCAGTAGGTGTAGTAGAGTAATAGTAAACTAATAAATAACATACTAGTACTAGAGTAATAGTAAACTAATAAATAACATACCAGTAGGTGTAGTAGAGTGATAGTAAACCAATAACCAATAAATAACATACTAGTAGGTGTAGTAAAGTAATAGTAAACCAATAACCAATGAATAACATACTAGTAGGTAATTCATTCTGACGCCTATGTGAAGCCAAACCTTTGGCAGGAACAACATATGCTGAAGCGGTTACAATTTTCCAGAGAACACATTGACTGGCCTAAAGAGAAATGGCACAGCAGTTTGTGGACTGACGAAAGCAAGATTGTTCTTTGAGGATCTGGGGCCCACAGACAGTTTGTCAGATGAACCCAAACACTTTTCAAGCCATCATGGATCTGTTTGAATACATCAAAATACTTGAAGAGGTTATGTTGCCTTATGCCAAAGAGGAAATGCCATAGAAATGGGTGTTTCAAAAAAAACAACGACCCCAAGCACACCAGTACGCGCGCAGCATCTTGGTTCCAGACCAACATGATTAACGTTATGGTGTGGCCAGCCCAATCTCCGGACCCTAATCCATTATAAAATGTCTGGGGTTACATAAAAAATGTTGTTTCTAAGGCAAAACCAAGAAATGCAGGGGAATTGTGTAATATTGCTTTTTCTTCCCTTTTTGTACACAGTACACAAATGTTTCCATTTGGTTTTCATTTGGAATGTGCAGTGTTCCTAATGCATTTGTGTGAGATTTTGGGCATCACTCACTTTTTTTAAACACACTGCTATTTTTTTAACACAGCTGTGTAATTACGGGCCGATCCAATAGGTCAAACGGGATATTTTTCGTCTTTAATAGACAAATCCCCCCCAAAAAAGATTAGCTATATCATGACACACGGGCTATAGGCACTAAGATGGCTTGTTTCCTACCAAGCTAGTTTGTCATGTGAGGTTTAATATGCAGCTAGTGTTACTGTTTCTATCCGCATAGGGACGTCTGATCGTGAACGTATAACTCTCGCTAAGATATCTGTGCGTAGTAGCCTATGAAATAATTCAGATTCACAGGTGGGGAAACCCGCTTACGTTGTCTGATGCTTTTGTAGGCAACGTTGACCAAAGTGTATTAACTACAGTCTCTCTGGGGGGGCTGTTGTGTGTTTACAGATGTTGCAAACTGTAGTTTCTTGAACCGGTTTGTTTTGTTGTCTCCACAGCAGGGTTGGACTGACAGAAAAGTGCTATCTTTGTCAGCAGCTGTTTGCCCCGAGGGACTATGTGAAACATGTGGAGGACTGTGTCAAGAGCAAACAAGTCACCAGGACTGCATCAAGGACTGCACAGGTACTCACTAGTTAGCACAATTCCACATTATTACTGTGGCTACTCTGAGTATTAAGAGCCCACATTTTCTTGTTTTCTACACTATAATTGATCAAGTTGTTTATTTACTCTGCACATGATACCCTGTAATCACACAAAAAATACATAGTTTCAGTTTGTAAATGCATGTTTGGCTCACAGCTACGGGTCTTGGGTAGCATGTACTAGCTTTGCTTACCTGGTTTTGGGCAGTTACTCGCATTTTTTTTATTTTCTTGGAGACCCTCTCAAGTGGTACTGGAAAGTGAATGTTCGTCTCAGTCGGTGTGCTATGGATCGGTTTGTTTTTGTGTTTTTGCAGAGATGCGCCACTATAGCAGGCAGCTTCTACCATCGGCTTTCACTTAGGGAGGGTATTAGCCTGTGTATGAGAGGATAAGGTTAATAGTAGGATTTAGATATTTTTCCTCGTGCTAGAATCTTTTCCCTTGTGCTAGAATCTTTTCCCTCGTGCTAGAATCTTTTCCCTCGTGCTAGAATCTTTTCCCTCACGCTCTCACGTGGCATTTCATATGCCAGGAGTAACTTCCTCACGTGTGTGTCTTTCTAAATCATGTCCTATCAGTTGATTTACAGGTTTACAGGTTTAGCTCTAAAGAGATCTCACGGTTGATCAAAGTGCACCGGAAAGAATCTCAGTATTAGGTGTGATGGCTGTGAAGGGTCTTGATACTTAGATATTTTGGATTACTTTAAATATACTTTCAATGCTTTCCCTTTGACTTTTTGTGGTGTTATTATTTTGGTTAAATTGATTGGGGGAAAAAGCATAACATCAATCGAATCTTTAACAATGGACTGTGGAGATGGTAAAGCGGTGTAAATATTTTCTGAAACAGCCTGTACACAATAGATATGTAGTTGTTATGAAACAATTGAGGTATCTAATATTGACTATTTGTTAGTTGATTGTGTTGTGGCACTAGTTCTCATCAGTGTTTTTGTGATCTTCTCTATATAATGATCTTTCAGAGTGGACACTTGTTGAGAGCGTTGGACCAGACTGAATACAGAGGTACCAGTACACTCTATTTACACTCTCCTGTTATGTCTTCGTGCCCTGTTTTAATGGGTGAAAAACAGAACCAGTGTTTTTACTCTACTCGTTCTCTTTCTAGGGAATGCCGAGGCAGGACCATGTGACACTACCTTCCAGAACCAATACAGGTACACACACCACTCGATATAGTTGGGATGGATTTGTTTCCCAGACCGGTGACATTGACCGTATCTGTCTGTGGTAGGGAGAGAAGCATCCGGAGACATGTCTATTGCAACACTTTACACTTGCTGGCTGTTTGTGTATCGTTATGAAAGTCATGATTCGTTTTTTTCAATAATCAATTTCCATTAATGAGTACATGTTAAAAACATTTGTTTTTCAATATCAGATGCTACCAGGGAGACTGCATATTTTATTGCTTGCTTGGTCGATTGTCTGAAACATGACATTGCACGCATCAACATGGTTCAGCTTACTTCTTTACTGACGCATGGAGGGATGTTAAATAGGAACAACACTGACTGAAACAGGCTGATACTACCTGGTTGTGTCCAGTAAGAAATGCCTTCAGTTGCAGAATGTCGTTCCACAGTCTTTTCATCAACATGAATTCTCTGTTTAAACTCTGAATGTGTCTCCAGTGTCTCGTCGGATGATCAGGCTGAGTCTGGGGGAAGTGGAGACCGCGTAGCCCCAGGTTTTATAGTGAGCACCTCGCCCATCCGATCGTTCACGTCCATCTCAGAAGCCACAGACTGCCTTATAGACTTCAAACATCAGTACTCTTCCTCCTCCTCTTCCAACGCCAGGCCCGGCCAAAGAGGGAGGAAATTCAAGAGGAAATTCAAACGATAGTTCTCCGCAACGACAAATGGAATATGCCGCTTATTTACAACCCCTGCATATATTTGTATTATTTGTTACAATTAATGAAATAAAGAAAAGCATTGATATTGTATAAATAGTACAGATTGTCTTATCTACTTTCTTTGATCCATTTGTTTGGATGTCTCTTTGTTATTGTGTTGATCAATGTTTACATGGTAAATGCACCAATCAAAATCACAATAACCAGAACTGTTTCTTACTGTGTAGTGACTGTGTTATATTCGAGAGGGTGGAGAACTGTCCGTTTACACTGTTTGTCAGTGCCATCATGGGTATATGACCAAATAAGTGGGTGTATGACTGGAATATCAGTGCAGTGCTATCAGTTTAAACATGTTCGAGAGTACTGCAGAATAATTGCAAGCCATATCTAATTTACTGTCAGGTAAAGGTGGAGCTTATCCCATTTACACTTATATTTGTTAACAAATGGGCTACATTAAAATATCAGTGATGTATCCCTAGTAGAAACCAAATATTTAGCCATGGACTGTTATGATTGGACGAATGAGGGGTCAAGCGTCAAACATCTGTGTCTTTTGTACCGGTGCGCTTCAGTCACATCTGGAACTGCTTTTCAGGTTGAAGAAAACAAACATCTCGTAATTCTGTCATTGGCTTAGAACACTATGACCTACTATACCTACTTACCTATAATTTGAGGCTACAAAATCAATATTGTATGAATAACTTTTCATTCCCCCTTTATTTTAGGCGTCCTATAGCATTTTGGCAATCACAAAATAGGTCAGATTTTCATAAAGTCATGCACAGTTTATAAAACTCGTACGATTTGATTTTAAAATGCTGCATAGATGAATAAAAAACCTTGTTACGTTTCCCAAAATGTGATCCACTTCTGGCTGGTCCATTCTTCATAATCAAGGCAACTTGTGTGGTCGGTGTCTCCTGTACTGCAGTGACTGTAAGCTCTGTCATCTAACAGTGGCATGTCCACACCTGGCCTAAAAGCTACTGTATCTGTGTTGACCAATCCTTGTGACCCAAAGGAATGTAAAAAAAAATTTTGTGTTTGTCCCAGCAATTACACACTTAAGAACAACAAAACTTTTTTGTGTAGTATGTTGTTCATTCGTGCACAAGCTATAGATTCGTTATCTCGTTATCCTACTTTCATTAGCCATGAGTTGGAAAAAGTGCTTCGGATGATTGAGGCACTATTAGACACATACGTGACAGAGCACACAATGTTAGAGGAACTGTTTAGGCTTGACATCACTACTTTTATATAAATAGCAAAGGAGAGGAAAAAATAAAAAAAGAGAGGGGAGTGACAAACGTAGAGGGAAGATAGGAAATGCCTGAAGAAAAGTGCTATAGTGAGTGGGATATTGAATACAATATTCAGAGGTTGTTCACGTTCCTCACAAAACCAGCAGTAGTCGTTTGCATAGACACATACGTTGCAGCTTCTGAGGACAGCCTACCAGGAAGGGCTTCAAGCCATTATAACTTAATTTTTATGAAAGCAGTCATCGTGGTTGCATTTTGTTTGAACTCTTTACAGCTCTTCATTGTATATTTTGACACTGGGCTCCCTCTGCTGGAAGTGATTTCAACATGGTTTCCTGTATGTGCATGTGTGTATCTGTTTCTAAACATTGCATCTACCTCTCAGGGGATGGAGATTTACACATGTTACATGGTGAAGATGGAGTTGACCTGATGGTGCATCGTAACCTGCACAGCCTGGGTCCGCAAGTATCACTTTGGACAGTTGTTCCAAACCAGGTGTCAAGGACCTCTGGAGGGGCCCATCAACAGGGTGTACTTGTGAATACTCATGACACCATGAGCTCACTAATGAAATGAACAATGAAAGTAACTGCAAACGGTTGAGAACCACTGACAAGGGATTGCTAGAGACCAGATATATCTCTTAGATAGGGGAGTGAGTGACATGTCAAACCATACTCATATAAGTCTTATTTACATACACAGATGTTATGTTTCACTCTCAATGGGCAATATCACAAAGAAGCTGCTACAGTGTGAGTCGGATATAAATAAGCACACTGTTTTACAGCAATGTAACTTACTATTTTGGCCTTTCTCCGTCAGTGTAATATTTTACAACCAATGGATTCAAAGTTCACATGAATTAGTTTCATTCTTACATTCATTCCAAGGTTCTGTTGTGTTGCTTGTTTTTAAGAAACCATAGGACGGCAGAAGCCCCCGGATATTGTGTCAGAGCTGGACCTGCCTGCCGGGCCTAAACACTGTCAGATATTGTTTTCTGAGCTTGGAACCAGTATGATGCAGTTGCCAACTATCTAAACCATGGATGTTGGATGTCATAGTTTGGCAGAAATCTCTTGCTGTGATATGTTGGCCATAAGACCACAAACCTCAGAATTGCCTGATTGCTATTTTTAACTGGTTCCAGCTAGAGGCTCATGAGGGATGAGGATAGTAATGCGTTAGGCCAAAGATAGCAAATTCAGAAGTCTAGACTACTAGAGATTCATCCCCATTACAAGGTCCCCCTCAAATGCTTTTGTCATGAGCCAAGATTGTACGGTAGCCTACATAGAGTTTGTACATTCTTGTAACCTAAAGCATAATAAGTTAAGTAATTAATTCATAATAGTATACATTTCTTATTTTACAGTATAATATTTTACGAGGGTAACATTTTCAACGGCGCATCCTTGTTTTCGTATTGCATGGTAACCTTCTCAGGGCGGAAAGTCTCTTTTTAAATTATGATTGATAATTGAAAAATAATTGCACCCTCAAACACAATGTTGAATTGGGATAAATCTCACATTAGTTCTACTATATTTAGTCCAGATGGCCTCTTGTCATGGAATAGCTGCAAATATACGAATTTCATGATCAAGTTAAATATAAATTGGACCGAACAGGGTCCAAAAAAACGCCGGGTTATTAAATCAATGGCCGTATTCAAAAGATTACAGCCGCCAAGCATCATGGGTAAATCATGACTGACTGATCTGCAAATAATACGTCATTTTTAGTGATATATATGGTGATTTGTAGATCAGTCTGTCGATATAGTCGACCACCTCGTTATGTTCCTGTTGACTTCAGCAAAATGAAACAACTATATAATCAGTCCGAATCAGCCACTCCTTAAAATCCCAGAAACACGTTTTCAGAAAAGTAGGTTGGCCAAAACGTGTAAGCAAAAGATATTTTGGGGTGAAGGTGTTTCTGCCTTGCGAAGCAAATATGCATTATGTTCTACTGCTATAATTTTGCACTTAATATTAGGTTCCCCTTCACCGTGGCCGACAAAGTAGCACTTATAAATGTTATAACTACCAGGACCTTGTCTGGGTTTGCTTATTTTCTGCACTATAATATAAGGAGAATTATGTAAAACAGTCACCATTAAAAAAAGATCTTCGCGCATGCGCTGTTGCTGTACCGACATTTTTAATACTAGAATATAGTTACTCTTTTTTGATGCACCCACAGCGTGATAAAAATAAGAACGATGCTTTCAAGATGGTACCATGTAGCCTACTAACGTGAAAATATCTACTTTCATATTACATACATAGTACTTATTTAGGGCCTTTGAAACTATTTACTCAAGAATGTGGTAATATTTCACCACTCTTAGTACAAAAACTCAACAAATCATTAAAAAAAACTTTAGGTACATCTGACATTGAGTACAAGAACATCTCCAAGGACATGTTTCACATTGAAATTCAGTATGTTCATACAAAGTACATGGGTAGAATTTTCTTCTCTATTGTTAAACTATGTTTGACCATAAATATGCTTATTGTTCCTCTTTTATAATCACTCAACCATTTGGTGAACATACTGTGTGTATTTTAAATATGGTTGTTATCCATAGTAGTAAACACAACCGGTTACCATATAACCATATAAACCACGTGAACACTGGCATGTCTTTCAACATGGAACAGGATACTGTGAACTACTGTGAACCATCACTTCTACATATTTGTTGATAAAACCGTAGTCACTTATTGGGTCTCACAATTCTGTGTCTGCACACCTGATTGAGTTCCTCAATGACATTGTGTGGAATAATGACAATGCCAATGGCTGATACCTCACCCAAGACCTGGCTCAATAATGTCCGTTTCATTGTGTAGGTGAAAGGTCAATGACCATCGTGCCCATGTTCATGTCAGCCTTCCATAGCCCATGCATACGCCATGTCATGATGTCACTGGCGACCACAGTCACATTTGGATTTAACATGCAAAAACATTCTTGAGAAATTAAGATATTCACTGTGATGTGGACAGAATATGTCCAAATGTTTCCTTCATTTATTAATTTATTGAAATGATAAAAGTTACTTTCTGTCAGTTAGTTTTGCCAAATTGAACAGTGAAATTCACTGCAACAGATAACCTTTAGCACTTCAAAGAGACATTTTGAAACTCGTGTTTTCCATTGTTTAGTCGGGGACAAAGTGATTGTTACATTGACAAATCTGGAAGAATTGCAAAACAATTTTATTTATTTTGATGACTTCACGAATATACTCGTCGTATTTCACAAATTATGTACTGGTGGATCTTGTGGTGACCGATGTTTCAAACGAAATAAAAGCACAATCGGTTGTTTTGAATGCAATATTTAACGATTTACATGTGCGATCAGTTTGGAGTACTGGACCAAAAGTTTACAAACACTGCACCAAACAACTAATATTAGTACCAAAGCGACCAAAAGTGTACCGATAAGTTATATAGACTGCTCTCTCGCAAACAGTTTTGGCCACACCTAGATCCTGTCCTATTTTCACAAAAAAACGAGAAGCCTTTTCTTCGTGTGCATTTGTTTGTGTGCCGGTGAGTACCCGGCTGTGTAACTTGATAGGGGGCTCTGAGAGGGAATACGGGAATGTGGGGCTGCAATGGAGCAGAATGCAATACAGGTAAAGCCTACACTCACTTTATATTATTTTTGAATAAATTACGGGTTTCTTTTTAGCACGCGTGCCGCGTTTACCTGTTGATATAGGAAATAAACTGACGCCTGGTCGCTCTCATTTTTTATATCAACTTGCCGGTTTTTAGAGTCTGTATTTTTGTTAAGAATGTCGAATTGATTGTTATCCTATCAGGCGAACGAGACTCGCAATTACTTTGCTGAATGAGTTACAACTTTTCAAACGAGACAATTGCCCACTATATAATATGTAAAAAAACAAGAAATAAAATCGCTGCCACGGTTGTGCGATTTCAATGAAAAAGTTCTGCAATTTAATGCAACTTAAATGTGTCTATATTTTCTTCCTGTTAATGATTAATTTCTTTGTGTCGTGTCGACAACCTACGTTCTCCCTCTCTACCCCCACCCCCACTTTTTAACATTAAAAACAATTTAATCAGATAATTCGGCAATATTAGGAAGCGTTCTTGCTCGTTTTTCAAACGCGTCAATATAATTGCAACTTAAAAATAATGTTTCAGGTCGAAACGCGATGACTTTAATGTGCAATGACGTGATATTTTAGATCAAATTATCATCGAGGGAACTAGGTGGAGCAATTAATTTATCCAACAAATGGCCAGCCGCCTTGGATTGGCTATTTAAAAAAAATCGTTGTGTTTATTTCAGACAGATTAAGATGGAATGTTAATATCGTGTAGGAATAAATCCTATGTACTTGAAATTGCTTGGATTATCTGGAATGTATCATACAGGCCGACAAAAACGCCAATGTTGATTTTGTTATATAGTCGCATATTATTATTGCACTTTAATAACAATATGCCTACATTGGTTTAATATTTAATGTCAGAAATATTTAATATGTATGCTATTTTATGAACACAGTTTGTATACATCATATTTCAGTTGTAGCTTGTAGGCTTACAGCAAGGATAGTTTTATCAAAGTTACATATATAGTTGATATCCCAGCCTGCGTCTGATTTCTTCATTACAATTTTATTTCCTACCTCTCAGAATGTTGTAATGTGGTGTGTAAACAACATTTTGTGTTGGCTAAAATGATGGCCAAGGTCACATAATGTTATTTTTTGCAAAAAGTGCATTTTATATTCGTCCGTGTCCTTTCTGAACGCCATTGTATATCTGAAGCAGCCACGGACATTAACGCGATCCTGTCAGTAGGTTTAGGTTCTATTTCAGAATTGGAACCTCATTCTTACATTCTATGGCTTTACTGTAGAACCACGTGTAATTCTCGTTTCCACCACTAGTTGGCCAAGTTGTCAACTCTGTTCCTGCTGCATTTGGGCGGAGTCGGGTCGGGGTGGCCTAAAACAAGCCATTTAGCCAGATGAAATATAACCTCGAATTGCTTACAAGGGATTTTGATTTTAGAAGATGCTGAACATATTAGATTGCTTTATTTCTAGATGATTCCCCGAAGTCTCGAGAGCTCCATATTAATAAAAATATGACTTCAAAACATTTCATCATCATTGTTTAATCACCCAAAAGGTAATTAGTTAGGCCTGGAGAAGTTATATTTCTCTGTTTGTGTACTATACTCTTAGCTACGAAAGTGTGCATTGAGTCTCATGCAATCTATAGGAATGTGTTCCCTACTAAGTAGGTTAATACTTTGGAATGTGTTTTGTTTCATGCTAATGCTAGAAAGGAACACAGAGCCGCTATCTATTAATCCTTATTCAAGTCGTTTCAATCCATTGTAATTTATTGAAAAATGTCTGTCCTTTGTAGACACTGGCAACAAGGTCATTCTCTCACAGAGCCATATAGATTTGCCAGAATTGCATATGTATGAACCAATGTTAATAAACGGGGAGGAATGCATTTCTTTGCCAGGAACGTTGGGTGGTATCATAAATTATGTTGCTCAATTGGATACTCTGTGACATGTAAACGAGTATCTGTATGCATGTGGCATTGTTCATTTTTACACTTGATGAAGATTACTTTGTGTATTTCAGTTCAAATTTGAGGTTGATGTCGTCCAAATAATATTTCACTGGGCAAGGCTTAGTTGTAGTAATTTCTCTGTTCAAATTAGGTCAGTTGATTTAGCCGATATTGTAACTATTTTAAACTAAATTCTAAACCATTTGAGTAAGACATAAGTCTTACCATATCATGGGCGCATGATATTTAGTCTTGTGGAAAACAATGCTTCCTTAAATGTCTGGGTGAGTTCTTGAAACGTAACATGAAATAACAAAACATCTGCTGTGAGCCAGCGGTTCATATAAACCATTGGCGTAATACCTAAGTGTCATGTACGCCAAGGGACACATGACAACCATGTGATTTGAGGTATGGAATATAGACGGCCATGTTAACTGTACACATGATTTAGCTGTTAGTTAATATTATGTTTGACTGAGTTGAATGCGTTTCACAGTAGAATTCTGGAATTTTGTTGGACATGAACACAATTTAACACAGGAACAATGATCCATTTACACATTATCATTATGGGCAGAGGTCGACTCAAATCACATGTCCGGGGCAAATTAGACTGATGGGAATGGTTGAATGACTCTGACCTCTGTTTCAGTGGTTAGGTTCTCCCTCCTGCCTGCGTGGTTCCTTTGCCTTTTATAAGTCAGTGAGTGCTGGTGCTGTTGCTGGGGCACCTGCACAAGTCTGGAGACTGGGGGAGTTCTACTATGTGCGCTGTGGCCCCCAGGAACCTGTGTGCATCGCTGAGGTAAAAGTTCCAATTATTCTGTTAACAAACTAAACTGGATATGCCAAGGCTGTATGAAAGGCGGTTAAATGGACAGAATGTTGCTGATATGGTTTATGTTGCTCCTACAGATTTCTATCTAATCTTGAACATAATTTAAATTGACAGGGCCCACAATTTTACTTTTGACACAGTAGGGATTTAAGTATATATTCGTCTTAAGTTGTTCTCGATAAAAGTAAATGCTAAATGGGCCTTATTAATTTTTTTTTCAGGTAACATTACTCTGGGAGGACCAGGTCCAACGCCATCTGCTGGCCAGCTCCAGACTCTACTTCCTCCCTGAGGATACTCCCAAGGGCAGGACCAGAGAGCATGGCGAGGTGAGCGGGGGCACTGGCATTTATATAATACAGCTATCATTTAGGAAACCAAGAGGCTGTGGCACTTGCTCCCAAAGGTTTCTATCTTGGTTCTGATCAACAACAAACCACTAGTAAAGATTAGTAGTTGAACCCTTAGTCACGGGCACTGTCACAATAATTCTATGTTTCTGTTAATAAATAGGAAATGACTGCATGAAATTGGAGAAAGATTTGAATAACAATAAGATAATCTGGGGATATACAGTGTCATCTACATCAATGAAGTAACTGTGGCAGTGGTTTTGGTTTTGGTAGTACCACTGGTGATATACCAGGATAAAGCAACTGTAGCGATACTGGTCAGGTTTCAGGATATATTTCAGTGGATTTATTGAACATGTTAAACTTTTGTCCTACAGTTAGATTGGTTTCAGTCCTTCAAGAGTGTTGACTAACTCCTGCAAAGCCCAGCTTTTACAAATGTTTAAACTGTGATATGATATTTAAATCAATATTACTACCAGTACATCCTGTGGGTGTTTTAGTCTCTGTTCCTCCTTAAGCTACATACACACAGGCAACCCAATACTTCTGTTTTCTACTCTTTATTACTGATCTTATGGCTGAAAATAATTCCTTGTAAAAAGCATATCAAAATGTGTCTCTCTGTGTACAATTGTTGATTTTAGAGTAGTATGGCGTTTAGCTGGATTTGATGTTCGTTTGATTCACTTGTTTTATTGTTTCTTAACTACATTTCCAGATAGTTGCTCAGTAAATAATAACCATGACCAGGCATTTTCTACTGCTTTTTTATTCGGATCTGCGCTTAAAACCCAAACATATGGTATCTAGTAGACGGTCAGCTTCTGAATCCTTATATTTCATATAAATGACAGCATTCATCTACTGACCTTTATGTGTATGATGTAAAAATAATAACGTAATGCCAGAGAATTGTATTATTCAAATTTCTTTAAAAAAGATTGGTGTCAACTGTCCACCTATTGTTTTCCAAACGTTACAGGTCCTCCCTTTTTGAGAATAAAAAAGAAAATAAGGATTTTTTTTTTAACAGGCTCTAGGCTATATCCTTATACAGCATTGTTCAACAAGTACACAATAGTTTTGCCAAGGCTGTATAAAAGCAACTATAATGGAGACCGGCGCATATACAGGTGCAGTGGAAGTATCAGTTCATTTTACATGTGGTGTGGAGTCTGTGGACCTAATGACCGTGGTATCATGACATTATGCTAATCATATTTAAGATTATTTTCACTGGACAAATGTGTGAGCAGCAAACATGAGAGAAATGTGAAGCGACTGTTTGACCATCGGATGAATATATATTCAACACCTAGCCTTGTTTATGTTACACAATACATTACAATGTTATGAGAGATGGGCTTGGGTCCACAGAGATCATTGGCCACTATGTGAATAGAGATTGTTCTGTATGAGATCTATTATATTCTTTGATTATCCCAGTCAATGCCATCTGGTCACATGTTTGTCACAAGTCTCTACTAGTAAAGTCTGAATCTGGGGCTCGAGTCTTGGTTCTAGTGCGGAAGTGAGTCACTGGGTCCATAGAGGAATTTTGAAACTAAATGGTTTTATATCACTATATTTTGTTTCACAATGTTTACATAATAGGCTACAGGTGGTAAGTTTACCTGGGGTATTTATTCTGATAAAAGAAATGATCAAACAGAAGGTCGCTGATAAGAACAACTGGAATTTTCCTGTTATGAAAGTGTAGATATTTTCAAACAGAACTAATGTCTCCCAGGCTTAAAAGAAATGTGTTTCAGTAGTGCAGGTGTGGCTTAAACTAAAGGTTTTCTGTTGTGTCTGCATGCAGGCCTGGTTACACAACTGCCTGTGCAAAATATTTTAGTAGTATGAAATGTGCCCTTGTAATAAATGATGGAATGAAAGAAGTGTAGCATTGTGACTTGTCAGAACCTGGCAATGTGGAATTTTAAGGATTCCTTTGTTTATAGGGAGACTGAGATATGGGTAGGTGATTGGTTTAGCCAACTTATACGCCTGTCATAAATCTGTGTGGTGTTCATTGAATAGGCAAAGTGTAGTTAGAAGGGGAACACGCTGGTGAGTTTAGCTACGGGGCATTGAGTTGCCTGGGCATTATTGGAGGCGGAGCATGTCTGTCCTCATTTTAGCCATTAGGGATTCTCATTTCCCATAACCCCTCACCCCGCTATTTAATAATGGGTTCACTTTTCCGTTCCGTTTTCCATTGTGTTCATAAAAAGTATACCTTGCTGCATTCTTTTCACTGTGATTTTATGAGAATTCCAAAATATGAACTTGCATTCTCAAGTGTAAGAAGCTGATTAGGGAAATGGGTGGAATTTTACAATTTTCAAAAATCCCTGAATTTTATTTTTTTATCTCCAGTTATTGTTTTAGGACATATGATTGTATTTTATATGAAAATGTAGCATTCTCTTTGTTTGCATAGACAGCCTGCAGAAACCATTAACATATCTGATTTTACTTATTGATGTTGACAAACTACAGTAGGGGAAGAAATTACTGATCAATCTGGAATACAGGGGCATCAGAGCTTGGGAAAACA
Organism: Dallia pectoralis; assembly: GCA_029465975.1. Taxonomy (NCBI): domain Eukaryota; kingdom Metazoa; phylum Chordata; class Actinopteri; order Esociformes; family Umbridae; genus Dallia; species Dallia pectoralis. The sequence continues at coordinate 6,205,453 of CM055746.1, forward strand.
TCCTTCAGTTACTATTCCCCACAGACGTGGAATAAGCTGAAAGTAGTGCCAAAACTGAAGAAGGATTAATGAATACATTTTAGTTGGCTTGTTTAAACCTTGTATTGTTAATCCTAAGTCTAAGAACCAGTCTCTTTAACATTCCAACATTTTAACTGCCACTCCTCATTGTCATTTGGCAATACCTGCCTGTAATATGCTGCTTGATTTGTACAGTGGTTTGTTTGTTGGGAAACAATAATGTTTTCATGCATATTAGTATTGAATTCTGAATAGTAATGCCTTTTAATTTAGTCCAACAAACAACTGCCATACACTGTTTGTAGTTGGCTATTTAGTATGTCAATAGTTTATTTATTTATAAACGTGTTTAGCTAATTTCATCTGGACAAGCAAACATTTGCTTAGCAACCGGTTACCAAAATGTGCTTAATTATTGTGATTTAAGAGGGTTATCCAATCAGCTCTCCAAGCTTATCATTGCAAGTATGTTAGTATTGGTGGACTGACAACCAGACGTTTTGACACCTGCCATGGAGTAAAAGGACTCGTGAGCTGAAAGTGCTTGTAATCTCCTTGCTAGTTGTTGCTTAAGAATTCTGCATTTGATCTGGTATTTGTACCTATTACTTTCAATTGTTGAAGGTAGAATTGAAAAACACGGTGGACAATATTGTGATGGGTCAGTTTTTATTTTTCAGTGGCAAACGTGTATTGTGTTGTCAGTGCCTGAGGCTGAGCTGACGTGGTTCGTTATCACTGGCTATTGACAGTCCTGGCAGCATTAGTACGGCACTGATGACTCATGTGACTGGGCTACTGGCAGTCTGACTGGTGAACTTAATCTGTGTTCCCTGAGTAAATGACAAGCTCTTGAGTTTAGTTAAGATCACAAGTATTTCCTCAGTTATGCTTTATCAACTTGGTGGTTTGTGCCCTGTATGCTGATCAGGTTAAAGCTGAGGTATTCCCAAAAAACTGTACACCTATGGCTATGGTGATTACTTTTTACCGCTCTAATTACATAGTTTTTGCGATTTAGAATAGCAATATTAGGGATTTGTGCTATATGGTGAATTACCCATGACTAGCGATGACCCAGGAACGTCATTCTGCGTCATGCTTATCAACAGCCATTAGCCTATAATATCCAGATAATGTCACGGGTCATTAAAGGCTGCATTTTCACTTTTTTTCTTTAGCAATCTCTTAAGTGTATATTTCCATGAAAAATAAATGCACAAAGTTTCATTTTCTTTTGCGAGGGCATATACTCACGTGTGTTCTTGTCCATCCTTTAGGATGAGGTGTTGGCTGTCTCTAAGAAGATCGTTGTGAGGGTGGAGGATCTGGTTAAGTGGACCTGCCATGAACCTCCAGGATGGAAAGAAGGCAGCCAGAAGTCCAGGCAGACTCACATTCATCACAACCCTACCCTCCTCCATACCGGAGTCCAGACACCAGTCAAAGAGGAGGCTGAGCGTAAGCATCAAGGGGTCAAGGTGCTCAGTTTCCCTCAGTACTGCCGCTTCCGCTCCCTGCAGAGACGCGTCCAGGACCGGGTACCATTGGGTAACCAGGACCCCCATCTGTTGGCCCTAGGGGGGATCAGAGTTGCCCAAAACTGTACCCGGGTCTTCTACTGTAGGGACACCTTTAACCACCCTACCCTGGACAGCAACACTAGTATATGGACACAGCTGGGTGAGTGTCTGGGGGGGGGATTATTTTCTTTGTTTTGTATGTGTGTGTGACTGTGTGAAATTCTGTTCTACCCGAATTATGTCGTTAATCAAGAAATGTGAAATTATTTATCCATTGATTATGTGAATGTGTTTTTGTCTGCCCCAGAATGCACCTCTCTCAGCTTGAAGGGGCGGCCCCGCAAGAGAAGAGGCAGACTAGAAAGCCAGAAAGCTGTGGAGCCGCTAGCTCCCAACCAATCGGTGTCCTGGCTTGAAAGAATGAAGGTAGACTGTTTTCTCTGCTATATTCTGTTGATAGGGGCTTTTTATTATTGGCGTATCGTGGAAATACTTATTTCAAATGTCTTGTTCTGGCTGAATGTGTAATATATTGATGTAATATTTGCATAATCTATAAGCACTTTCATATTTCAGTTAGCCCAGAAGTACCACATTTGAAATTGTTATCCCTGTTCATTCTGCCTTATTTACCTTTCTCTGAAATTGGTTAATATTTAAGTGTGGTTATTAGTTTACGACCAAACTCTTGCCCGGTAGTTCTTAATTTTATGTCATACAACTGAAACCGGTCCGTACCAGATGTGTAATCGTTTTAACATGGTGGGGTCAGGAGAATGTGATGGGCAGTGTGGAGATGCATCGTGAGGGTGGATGGCTACCCCACCCAGAGGAACAGCTGTTCCTGGATCAGCTCTATTGCTACATGGAGGGCCGCGGCTCACCCATCGGCAAGGTGCCAAATCTTGGCTTCAAGAAGAGTGAGTTGCCCACACCGATTCATCAGCCATAATCTATACTGTCACCAAATGATCTCTACTCAGTTTGGTGATTTGTTTTTTTTATGGTGGATCAAAAGCAATTAAATATAGAAATGAATATATATTTTAAGGGGCACATTAATAGGAAATATTTTTAAGGCCCTTTTTAAATGAGTGGTATAATATTTCGTAATAATACATTGCATTTCCTCGTTTTTATTTTCATCTTAACATTTATTTAATTAAAAGGCCTGGCCTTTTTCATTATGAAGTTGCATATTTGAGCCTTAAATGCCATATTTCAACATTCAATTACTCATATAAAAAGGGGCCTTATAAAAAGATAATTCCCATAATTAATGTGCCACTTAAAATAATCGATATATTTATTTTATTTAGACTCCTTTGGTCCTCCATAATTTGCCCGTACTGAAAGGGTTACTGTTATGTCTTTGAACCAGCTGGGATGTGACTGTGTTATCATGTAAGGCCACATAGCTACAGTCTGCGTTCTGCTTAAACTCTTCTGTTGCTGTGTCCTCAGTTGATCTGTTCACCTTGTATTCCGTGGTCAAACGCCTGGGGGGTTACGACAAGGTGAGAAGCAAATGCCGACCATCATATCATCCCTACATACGAAGGAATTCAAGTTTTGCATGATTTTTATCAATGACACTAACTAGCAAGCAAGTTTATTCATACAGCACAATTCATACATGGAAACAATTCAATGTTCAGAGGGAAATAATAATAAAATGCATGCATTTTATATTCATGGGAACCTGTTTTACTGGCATTAAGTAAAACATTACATGTCAGTATTAACTGTGTACATTTTACATGTGAATAACATACGTTGAAATCTCTCTGGCCTTGCAGGTGACATCCCAGCGTCATTGGAAGAAGGTGTATAATGAACTAGGAGGCTGTCCTGGTAGCACCAGTGCAGCCACATGCACCAGGAGGCATTATGAGAGGTGATGACTTGTTTAGTGTGTGTGTGTGTGTGTGTGTGTGTGTGTGTGTGTGTGTGTGTGTGTGTGTGTGTGTGTGTGTGTGTGTGTGTGTGTGTGTGTGTGTGTGTGTGTGTGTGTGTGTGTGTGTGTGTGTGTGTGTGTGTGTGTGTGTGTGTGTGTGTGTGTGTGTGTGTGTGTGTGTGTGTGTGTGTGTGTGTGTGTGTGTGTGTGTGTGTGTGCGCGCTATGATTTGAAACAGTGAAGGGCACTGAATACCTTTTCCACATGTTTTTATAGACTTAATTTCTAACTGTTTAGGTATGTTTTTTTTAATCTTCCAGATCGCCCATAACAAACATTAAGGTTTAGCTTATTGTGTTTAGGTTTTTCAATACTACTAACATACTGGTCCTCACATTAGTACATGAGCTAAAGTGTGTGTGTGCGTGTGTGTGCATGTGTGTGTGCGTGCGTGTATGTGTGTGTCAGGCTGCTGCTGCCCTATGAGGAGCACATAACAGGAGAGGGTGCGAAACTCAAACGTACAGCAGCCTCTAGGTTCACCCAAAATAAGGAGGTAATTGAGAAGAGTGCAGTGGTGAAGGAGAGCGGACCAGAACACAACCAAAAGAAGACTGTAACCCCGCCCCCTCCTACAGTAAGTCTGTCTGCTAATGCATCTCTGGAGTAATGCATCACTGATGACTCGCTTCGTATACAGACACACTGTCTCATTCGCTGTAGTAATTATTATTGTGTTGCCTATCTTGATCTGGTAAATTCATGCTGATGCTATTCTATTACGTTGTAGAGGTTATTGTGAGAATTCTAAATTTGAAACTAAGTCCCTTCTCATGTATGGCATCTCTTTCTAGACCATTTCTCTGGACGGTGTCGTAGTAGTAAAGAGAGGCCGTGGCAGACCTCCAGGCAAAAAGAACCAGGCCAAACAACTAGCCTGCAAGGCCAGCCCCACAGCCCAATCACCCACAGTCAAACCCAGTGCTGGCTTGGGATCCCAGCCCCAGCAGGATCTTTCTCTCCAGGCCCTGTCCGTGTTCCAGGGGAACAACATGACCAACCTACCACTGACCCCAGACCTGTCCCCCATGTCTGCCCCCGTCCTCCCCCTGCTGTCCCAAACAGGGAGGGAGCATCAGGTGGAAAACTACAACACACCAGCCCCATCACCGACACTCTCTCCCGCAACTCTCCTGTCTCCTCTCCCCAGGCTCCACACAGGCGGCTCCCTAGTAGGTTTCAGCCCCATTAAAGGCCTTTGTCCCCTGGATCTCTTCAGAAGCCAAATGGGCTTTGCTGGTCCTGCCCGGACCGGCCTCACCCCACAGGGCCCTGTAAACCAGCAACCCTCCAGCTTGCAGGTCAAGACAGAGAGCCTGGACGGCAACCTTCCCAAAAAGGACCAACCTCATCCTCTATCCCTGCACCCGTCCCACCACCAGTGCACAGGCTGTGGGCATCATGAGACAGCCCAGTGGGGAGGTGGCAGTAGCAGGGACGGTCGTAGCAGCAGGCCTCCCCTGCCTCCTCTCCGTGTCCTCCCCCTGGATCTGGACTGCAGCCTTCACGTGCACCAGTTGATGCGGACACGTTTGGGTTCGGCAGACCTCCTGTCCTTCACCAAGCGGCTGTCGCAGGTCCTAGCCCAAGACCTAACTAGCAAACCCGGTCTGCCCATGACTCCGCCCCCCGAGCAGGCCCTGCCCCTTAACCTCAGCAAACGCTCCACCACCAGAAGGTCCGCCTCAGACAATGAGTCTAGGATGTCCACGGAGGACCAAGACAATGGTGACACCTCACTCTCTTTAGCCAAAAGGCCTCGACTGGAGTCGCGTGATGAGGCTGAGGACCTGAGTTCTCCTAGCAGGGCCAGGGCTTTCCTTCTGGAGCTTCCCCAGCGTAGCGGCGCTGAAGAGGAACCGAAGAAAAGCTGCTTGTTGGAGGCTGAGTCAGAGAAAGACTGCTCTGTAAGAACAAAGCAGGAACGATTGGACAACATGGCGAGGGAAGCTGAAACCAAGATGGTGGACGGTATCTCAGAGTGGTTGGAGGTGGAGAATAAAACCAAGATGGTGGACGGTTTCTCAGAGTGGGTGACGGAGAATAACACCAAGATGGTGGACGGTATCTCAGAGAGGTTGGAGGTGGAGAATAAAACCAAGATGGTGGACGGTTTCTCAGAGTGGGTGACGGAGAATAAAACCAAGATGGTGGCCGGTATCTCAGAGAGGTTGGAGGTGGAGAATAAAACCAAGATGGTGGACGGTATCTCAGAGAGGGTGACGGAGAGTAACACCAAGATGGTGGACGGTATCTCAGAGAGGTTGGAGGTGGAGAATAAAACCAAGATGGTGGACGGTATCTCAGAGAGGGTGACGGAGAGTAACACCAAGATGGTGGACGGTATCTCAGAGAGGTTGGAGGTGGAGAATAAAACCAAGATGGTGGACGGTATCTCAGAGAGGGTGACGGAGAATAAAACCAAGATGGTGGCCGGTATGCCGGAGTCGGATGGTAAAACCAAGACTGACGACAGTGTGTCATGTATGCTGGAGGGGGCTGAGCACTCTATCGCCCACCCTGACAGTGCCTCCGTTGGCCAGCAGTTGGCAGAGGAACACGAGGAGACTGATTGTAATGTTAAGGCATCTATGCAACGGCTGCTCTGTCCTGACCCAGTATCAGCTCAACCCTCGGGACAACTGCACACAGCAGACATCATGACCAACAGCGACCATCACTCCACAACACTACCTCATGGGAGGACGCTCAAACAGACAATCCAGGATTAATCCTATCTACTTTTTAATCTCCACCTTTTGAAAACACTGCCAATGCCTTGTGGGTGACACCAATGCCTTGTGGGTGACACCAATGCCTTGTGGGTGACACCAATGTCTTATTGTTCTGTATGATTCTATGCATCATACAACTTTTGTGCTTTTTCTCACTTAATTATGTAACTCAAATTAAAGCTTAGATTTTAACTTAAATGTCGACGTCTGTACGAAAGGCTGTTTCTTTCGTACACAGATTACACAAAGAACCAAGAGAGCAGAGGGTTTTACAACTAAAAGGAATGGAGAGAAGAAAGGTGCCTTGAAACTTTCGAACTCTTATTTCACACCAAGAGCGTCAGTCAGGGGTGTGTTTAATTCCAAACAGGGCAAACTGGAACCTACCTGTTGTCCAATTTTAAAAATGCTTGTTTTTATTGTGTACCATTTTGCTACGTTGTGTGCTGATGAACACACCCCAGGATAACGTTTGTCCTTCTGTCCTGCATGTAGGCTACTCCTGTTTATCAGTCGACAACACTGACAGGATTTGCACACCTAGTGTACTGGGTCCTGCTCCTTTTTTGTGGAGGAGTTATTTACGATATTTATATATCCCTCTGCTGAATTCGTTTTTTTTGTATTTTATAATGTCCAGATTGGAGGGTGAAATGTCACCGTTTTTATGACTTTGGTGCCTGTATCAGAGTTTTCACCCTAATAATTCTGTTGGATAGGTTTTCTAAATGCCATATTTGATCTAGTTTAGATTTTGACTTGGGGTGAACTCTGATGTGATGGACTTAAGCACCAAAAGCTTTTCATACTGTAGGTCCAATGGATCCAAACAGAGGACAAGTACTTAAAGTGGTGCTTTATACCATGTTTCTTAATCTCTTCTCAAACAAAGAATTTTTTTCATGTTCATTTTTTGTTGTTTCACGTTCAACAATTAGCTGGTTATGATTCATAACATTATTTTTTTTTTTAATTGAGTGTTCATCGTCATTACAGCCCATTACATTTGGTCATGTTTACCGTGTCATAATACCATGGAGGTGTGTACAGAATGTTCTAGCAGTAAATATACCCATGTTTGTTATGATTGGTTCCTGATCTGTTGAATAGGGTTTAAGTATTTTTTATTTTTGGTAAATATTGTTTCTAGCTTTTTGATGCTCTTTATCGTAAGCACTCAGATCAAGTGTTTACGCTTGTTTGCGTCTGCATGTAGAGCAAAACAACTAATAGTCAGTTGATTTTGCAGACTGGTGCTGTGTTTCTCCACAGTATTTCTTACTCCATTCTCACTTATTTCCCTGTATCTTATGACTCTAAATACTACCCAAAACCCTGTTAAAGGACACATCCAGTTACATATCTATTAATATTTTCCATGATCCAATGGGGGAAATCAATGCAAATGTTGCTTTGCATTTTTCACATGCTGAGATGACAGGACATTATTATTGTTTTTGAGGACATTTGAAATAGTTTTCATGTGTTGAACATCTTGGCATGTACACTTTTTAATATCAATTCCAGTTATTTGAGGGATTTTCCCATTCTAGCGACATCTTTAATTTTGTAATGACTGAGATTGGCCACACGGTGCTGTTAAGAGATGTTTTGGTTCATATGCGGTTAGTCAACTTATGTATTTGGATACAGACACGTTATAGTGTGTCAAAGAAATTCAATATTACATTTGCTCCATTGGCCTTTAAATGGTTAATGTAATGTGGTTTCAAATTTTCAGCCTTTTTACATTTTAAACCTGTGTATTTGTTTTGTTCATAGAAGAAATCTCTCTGGTATTTCTGTTTGTTTGAGAGTGTAGCAATTGCTATACACCTCTTATCTTACCCAGGATTTATATGGTATTTTTAACCATTTGTTTTAAACACTGTATATTTATATTAAAGATATACCTAAAAAGTATAAAAGTTGAGTGCTGCAGGGATTGTGTATATTGTTTAGTTTTCCAGAAAAAAGTTATTAATTCTAGACAAAACATTTAGACTAGTCCAAGGTTAGGCCTGCTTTGGGAACCACCCCTAGTCCATCCACATTTGTGTTTTCCTTCCTGTTTAAGTTAAATGTAGACACTTTCTGTTTCCCAAACTAATCACTAGATGGAGACAAACCTCCAGCACAACCTGATCATATTTTTTTTCTACAGTTTGGGATTAGAGGAAGGTTATTACAACTACAGAATAAGTGCCATGTTTGCTTCTTTGCTAAAACATCCGTGTGTAAAAGAATTTAACTGAGATCTTAGTTCACAACGACCATATACACTGATGAGCCAAAACATTATGACCACTCACAGGTAAAGCAAATAATGTTGGTCATCTCGTAACCAGGGAACATGTACAGGTCTGGGTAGATTAGATGGTAAGCAAACAATCAGTTCTCTGATATGGATGGTTTATTCTGGAATGTGTCACAACACCCAGTACATCAGGTCTGATGGCACCAGGATGCAATGTGCCTAGTCAACAATTTGTCATGGGTCACCTACAGAAACATTGTGGCAGAATTAGTAAACCCCTTTATGACAGTGGTCACAGTGCTCTTCTGGCTGCCTTATGGAGAATATCTCAATCTGATTGGCCATCTGTGAGATGTGCTGGATCTTTGCTGCTTATAGAATTGAAGGATCTGCTGCTAATGTCTGGGCGCCAGATACCACAGGACACCTTCAGCCATTTTGTAATTAATTCCTGGGCACATCGGATGGAGAATTAGGCAAAATCATGTTGATTTGTTCATAATATTTTGTTACAGTGTATATAAAAGCTTTTGTATATAGGCAGTGCCTGATCCAATGCCCAGCATAGCAATTTGTATTAGCCAGCCTCGCTTTTTGTATCACATAATTGATCTAGTGGATTCTCATTGAGTAGACATATTCAAACTGCTCTGAATTAATTTAATGTTCCACAAGCACACAAATACTTCCAGCATTTCTCTCACACAATCTCCCTTCGTTGCTGCTGTTTTGTATGTTGCAGGCTGGCCTAACATTTAAACAATCACACTAAAGAGGAAATGAACACATTCCAGAAGCCACTAGAACATTGCTTTGTTCTGGTCACCGCCCAGGGAAGAATACCTCCGGCGGGAGCAGAAATGTGTTATTGACCATTTAGCCGTGGATGCACTCAGGTCACCTTTTGTTTTGCTTTCCGTGACGGGCATTCATAGATGCTGGCTGTCTGGCTCGCTTGCATTTTCGGATCAGTATTTTTGTGGAGTACTGACATTCCTGTCATTCAGCCGCTATTCGTGGTCCAATTCTGTTTTCTTCGACTTGGAAAGCGCTCCATGGGTCTTGGCTTCACTGGTCTGGAATGTGGATTGTGTTTTTCCTGCTCAGTAAAACGTTAACCCTTTGGGGCTTGTAAATATTTGTTAAGTCTCGTCTTTTTGTTTCGGAGTGAGGCTTAAGGGCACATATTTCCTCTGCATCTGACAAACATTGGGTGAACTGAAGTCAATGCTATGTGCGTTGTTAAGTTTACTACGAGGTAGTGTGAGGTAAACCTTGAACACACCTCTTGCCTCTATAAAGTGTGCTTCATAGGTAATTCCCCAAACTTGACACTGAATAACAAATATAAATCTGCTTGATTTTTTTTTTTACATCCTTGTTAGTGAGCATCTTTTGCCATGATAATTGATCTGAGCGGTGCGGCATATCAATAATCTGGTTATACAGCATGACCATGTGGGAGTGAGTGGCCATTTCAATTCCTGACTGGGGGAATTTTCACTACAGCACTTGCCAGAGAATTTGATGTTCATGTATTTACCATAAGCTGCCTCCAACCTCGTTTTAGAGAATTTGGCAGTACATCCACCTGGCCTCGCAACTGCAGACCACATGTAACCCCACCAGACCAGGACCAACTGCAGACCACATGTAACCCCACCAGACCAGGACCTACTGCAGACCACATGTTACCCCACCAGACCAGGACCTACTGCAGACCATGTGTAACCCCACCAGACCAGGACCTACTGCAGACCACATGTAACCCCACCAGACCAGGACCTACTGCAGACCACATGTAACCCCACCAGACCAGGACCTACTGCAGACCACATGTAACCCCACCAGACCAGGACCTACTGCAGACCACATGTTACCCCACCAGACCAGGACCTACTGCAGACCATGTGTAACCCCACCAGACCAGGACCTACTGCAGACCACATGTAACCCCACCAGACCAGGACCTACTGCAGACCACATGTAACCCCACCAGACCAGGACCTACTGCAGACCACATGTTACCCCACCAGACCAGGACCTACTGCAGACCATGTGTAACCCCACCAGACCAGGACCTACTGCAGACCACGTGTAACCCCACCAGACCAGGACCTACTGCAGACCACATGTAACCCCACCAGACCAGGACCTACTGCAGACCACATGTAACCCCACCAGACCAGGACCTACTGCAGACCACATGTAACTACATAAGACCAGGATCTGCTGCAGACCACATGTAACCCCACCAGACCAGGACCTACTGAAGACCACATGTAACCCCACCAGACCAGGACCTACTGCAGACCACATGTAACTACATAAGACCAGGATCTGCTGCCGACCACATGTAACCCCACCAGACCAGGACCTACTGAAGACCACATGTAACCCCACCAGACCAGGACCTACTGAAGACCACATGTAACCCCACCAGACCAGGACCTGCTGCAGACCACATGTAACCCCACCAGACCAGGACCTACTGCAGACCACATGTAACCCCACCAGACCAGGACCTACTTCAGACCACATGTAACCCCACCAGAACAGGACCTACTTCAGACCACATGTAACCCCACCAGAACAGGACCTACTGCAGGCCACATGTAACCCCACCAAACCAGGACCTACTGCAGACCACATGTAACCCCATTAGACCAGGACCTACTGCAGACCACATGTAACCCTACCAGACCAGGACCTACTGCAGACCACATGTAACCCCACCAGACCAGGACCTGCTGCAGACCACATGTAACCCCACCAGACCAGGACCTACTGCAGACCACATGTAACCCCACCAGACCAGGACCTACTGCAGACCACATGTAACTACATAAGACCAGGATCTGCTGCCGACCACATGTAACCCCACCAGACCAGGACCTACTGAAGACCACATGTAACCCCACCAGACCAGGACCTACTGAAGACCACATGTAACCCCACCAGACCAGGACCTGCTGCAGACCACATGTAACCCCACCAGACCAGGACCTACTGCAGACCACATGTAACCCCACCAGACCAGGACCTACTTCAGACCACATGTAACCCCACCAGAACAGGACCTACTTCAGACCACATGTAACCCCACCAAACCAGGACCTACTGCAGACCACATGTAACCCCATTAGACCAGGACCTACTGCAGACCACATGTAACCCCACCAGACCAGGACCTACTGCAGACCACATGTAACCCCACCAGACCAGGACCTACTGCAGACCACATGTAACCCCACCAGACCAGGACCTACTGCAGACCACATGTAACCCCACCAGACCAGGACCTACTGCAGACCACATGTAACCCCACCAGACCAGGACCTACTGCAGACCACATGTAACCCCACCAGACCAGGACCTACTGCAGACCACATGTAACCCCACCAGACCAGGACCTACTGCAGACCATGTGAAACTACATCAGACCAGGATCTACCTCACCTGGTTTACAGTTTGTTCATTGCCACCTGGGCAGTTGAGAAAACAATAGATTGGTACAACTGAGTCTTGGAGTTCTTCTAGTCGATTTAAACAAAGCAGTTAGATTCATGTTTCATCCAGGTTGTTTCTCTTGGACTAAGACTTTAGCATTGCCTTATTGCTTTGTCTCTTACTAAGGCATTTTCCAATGACACTGTTGGACCAGCCGTTACTGGTAAGGACCAACCATAGGACAGCAGTTCGATATGTCAACAGATAAGGTGGCATTGTTGACCATGGCTCACACTATGCTAATAAGGAACAGGGTATTCTATATATACAGGCTGCTCTTTTGCTAATTTAATCAAATAGAAGGAGATTGCTTCCTAAATTCGACCCATCAGGGAGTTTTTCCTAGCAACTGTGTATCAACTTGCTGATGAATGTTCTGTCGGGTTTCAGACTGGGTGTTTTTGAAAGAAATTTGTGACAAAGAGTCTTATGAAATAGAATAGCCCAAGTCAAATATAGTCAGAAAGGGACAACCGGGAGGGTTGAGGTTTTGGCAGATTTGAGGCCGAAACTGTCAGGTAGCATCAGCGGCTCAGCCTGCAAACAACCAGGGGGTTCCAACACATGTTTCCAGGTCTGATCGGTCCCACAGTGTGGCCAGCAGGCACGGGTCTGCCTTAATGGAATGGGGAAACAAGACACCCAAGTTCCATCAGTCCCCGCCTCAATTGTATAACAGCATAAATATTAAAAACGAGACAGGAGGGTCCAGTGAAACTGTGGTAAACCCTGGACCGGTCAAAATAGCCGTAAAACACCCAACCACTTTAACAATCATCAACCAAGGGACACCAGTCAACCGCAACCACTCGGGAAGGTTTAGTTCTGCTCACAGAGTCACTCGAATTTAGGGAACAAAAGAGAACTATAGCGAGCCAGTGACTCCACCCACCGTGCAGGAATTGGGAGTGAGGACATCCCAGGGGACAAGCAGGGCGACAAAGACAGCAAGGCAGAATGAATTCCGAGCCTTCCGTTCACCTTCGTACCCTGGGCCATACTACACTTAACCATAGACCTTGCTGAAGAGATATGTTTTTAATAGTGACTTAAAAGTTTTAACTGAGTCTGCATCTCTATCCCAGATTGGCTGCTCATTACGTTATAGAGGAGCTCTATAGGAGAACTCTACCTACGGCTGTTTTAAAAAAAAATTGTAGGTACAATTAGAAGGCCAGCATCTTTTGATCTTACATGTAGGTATGTATGGCTGGACTAATTCAGCGAGGTAGATGGGAGCAAGTTCATGTAAAGCTTTATACGTTAACAATAGAACTTTAAAGTCTGCCCTAGCCTTAACAGGCAGACCCACTTCATTGGTTAAACATTGCTTTTTAGTAAGTTTCGAGGCTGTGTCAAAAACAGATTTTGGATTATTTTGTTTGCCTCGATCAGATTGGAGAAATATGTTGATTATATATAAGGGCTCTTCGGTATCAATGCAGGCTCGCTTTTGTTTTTAGCGGTGCCACAGTATTTAAATTCCTACTCAATAAGACAGGATTTTGAGGAAAGATAGGTAGATCACGTACATTTAATATAGCTGGTACTCCTTCACTTAGCACTAATATAGCTGGGACTCCTTCACCTAGCACTAATATAGCTGGGACACCTTCACCTAGCACTAATATAGCTGGGACTCCTTCACCTAGCACTAATATAGCTGGGACTTCTTCACCTAGCACTAATATAGCTGGGACTCCTTCACCTAGAGCTGGGACTCCTTCACCTATCACTAATATAGCTGGGACTCCTTCACCTAGCACTAATATAGCTGGGACTCCTTCACCTAGCACTAATATAGCTGGGACTCCTTCACCTAGCACTAATATAGCTGGGACTCCTTCACCTAGCACTAATATAGCTGGGACTCCTTCACCTAGCACTAATATAGCTGGGACTCCTTCACCTAGCACTAATATAGCTGGGACTCCTTCACCTAGCACTAATATAGCTGGGACTCCTTCACCTAGCACTAATATAGCTGGGCTGCACTAATATAGGACTATCACTAATATAGCTGGGACTTCTTCACCTAGCACTAATATAGCTGGGACTCCTTCACCTAGCACTAATATCGCTGGGACTCCTTCACCTAGCACTAATATCGCTGGTACTCCTTCACTTAGCACTAATATCGCTGGTACTCCTTCACCTAGCACTAATATAGCTGGGACTCCTTCACCTAGCACTAATATAGCTGGGACTTCTTCACCTAGCACTAATATAGCTGGCACTTCTTCACCTAGCACTAATATAGCTGGGACTCCTTCACCTAGCACTAATATAGCTGGGACTCCTTCACCTGGCACTAATATAGCTGGTACTCCTTCACCTAGCACTAATATAGCTGGTACTCCTTCACCTAGCACTAATATAGCTGGGACTCCTTCACCTAGCACTAATATAGCTGGTACTCCTTCACCTAGCACTAATATAGCTGGGACTCCTTCACCTAGCACTAATATAGCTGGTACTCCTTCACCTAGCACTAATATAGCTGGGACTCCTTCACCTAGCACTAATATAGCTGGGACTCCTTCACCTAGCACTAATATAGCTGGGACTCCTCCACCTAGCACTAATATAGCTGGGACTCCTTCACCTAGCACTAATATAGCTGGGACTCCTTCACCTAGCACTAATATAGCTGGGACTTCTTCACCTAGCACTAATATAGCTGGGACTCCTTCACCTAGCACTAATATAGCTGGGACTCCTTCACCTAGCACTAATATAGCTGGGACTTCTTCACCTAGCACTAATATAGCTGGGACTCCTTCACCTATCACTAATATAGCTGGGACACCTTCACCTAGCACTAATATAGCTGGGACTTCTTCACCTAGCACTAATATAGCTGGGACTCCTTCACTAAGCACTAATATAGCTGGGACTTCTTCACCTAGCACTAATATAGCTAGGACTCCTTCACTTTGCACTAATATAGCTGGGACTCGTTCACCTAGCACTAATATAGCTGGTACTCCTTCACCTAGCACTAATATAGCTGGGACTCCTTCACCTAGCACTAATATAGCTGGGACTCCTTCACCTAGCACTAATATAGCTGGGACTCCTTCACCTAGCACTAATATAGCTGGTACTCCTTCACCTAGCACTAATATAGCTGGGACTCCTTCACCTAGCACTAATATAGCTGGGACTCCTTCACCTAGCACTAATATAGCTGGGACTCCTTCACCTAGCACTAATATAGCTGGGACTCCTTCACCTAGCACTAATATTGTCACAAAAATATCTTTGGCCTTTTTTATACTACCATAGGCTTTCTTAAAGATATATATTGGAGATTCTGCTTCTGACAATAGTGGAAGATTTAAATCACATGGTAATCAAAGCCTTTTTCTCTTTGTCCACTGGCCTTCTATCCCCTTCACCCCTCAGAAAACTTAAAATAGAACCAAATCAATAAATCAATAGCACTCGGTTAGAAGTCGGAGGCCAGCTGCTTTCTGTCCCCTCGCCCCCTCTCATACTTCAGGCCAATTTTAAAGTGCTCTGAATATGTTCAAGAAACCATGTTACTTGGACCAAATATAAAGGTTTTATTAAATTTCTCATTCGAATGCCATGATATTTTGTTTCCACTTTTGGCCCTTCCGACAGATTAACCTGTTTGTTAATTGTGTTACTCAGTTGAGCTTGATACAAATCTGCTGGCACCACCTTCCCTCTACTCTGACTCAATCATTAGAAAGAATAGCCTGGAATCAGACGTCAATTGGCTTGATCGTTGTGGTCAACCTTAGGGGCGCTGATAACCAACACACACACACACACACACACACACACACACATCATGTATGCCTGTCGCTGCTGGAGGATCCTGGATACTGGACCCCAGTCCACTCTCCAATAGGCTTCCTCGACTCACAATCACCATCAACGATTAAAATAATTGGTACCTCAGCCGGCTGCAAGAGACACCGAGGACTGGGTGAACGAGAATGAATTAATGTTAACCCAGTTAATAGGAAGAGAACAGGGCTGCTTGGGGCCTCCCAGAAGGAGGATGTGTGTGAGGACATTGTGAGGGCCTGTGGCATGAGTGTCATTGACGTGGATGTGGGTGTGTAGCTAAAGAAAGAAAAGGGCATTCATTGAGATGCACGCTGTATGTGTGTGGGGAATGATCAGTGATTGACACTCGAGATTTCTATATCTCTAAGGGTGGCGCGCTGATGTTCGTCGACTAGACAGCTGCTCTCTGACACGCAAATATCAAATACATATTTGACATGTGAACAAAATACATTTTACGACCATGTTTGTTAACTTTCATTCCGCGCTACCGCAGACACGGAATGAAAGTACAAGTCCCTCCCACTGTTGCTGGAAACATCACTTGTCCAGTGTGATGTTCTGAGTGACAGGTGCCTGGGCCTACCACATGTGTGGACTAGGAGACAATAAAGCCTGGGAGCAGAGAAATGAGGCTGTCCTGATGGCCACTGCCTGGATACATGAAGGTAGACACAAATCCAGTTTACCCTCCCAAAACTGTAACCAGAACCATTGGGAGGAAAAATACTGAGCCGAACTTAGATCGTGTTACTCCAACACACTGGCCTGTCCTGGGATGAATGGTTGTCAATAATACCCTGTTGAATTAGGTTGTGTTGTAGTGTGTACCTCCCAATTAGAAGCTAGTTAAACTATTCTCACAGAAGAAATAATAGACTCTCCAGTCCTCAGGGTTTGGGTGGCTCACTGTAAAGGCTCATGGGGAACCATGAAACAAAAACACAATGACACACGGAAACACAATGGCACATTCTCATAACAGAGACATTGAACGGAGCGGATGTATCGGTACCGGCAATTCATGCTAGACAGACAACAAAAATTTGAAAAAAGACAATCAGTTAGAGATACAGGAGGGGTGTACTACTACTAATTGTTAATTGACTGGAATATGGCCTTAGTCCAGAATTGCAAAACAACCACACATCTGGTAGGTTCATGGCCATTAGAAATAATGTTCCTCTAGTTAGACCCAATACTCTTGTCTATCTGTTTACAACTGAAGAATTAGCCTAGATCTGCCCCAAGTTGGGTCAGGTCAAATCAGGATGAAGAGCTTAAATTGCTGACAACTGAGAGACAGGCTATACATGTTGCACTAGGACCCAGCAGTGATTTTGTCGCACTAGGACCATGCAGCAGCACGCGCGTGTCTATAGTGCAGAGCAGTAGTCTTTGTTCCTGCACGGAGAACCTCTCCCCCTCGACTTACTCCGCAGTCTCTCTCCCTCCCTATCCTCGATACGTCCATTACAGTATTACACAGGTCTGGATGATTGCAGAAACAGCAACATGGCTGTGAATCTCAGCAAGAACAGACTGGCCCTCCTAACAGCCTACCAGGATGTTATTAACGAAACCTCTTCCACCGACTGGTGAGTCATTTGAACAGTGTCTTTTTTATATCATGGGCTCATCGGTGTTTGTATTGTTTGGGATAAAGGAGGATGCACTGGACTGGACCGGGGTCGGTACATTCCCCCATGCTGTGCTCTCTGTTCACTGCTGCGTGTTGTCTATGGATACGCAGCATCCCCTCGGTCAGGAGGATTAGGGTGGCAGAGATTCCATATTAAGCCCCAGATGAAAGTGCTGGTACCAATGCCGTTATGTCACGATTTATGATCAAGCTTCCGATATGTGACACGGTTATATTCCAAAAGTGCCAGGATTAGGGGTTCTGGTTGGGACAAAATCGTTAAAAAAAATGCTGAAATGTGCAGTTTTCTCATTGAAAATGACACAGGGGTCCCTGAAAGACAAAGTCCTGCAAGCAGCAGGCACATATTGAGCAAGAAGTGAGATTCATTGTTTGCTCAGAGGGACTTATTGCTTTGAACCAATGCTTTTTTGTCTGTCCGGTTGGAGAGAAACATGTTTTAATGTCAAGATATGTTTTATAATGTTCCCTTTTTCCCAATCGCACATTATTCCTCCTTAGTAATTCTCAATAGAGGGGCGAGGCAATAAGTGTCCATCTATCACCGCTCACTGTGACCAGCCCTACTCCCTCTGTGGTCACCCTTTTCCCTTTCTCTCGTTATGGACATCCTAACTGCATATTCTGCACTTTCGGATCGGGACTGTAAATGAATCTAGAGCGACCGTCCATCCACACATTCCACCGGGCCTTGTGTCCACGGGGAGGCGTCTCTCTTCTCTTTGTGCGGACATTGATACACATGGTCGGTGGGATATCTGTGGCCTCAATTGGGAGGTGGGGGTGGGTTACTTACCACCGTTATTTTTCGGGTTGGACACCGGTCCTGAAAGTCAACACCCTATAGGGAACTGTCCCACTCCTACAGAAATGTACACCTTTGCTGTCGCCCCCCATATAATTGCTGATGGCTAATATTTTCTTTAGCTGTGTTTATACGTTGCCAGGAGCCTTTTTGCTCATGAAGTTACTGTAAGGAATTGATTGAAAAAGCCCAGAGCCTTAGACATGTCTCTATTGTACTTGAACTGAACAAAGACAGGGATTGAATGCATATCTGACCCTAAACGGCTTAAATCCTTCCATTTTCCCATGAACCCTTCATCATCTATACCATCATGCCGACCCATCTCATTGAGACACACATGTCTTTATTCACACACACTCTTAAACATCCTTATACAGTTACACTGGCCCTGACACACACACACACAAGCATGTCACATTCTCTGTAAATAGGAGTACATTATGATATGACCTCATTATGCACCCCCAACACAAACCCATTTTGTGTTTTCCGCAATGGTGAATTCACCAGGGACTATCTGTCTGTATCTACGGTCCATCTCTACTTGTACGGTCCATCGCTACACCCTATACCCATCACTCCTATCATGGCTTCAATCAGTCCAATCTCTGAAACCTGAATACAAAGCTAGCTCTACAATCTAATTATATTTTTCACAGCAGAAAAGATCCAGACAGATGATGGATGAGATTGTAATGTTTTCGGGTTCAGTTGAGGCCAGACAGTCTGTGACAGTAATGTGTAGAGCCATAATGCCTATTGACAGGCTCTACTGTAGAATACCTGCAGGTGAAAATGAAGTACATATTATCTTTACAGCAAAGAAATGACACTCAATAGGCCGGTACATCAAGGGTTCTCCAATATCAACCAGAGACATCTGGAATGTTCCATGTTGAGTGGTGGCTGTTGCTGGGGGCTATGTGTTTGACCCCATTGTCTCATCAGAAATGATTTATTCAACATTTTTCCTATTGTTTCTCATGATATAGTCCTCCACCTATCTGTCTGTATTGATTAGTTAATCAGCTACAGACTGTTAGGAGTCATTTACATACAGTGCCATGAAAAAGTATTCACCTCTGTGATTTTCTGCATTGTTGCACTTTTTTACATTGGTTTTGGTCAGATGTTTTCGAGGTTTGTAGCGATATGCTGAGGGAGAGGAAAAAATGTCAACGACGTTAGGTTTTTGTTTCATTTGTTTCGTGCGCCAGGTTATCAAACATTTGTGATTTTGTTTTGTATTGTGCCTTTAGTTAATTCAACTCCACTGAACCACTGTCAAATTAATATTGTCCTAATGGAGAACGTTTGGGACACTAGTTCATCTTCAAAGGAGCACCCGTTTTGCCAAAATGACTTCCGGCTTGAATGTGATTCATGGAATAATACCGTGGCAAAAACCACTGCTCACTAACGAGAACATAAAAGTTAGTCTTGAGTTTGCCATGAAACATCTAAATTATCTTTGAGTTATGAATAACGGTCAGTCATGGTTGTGGCAGTGGTATAGATTGGGGAAACCGTGCCGCATCAGGGGCCCAGACAACAATAATGAGAAGAGCCATGAATGTAGCTGTAAGTGCGCATGGGGTTTTTCAACTAGATAATGACCCTAAACACACAAGCCTGTCTACATTAGCATGATTGCTTTTTTTTATTCAATAAATACAAGAAGCTTTCAGTTGTTGCCGGTGCTCCTTAATGTGGCATAACGATTCACATAGTGTCTAGAACAAGGTACAGTACAGGTTTACTCAGGTTCTATTGTATTTAATATTAGGTTTTATTTGAAGATTTGCTAGCATTCAGTAACAAAAGTATGCAAAAAAAAAAAACAGGGCTCTGTTTTTTCCATCAATCTACACACAATATCCCAAAAAGCGTCAACACGGTACTACAAATGCGTGCGTATGTATTCAAAATAAAAATCAGAAAGCCCATGTTCAGGGCCGATTAGCTGATATTTTTCATTAGAATTCGCTGATACACACCATCATTCATGATGGTAACCTTAAACCGTTTCAGGTCCTAGGGCAGCAAAACGTTCTCAAATCATACTACCACCTCCAGGCTTGACGGTCGATATGAGGTCAATGATCTGAAACTCACCGTTTGATTTTACCATACATAACATCCGTAATGTTCAAACAGGCGACACATGTTTATCCAAAGACACCTGGAAGCACTCGTCAACAGTCCTGGAAGAACTATTGTACAGAGGAGTCGAAAGAGGAACTTTTGGCCCATTTCTCTTGCACAGCTAAAACAATGCTGATTTAAAATTTGATCTTGTTTTTACGAAAGGATTCCATTTGATCTAAGTGTTCATGGGTTTAGAGTTCAGTAAGGAAGCAGGACACTACAGGAAATAATATACACTGGCAACAAATTCCACTTTTATGTGGAACTTATGACAGGCTGTTAAATAGGTAGATGCGCATCAGTGGATGCTACACGCTACACGCCACACACTACACGCCACACGCTACATGCCACACGCTACACGCCACAATCACATGAAGACCTAAGGATGTCTACTTTGTCTTGTTGCATGCCAGGTAACATACTTTTTTAAAGCTGTATGACAACTTCCTGAATTAATACATTTTTTTGAGTTTCACTGCTCCATCACAAAAATAAACACTAGAAATATCTAACAAGCATCCTTTGCAAAAGAAGGGCAGTTGCTTTGGCCCATGGAAAAGAAAGAAGTGAGTTTATTTCACACCAGCCCGATGCTAGAAAGCAGATCTTAAAAGAACCAACCAACCTGGAAACCAACTAGGTTAGTGAATATTTGGAAAGTAATGTGTCAAATAAGCTTGTCCAAAGAAAATCACACTTCTGTGAACCATTTTTGTACATTGCCAATTTACCCCCATTGAAGTATCCATTCACTCAGATCTCAGTCCTGTATTCACTCTGCGCTTGATCAGACTCTGTGTCCGTGATGTGATGTATAACAACCCTTTTTGATTCCCTTCCATCACAGCTTAACTGCTGTACCTGGTGACGCGGCAATTATAAATGTCACCTCTCTTGGTATTGGAATGTGTGCTTATAATCCCTTAAGCATTACTCTAATTTAGTCAAACGGCTGGTTGAAGAAGACTTCCTGTCACTGAGTTATGTACAGCAATGTTAATGTTTTCTAGGAAAATGAGTATTATATGATGTGTTTTCTGAGAGCGGTTGTGGATGACAGTGTGTTTTTTCGGATGAGACGGAGGCATTTTTATGAGGGCACGGGCCAAGGTTGCTGACTAATCAGAGGTCCGATTTGGACGCCTGGTTCTCCTCTGTAATGGTGGCTGTGTCATTTTATCAGCTCGTAGGACTTGACCTCTATTGGAATTGACTATAGGAAAGACATGACCACCTACCCACACTGACACTGAGCCTTTCGTCTGTCGGGTTTAGTGCAATTTTGAGTCATGTGTTTTTGGGAGAGGAGTGTGATTGATGTATAGTTTTCTTGCGACTCATTCTGTAGTATTTTATACATGGTGGAAATTGTGTGTCTGAACAACATACAACATGTGTTTTTTTTCTCTGGGTGCTGTTACAAGGTCCAGTATGTCACCGGACACTTTATTTATATTGAGGTGATAACATTATTTTAATGAAACTAATCTTCAACAGGGAGGCATGGATGTAAATGTTCCTCTCCTCACTAATCCACACCCCCTGAAGACCAGATAATACTGTGAAGGGAGCGCTCACTGTGGAAATGGCTGCCAGTAACATAACATGTATTTGTATTCCTTTCAGAACAATATAGTGGTGATAAGTATTTTGTTTTACTGTTAGTGAGCAGATCAGTGTCAGTCAGAGACCAGGCGTAACAATAATGCTGTGTGTGTGTGTGTGTGTGTGTGTGTGTGTGTGTGTGTGTGTGTGTGTGTGTGAATTCTGGCAAGGCCTTAGTTGTTGAAATTGAACTGCCTTTGTCTGGAGCTTAGTTTTCTGCTGCTTGTTGTGATTATAAAGCAATGACACAATCCAATGTCAGAGAAAGAAGAAAAGAGCGGCACAATAACACTCGCTAACTGTGTTTTATTTTACGCTTCGACAAACCTTGACATACCTTCGAAGTTATAGTTCGTCGGTATCTGATTATAAATGCACAGTTTGAAAACATGCAAATGATTTTCATATTCAGTAAATTGTTAATGTAAACTCTCTGCTTTCGGTATCATCAGGACCTTGGTGGTGTGAGGAATGTTATGCTAACCGTCTGCCTCGGCCAGCATTACCCATCTATAATGGAATTCATCCTCTTAAGCCTCCTGTGTGCTTGTGTTTGGAACCTAGCAGAAGTAGCTATCAGCAGTCAGCTCAGCTGTAGCATGAACATCCCATCAAATCACATCAGGCAGTGTTCCCTCTCTCCCCCGCTTTAGGCGTTCGCATAAATCCTATAGCAACAAGCTAGCGATTTTGTTCATTGCCGCCATTCATTCAACACTGCAGGCTAGCTTGCTAGCTAGCTAGCCGAACTCTGGGAGCAGAGATGTGTGTGAGGGGCAACTGAGGACTGTAAAACACGGTTGGAAACGAGTAAGCCATTTCTCCAGGCCGGACCTGTGGGACTACAGATATAGCCACTGTTTACAAGACACTTAGGATTGAGTCCGCTGGAGTGGGCAGAGGTTTGCTAACCCTGTCTGACCCACGCTGCTTCAACCCCAGGCCGCCACCCCAACACATCATAACCACCCCTGATGGGGGTTTTAGTTTCTCTAAACAGAGCCTCAGTTGGACTTGATGATTATATGTTTGGAGGTAATCAGCCCCCTAATCCCCCAGCAGTAAACAACAGCTCCAACGTTAAACATCTCAGCCCTTCGAAATGTCTATGCAGGCTAGTCATCTTTTGCATAGAGGAAAACACACAGCAGCCTTGTCTTATTATGGAGCTTTCCTCCAGTCTGCCAAAGTGCTGCATGTCTCTCCAGGCCTCAGAGTGGCCCCTGCTGAGTAGAGCGCACGAAAAATAAGTATAACATCTGAAATATTAACAAAAAGGCTTTCGTTTTAACGAAGACAAGGTGGACAAACCAAATGAAAAGATTGTGGCCTTCAAATACTTTGGTTGGCGCGGTTAAAAATGTGTCAGTGTGTTTCTGTGTCCGCTCTGGCTGGTTCAGGTGGATCCCAGAGTTCACTCTTTGTCCCAGTGGGACTTTGTCAGGAAACACTCCTCTTAAAATAGGTCCGGCTGCTCGAAGCTTCCACAGGTGGTGTCTCTACATCCTCTGTGTTACTGCAGTCTTTGTCTGGGGCAGTGTTTCTTTTGGCACTGCCTCCTTCCCTCCGGAATATCTTTTCTTCAGAAAAGCAAAACGGAAGACACTGCTTAGCGGGAATACGGAGACTATCCAGTCAGGTCGATTCTGTTCAGTGCCTTGGCCATTTCCACTATTTTCCGAAACAACTATTTCCTGTGTTCAGTTTAGGTTTTGGGTGTTTGTCTGTGCCCTTTAACTGTGAGGTCACAGAATAAAGATCGAACACCTTTTGTTTTTTCCTTTATTATTATTATTAGACGGCTGTGACAAACGGTTGAGTTGGAGACACAAAAGACATTTCCGTTCCAGGTCAAATCGTGTGCCTGGGTGCTAAATCTGGGAAAGATGGGTCTTGAAAGTGTTCCATAGTCCAATGCTTTCATTTGCATAATCCTAATATTCGACTTCACATACACTAAATGACCAAAAGTGTGTGGACACCCCTACACATTTCTGAGTTCAGACCGTTGCAGACCACGCAACTTACAGAGTGGGGCCGCTGAGTGTTGAAGTGTGAACAGCGCAAAGTGGGCTGTAATGGCAGAGCAGCTGTACGCCAGCATCACATCAACATGTGTCATGCCAGGCGTCAGCTGGACTAGCTGGAGCAGTGGAAATGTGTTCCCTGGAGTGATGAATCAACCTTCACCCTCCGCCATTCAGTATGGCCGAATCTGGATGTGTCGGATTCCCAGAGAACTATACGTACCAAAATGTAATGTTTGGTGTAGGAGGGGTAATGGTCTGGGGCTGTTTTTCAGGGTTTGGGGATGGCCACTTGGTTCCACTGAAGGATTGTCTTTATGCAACAGGATAGGAACAGGATAAGACAATTGGGTGCTTCCAACATTGTTGGGGGGGGTGACTCCATATTAATGCCTACGGTTTTGCAATGGGACGGATACAAGTTAAAAGATGTTCTTTATTGTTGATTGTTAAAAGTGCTAGTAAAGGACATGGGCCTTTAGATTTTACAATAGGGTATTTTATAAGAGACCATGGAGCCAACCGTAGTTTCCCTGTGACTGAGTAATTGTGTCAGTTCACCCGGGAGGGACTAAACAATGTGTGATGATTTTAGTGAGGAGTATTTTCATCTGTGTGTCTTAAGTAGCTGGTACTTCTGCCCTGCTCTCTGTTTTCTTTGTCTTTCTGCAGCCGTCATATCACATAGACAGTAACACATTTTAATTTTTCAATCTTTGTTTGGAGCTGAAGTATACTTACCGGTTTTCCCTATAACTTAACCGTAAACTCTGACGCCAAACTCGATCACTGAAGCTTAAACATTACACAAATTCAAACACTGACCCCGGTTTTACCTTTCACCTATGTCCCGAGCCAGAAAGTCCTGGATCAGGATGTCCGGATCAAATTATTGTTGTGATCGATCTTTGAGGGAACTCTAGATCGCCATGTATAGCAAAAGCACAATGGTTCTCCTTACGTGCTTAAAGACAATTTTATTACATAGCTTTTACATGATTTGACCCAAACCGTAATGAATGTAGTATTTTTATAGGTCATGATGATATAATCTAAGCTTACCTCACTGATGACTAATGAGCAGAGAGAACAGCGCTCTGAGACACAACGCAGAAGTGGGTTGGGGTCTTTCAATACTTTTGACCTTGGAATAACGTATCCCTTTAAGCACTCTACATTTGAGTCATCTGTATTATCTGCAGTTTCATGGACGTTGTGCGTTAATGTACTGTATCTTTTAATGTACACTAGTATCGGCAGTTGCGTTGTTCTTGCTCTTCAACAAAAACCAGAGGTTTGGTTTTTATGCCTGGCTGTTAAAAGAAAATGTTCAGACATTCCTCCGTACCATCAATAGACAGGATGAAAAGCTCTGAGGCAGTAAAGAAGGTGGAGATTACAGTGTACCTGGGGGATATCTCTGAGTGAGTAGTCTGCGGACACCTCCGAGTAGTCTGCGGACACCTCCGAGTAGTCTGCGGACACCTCCGAGTAGTCTGCGGACACCTCCGAGTAGTCTGCGGACACCTCCGAGTAGTCTGCGGACACCTCCGAGTAGTCTGCGGACACCTCAGAGTAGTCTGCGGACACCGCAGAGTAGTCTGCGGACACCTCTGTCTACATATCTCCTAGTAATCAGTCCTGGGCCCGTTACACACTGCTATTTTCATGTGAAATCAAGGATGAGAGATTTTGCTTTATGCCGGCACAATCTACCAGCTCTTAACCACTTCAGTGGATCCCAGCCTGCATCTTTTTAATCATCATCTGGGTGGTTCATCATCTGGGTGGTTCATCATCTGGGTGGTTCATCATCTGGGTGGTTCATCATCTGGGTGGTTCATCATCTGGGTGGTTCATCATCTGGGTGGTTCATCATCTGGGTGGTTCATCATCTGGGTGGTTCATCATCTGGGTGGTTCATCATCTGGGTGGTTCATCATCTGGGTGGTTCATCATCTGGGTGGTTCATCATCTGGGTGGTTCATCATCTGGGTGGTTCATCATCTGGGTGGTTCATCATCTGGGTGGTTCATCATCTGGGTGGTTCATCATCTGGGTGGTTCATCATCTGGTTGGTTCATCATCTGGGTGGTTCATCATCTGGGTGGTTCATCATCTGGGTCTTTCAAGCCGAGATGAATAAAACATTAATATAACCTTTATAGACTTTATTGACTTTCCTTTTCCTGATCCGATGTATATATTAGTGGCTTTTTTAGGGCTTGTTCAAACTGTTTCATCTCTCAGTTCTTTGAAACACATATTATTCTTTCTCTTCTCTATTGCTGTCGGTCTTTTTTAATCTTTTTTATTTTTTGTTCTCCCTTTAAGTTCTTTTTCTTCATTGTTTTTTCACACCTCTCGGACCGAATAGAATTCTGTAAATCAAAATAGCATTTGTAGAGACCTGCAGAGTGTTTTAGGGTTCAGCACACATTATGGTTTCTCTCGGTTTATTAATCTAAATTTGAAAATGCCTGTACATTCCCAGGATCTCTAGTAATGTCATATTTTATTTGATGGCTTCTCTTGGCATGTCACAAAATGAAAACCTTTTGGAAAAATGTGTTATAATCCCTTAAATATGAGTATTTATATCGAACCAATGGCGGAGCTGCCAAGATCTTCTTACCTCTCTCATATGCTGCAGGGAGGGTGAAGCTTAAGGATTTGTGGAAAATGGAACATAATTTGCAGAAACGGTTAGGAGAAAGGGGGGTTAGGCCAGACTAAGATGAGGAGGGGTTAGGCCAGGCTAAGATGAGGAGGGGTTAGGCCAGACTAAGATGAGAGGGGGGGTTAGGCCAGGCTAAGATGAGGAGGGGTTAGGCCAGGCTAAGATGAGAGGGGGGCTTAGGCCAGACTAAGATGAGAGGGGGGGTTAGGCCAGGCTAAGATGAGGAGGGGTTAGGCCAGGCTAAAATGAGAGGGGGTGTTAGGCCAGGCTAAGATGAGAGGGGGGTTAGGCCAGACTAAGATGAGGAGGGGTTAGGCCAGGCTAAAATGAGAGGGGGGGTGTTAGGCCAGGCTAAGATGAGAGGGGGTTAGGCCAGGCTAAGATGAGAGGGGGGTAGGTCAGGCTAAGATGAGAGGGGGTTAGGCCAGGCTAAGATGAGAGGGGGGGTTAGGCCAGGCTAAGATGAGAGGGGGTTAGGCCAGGCTAAGATGAGAGGGGGTTAGGCCAGGCTAAGATGAGGAGGGGTTAGGCCAGGCTAAAATGAGAGGGGGTGTTAGGCCAGGCTAAGATGAGAGGGGGTTAGGCCAGGCTAAGATGAGAGGGGGTTAGGCCAGGCTAAGATGAGAGGGGGGTAGGTCAGGCTAAGATGAGAGGGGGTTTCAATAAATGCATTCAAAATTATCTCAAGGCTTCAGAGACAGCAGAGACGCTCTATACTTTGAGTTTCTACAGGTTTTTTCCCCTGCCTATCCAGCTAGCAGTCTATCTCTTAATTTACTCTTCGTTATCAGTGGAGGACATCGACATCGGTGGTTCTCTTCCCTTGCTGGTAACCATTTGGTGTCTGCTGCTGGTTTCAGAACAGTCTCAGAAAGCCCCCGCCCCCCATTAGATCTATTCCCCATCTGGATTTCCTCTTTCCCCCTCACCTCTCTTCCTTCTCTATTTCACCCCAGCCTTTCTCTTTCACTTGTTTTCTCCTGCTAGTGTATCTCTCTTAAAGTTTCCTCTGTTAATATTGTTTAAACTCTCTCCGATATTCTCTCTCTTTTCCCGTCATTCTATCTCTCCTTTATCCCATTCTCTCTGGTTCTTCCCTCCCCGCCTTCTCTCACATCCGGAAAAACGCCATTCGCTCTGATTAATTCCCAATCCCGAGAGAAGAGAGGAGTCTGCGCAGATGTCAGCTGATCTGGGGGGGATTAAGGATGAGATCATCATTGTCTTCCTCTCCTCTTCCTCCCCCCTTTCCTCTACCGAACCCTAAACGCACACAAATAAACACCGTCCAGGGAGAGACAGAACGGAGAGAGGAAACCGTGCATCTGTGGGAAAGCAATAAAATCCCAGATGTTTTATGTATTAATATGAGAGGCTTCGTACAATGCATCTTTTCTTACAAGAGAGCAGAGTTTTGCGAGTGTCCAAATAAATCATTCATTCATATGGACAATTGTTCCCTGTGCTCTCGCGAGGAGACGCCTCCGGGATTTAGCTTGATGTCAGTTAAAAGGGAAACATGACCTGAATTTGAGTCGCGGTGCATCCAGACCAATCAGTGCGTCTAGCCCTTTATTAACGTGGGCACATAGATTCAAATAACGATATATATATAACTATATGTCCCAGTGTAGATCGGCGTGAGGTCAGGTTAAAGCTGAGAGATTCGTCTTGGTGTGAGCTGTGATTTGACTCCGCGCCGGGGTACGGTAGTTTGGTGCCTGTAAAGGACGTTTAAGGCCCCCGGGCTGAACTCATTCAATTAGTCATGCTTTCATGTCTCTGTCCTGTCGCTCTAACATGGTGCCAGGTGCACAAAATGGAGGGCTTTGAGGGCTTTTCTGTCAGAGCAGTCCTTAATCACAGATCTAGGATCAGATTTCCCCAGCCACAACGGTAAATGTAATTGTTAGGAGGTGGAATTATATCTGGTCCTGTATCAGTTGTGAGAGGTGAGGCGGCTGCCATGAGATATATAACAGTATGCTCCGAAAAGTTAAAACCACGCGGTGACACGCTTACGTGGATTTGACTCACCTGAACACTTAATGTCAACATGACGTTAATGTTCCTTCACTGGCATGCGGCTTGACGATGGCATAATAACGGCATCCTGACCCAAACAAACTCTTCATGCTAAGCGGGTTGCTGAGAAGCTCAGCCAAGCTCTTCCAACCGCACAGAGAAGATGTCTGAGGCATGTGTGTCTCTGTCTCCACTGAAAAAATTAAGGATTTTTTGATGGCTTGTCCCCATGCCCGTGGGGGGCAGTCTTTGGCAGCGTGGGTTCTGGGTAATCTTACAGGAGAGGCAGACGAGCCACAGTCCTCATTGTCAGCCGGTTTTTCTAAAGCTGTTTTAATTTCATAAGTTGGCATTGTTTACTTAGTGCAGCTCGCCGTTAGAGAAACGCTACAGATGATTTGATCTTAATCTGAGCCGGTTTCACGCTGCAGGAATATAATCCTGCTCCAACAGGAAAGCGGACATTTGATGAATGGCGTTAATGAAAGCGATTTCCTGCCATGTGGGACAATTGAAATTGCTGAATGATCTTCCCGTTGGCAGATCTCTCAGTGCCATCATGCCCTCTTCACATGCCACAAGTGTTGGCATGGGATTTTGTATCTTATGTCACGACTCCTTAACCTTTAGTCTAAGGCTTTCGTCTAGGCTGCCCAAATGCTCACCTAATCGCTGCGGTTTAAGGCCCCCTCTGTGTATTCAGACCAGAGATATGAAAGTCAATAATTATAATGTGTAGTATCGATTCAGCTGATTATACAGCTGTTTATACGTCAACTGTTTAACATCGAGTGCCGAAATTATAATAAAATACATTTATTAGAACCATTCGAACACCACAACGGGTACCTCAATGATTTTGTCATATAAAAATAGTCGAAAGCGTTAAAGGATATAAGACTGGCAACCGGATGTTTTCCTACCTACGTCCCAATCTTTCTTTCTTCAATTTGCTTATATTGTTTGGCACATTGTATTACTGTGATGCTAAAGTACCGGCATATCAGAAGCGAACAGGCTGTATTGGGGCGTAGAGGTCCCACAACTAATTTACCTATTCATTTAACTACAGTTTGCTGGAGTAGTTAATTGTACACATTAGGGTTTTCTGTAATACCATTGTTTCGCTTTCACTTCTCAAAATGGGTCACTGCCTGTGTGTACTAATCTTAGTTCTCTACTTCCACATGGCTGGATCGGGTCCATACTCCTGTCTCTGTTTCCGTGTCGAGTTCTGGTCAGTTCTGATGTTGTTCTGTCTCTCCCCAGACCATGGGCCAGATCAATTCCATTCCATATGGTTCCCTTCTTTATGCCTGCTTTCTCAGATGTGAGGGATCAGTGATCTGGGACACTATTCGATATCCATTCCGGTTCCCAGGGGATCCCAGGAGCAGCGTCTTATCTCCCCTCCTCACCTGCTGCACGACTGACAGGATTAGATCCTATTGTGTTTTCACAAAGCGTGATGGTGATCAATTGGTATCAAATGTAACGCGCGACTTCTGTGCAGGTTTATAGGCTCTTATGCTTTGACTTGCTCTCATTACTTTTGCTTTGACTTGCTCTCATTGTTCTGGCAGCACGTCACCTCTGTGTGCTCTATTTGGTTTACACCTGATTCTTTCAAATCTCCGAACGAGACGAGACATTGACACATCTCTCGTGAGGACTAAACACACAAACTGATGTAGCAGGTTCGGTTTGCAGCTCTAACCTTGTACTTTTGGCCGTGTGACTGTACATAGTGTGAAGGGATGTGTTGATTAGCTTCAGATTTAACAGACTTGTTAAATACGCCCTTCACATGATGACGTATGCGTGAAGGGCAGTGAGGACGTGTGTGTGTGTGTGTGTGTGTGTGTGTGTGTGTGTGTGTGAATTTCTGTCTGTCCATCTATCCTGTCTTTGTTTTTCGTTGCGAGTCTATGTGAATGTCTGTCCATCTATTCTGCCGTTGTCTGTTGTTGTGAGTCTTTGATTGCCCTACTGTGCTATTAACCGAATGGAAGAGGGAATACGTGCTGTTGTTGTGCAGATAGAGGACGGCCCCAGGCCTAAAGCAGCAGATCAATAAACAGTAGACCTCAGATTCTGGTTAGGTTCTGCACATATTCATTTACAGAGTGTGTGTGTGTGGCGCGCGTGTGTGGCGCGCGTGTGTGGCGCGCGTGTGTGGCGCGCGTGTGTGGCGCGCGTGTGTGGCGCGCGTGTGTGGCGCGCGTGTGTGGCGCGCGTGTGTGTGAGTTTTGGATTGAGGGAAAGATTGACAGTGTGAAGCTGTCTGGGACTAAGTTTGCTGTGGCAAGCAGGGACCTTGTATCAGCATGAGATGGGGCAGGGCTGGCAGGAGGAAACCACTTGTGCCAGTTCGCCAAGACATTCTGGCCAGTGGTCTTACAGATTGGCACTCTTTCATTCTGTCTATCTGTATCTGCAGCAGTGGATGCTGACTATATTCAGGCTGGATTTGCTGCAAAACAAATAGTTCTCGTTTCTTTCAGTTGGTTTGGGTTTGATGCCCAATGCAGGATGTGGATTTACTTCCCTGTAGCTGCTTTTGTTGATATTGTCTCTATGGCAACTGGCTGTGGGTTCAGTCCTCTCCGGTCCTCTATGGCACTGGCTGTGGGTTCAGTCCTCTCCGGTCCTCTATGGCACTGGCTGTGGGTTCAGTCCTCTCCGGTCCTCTATGGCACTGGCTGTCGGTTCAGTCCTCTCCGGTCCTCTATGGCACTGGCTGTGGGTTCAGTCCTCTCCGGTCCTCTATGGCACTGGCTGTGGGTTCAGTCCTCTCCGGTCCTCTATGGCACTGGCTGTGGGTTCAGTCCTCTCCGGTCCTCTATGGCACTGGCTGTGGGTTCAGTCCTCTCCGGTCCTCTATGGCACTGGCTGTGGGTTCAGTCCTCTCCGGTCCTCTATGGCACTGGCTGTGGGTTCAGTCCTCTCCGGTCCTCTATGGCACTCGTGACACGTTCCAGGTACGGTTGTGTGATGTTCTGGGACGTCAGGCCAACTGTAGCTCAGCACAGGAATTGTAACACCCTCCAGACATCAATCAGTCTGAATGAGCTCAGCTTTCACCCCCTGCTGACTGGAAAGCCTCTTATGTGTGGTTTCTTTCTCTTTCCTTTTTTCTCTACCTCTCTCTTATGGCGCTTTTCCACTACAAAGAACCAGCTCGACTCGACTTGGCCCGACTCAGCTCCGCTCGCTTTCGCTCTGTTCCCCATTGCAGATAGTACCTGCGCAATAGTACCCGGTCGTCATAGCGACGCGGCAGGAAACTGCTGTGACGTAATCTTCTACGCGACGCGGCCACACACACTCGCTACCCACACACACATAAGACAATGGAGGAAATCGAGTGTATACTGTGTTTGATCCGCGAGATGTGGCTGTTTCTCACGGCGCATTCTTTCGGTTTGCCTTAGTATTTGTAATGGATATTATGTACAGCTCTCACGCAACCTCTGGCCAAACTATTTAAAATGGTGGGATTACTCAGGATACTACATCTGGCGCGTGCAATGATGATGCAGTGAATAGTGACGATTCTCTGACCAATCAGCAGTCTGCCTTGTTTTCACGTCACATTTTAGTATCGCCTCAGCTCGCTCAGAACCTCGCCTGGGTGGTACGAAAAAAAAGTATCTGGAAGCAGGTACAGGTACAACTTTTACCCAGTGGAAAACCAAAAAAGCCAGAGTCGAGTCGAGCTGAGGCGAGCTGGTTCTGTGTAGTGGAAAAGCGCCATTACTCTATTTACCTTTCTCTTATTCTTTTGCTTTTCTGTCATGCTTTTCCTCCCATTCTCCAGGGTCGGCTTTCTCTGTACGCTTCTCGCTGTTTTTTAACATCCCAAATGTAAATAATAAAGACATTATCTGACATCAAATCCAGACCAAGTGCTTATCCATGTATGTTATTTTTCAGTCATGCCTCGTTCTTGTACACATGAAAGGACAATTCCGGTTACATGATGTCTCCGTGTCAGTTGTCGCGCTCCCCTGGACACGGCTGTGGTTACTGACACAGCGAGGGGAGCGTCTGTGATGGATATTTCATTGGGGCTGTAGATATCTAGCCCGGCTAAATTTAGCTATGCAGGATGACTGATTGTATTTGAAACCGTATCGGTACAAAACAAAACAGGTTGAGACAGTTACAGATGGACAGGCGGAGTCAGTGGCGGGCGGAGTCGGTGGCAGATCTGGTAACACCAACAGTTTCTATACCCCTTTTAAAAAACGTTCCCTTGTTTACATTCTGTCAAACCTCCGCCACCGAGCCGGTTGGTTAAGACGTGACCTGTGGCCCGCTCCGTGATCTTTCCACAGCTTAGAAAAACAGATGCTAGGGCTTTAGACCATTAATCTCGTTATCACAGGAAAATCTCAAAGAGTTTCAGGATTAGCCCTCCATAGCCGTGAGTGAAATGCTAACTGTGGATGCAGGAGAGGGCGGGGCCTGGGATGGTCTCAGTGCCCCTTCATAAGGGGTTCATTAGAGGGCAGAATGAGACAGGGAAACAGGGAGGTGGGGAGAGTGAAATCTGCTGAGCTGGAATGGCAGTGAGACTTGAGGCAGTCATTGGGTTGTGAAGAAGAAGGAAAATGGACTGTGAAGAAGGATACCGGCGCCACATTCACACATAGAGATAAACACACACACACACACACACACACAAATAAACACACTACCCCTATGCCGCAGATATCTTATACAAGTCTTTACCGACAATGGAACTCTGACGATCCACCACCCCAGTGGTCCTGTCGCTGGATTTTATTAGACATTTTTTATTTAGACAAATTATTAGAAGCAATCTGCTAATTGTTTCGGCTACATGTTGACAAGATGCAATCACTGGAGGGGACTATCGACAAAGCATTTCTGAGCACTATTTAGACGACAGCAGTAACAGGTGAAATAAAGTTCTGTGTGTTTTTATAATGGGTCATATTGTAAATTGTCAACCGTCAATATTCAAGGTAATATGGGGAACGTTTCCCAGGGGCACACACTGCGGTTCTGTGAAGTGGGCTTAAAGAATGCCCTGCTTTATCTGTAGATTGTCTTGTAGACACCAACAGTGATGTGGGAGGTGTACGGACACTTCCTGTTGGTATTATTACCAAACTATCGAGTGACAATCGGTTCTGCGGTTGTTCCACCTAGTGGCACTTTTGTGATTTAAGACATATTTCTCCATGACCTCCCCCTCCATTCGTACCCTCAGCCCCCAACCGCACATCTCACCGCCCCCATAGACCCGCACCTTTCTGTCAGCCTTCCTCACCGCTACATGGATCAAACCCGCTCGCCACTGATGCTTCAGTACGGATCGCTGGTTCGTGGACATTGGCGTCGCTTAACGCTGCAATTCGTCCTCCCCCTCATCTCGCCCTGTTTCTGCGCGCTCTCTTTGGCCTCAGGCGAGGCCGCTTTCGTGGCCTTTCCATATAGTTTTAGAGCGTTGCCATCAGGAGCCATTTTGTAACGTGCACTTCTGCGAGTCTGAGGCCAGGCCGGCGCTCCAGTTGTTTCACTTCTCAGAATGATAAACACATTTCGGACTTGACGAGCCACTGAGCGTGACGTTTGTTCGGCCGCTGATGTGTCCTAGCTAGCAGGCATGGGGGAGGATGAGATTCTCATATCTCGGTTTCTTCCGCCTCATCTCTCGTTTCTCTCCTCCCCCCTCACTCGCGGCGCTTGCAGCAAAAGCCAACATTTAGCGTTTGTCGACGAAAACCCATACGCTTACTTGGAGTGTGTAAATACCAGAGTATGTACTGTTGACTTTAGCACCTTCACACTCTATGTAATAAACACTGACAACCTTTTCCCGTAATAGCATTCGTTTGGCATTCGGGGTTGTGCCACGGTGCTGTTGGAGGAGCTGGGGGGAAGGACGGGTCTTGCCAATCTCCTGAGTGCTAGCTCCATCTCACTCTGGCCCCATCTGTTCGCTCACTCTCTGTCTACTGTTATTGATTTATTGGCCTTTTAATGATAAATGCGCCTTCACCGAAAACCCTCTTCCCACAAACCATGTGTTGTGTCGTCACACGGGACAGCTGGCTGTGTTTGCGGCATTGTTTAAATGAGAGGCTGTAGGCCTTTGCAAATGACTGTCTTATGCCTGCATGGGCTTTATTGAATAGATGGCGAGAGACTGGCCTTGTTCAACTCTATTTATTTCTAGTTGCTTTTCAATACAAGCTCCTCTGGTCTCACTGGCTTGGTCTCACCAATTGGTTTATCTTTTCAAATGCATGCCTTACCTCACTTGTCTCTGTCGTGAGCCGTGTTTCAGCTGAAATGAGCCTTGAGTTCCAGAGACATGAGTCAGGAATATCTCAGAGGAAAGGTACCAATCCTGCTTGCTATTCCCGTAGTTGAGCTGCTGGGAGCCAACTCTGTGACCAGAAGTGAAACTGTTTTAAGGGGATTTTGGAGCAGGATGATGCTGACTCAGATACTGCTTGTGCGTTCATATGACCGAGACTTTAGACTGAGCATACTGTAGCGGCCGCTTGAGATTTTAGACAAGCTAATGTTATTAATATTATTATTTTCTAGAAATGTCTTTGCCATGGCCCTATCTGTAGCAGCTTAGCAGTTAGCATGCTAATGCACACAGCGCTGGCTGTCCTTCCCTTCGAGCCTAATGTGGCCTCACCATGTTGTTTTCCTTGACAACAGATGGCCTCTGTCTCTCTGTCTGTCTGTCTGTCTGTCTGTCTCTCTGACTGGCTGTCTTTCTCTCTGTCTCTGTGTGTGTGTGTGTTACAATGCATATTGATTTGTAATTACAACTAAATAGACTAACATTTCCATGACAATTCCACACTCTCCCACGCTAGGTATTCTTTTTAGGAAGCTTTAATGATGTCCTGTTAATCAGAAAACTCCCACTTAATCCCACTGTTTTTTTCTGACTGTATTCCGAACAAATGGCCGGTCTTTAGCCTTCTTCAGGAGTATTGCAGTGGTCTAATCAACACACCCATGTTAAGAGAACACGCTGTAAACCTTCACCAGTCACTTGATGCCCACTAACCAGCCTTATCACTGTGGTAATACGGTATATGTACACGCTACATGTAAACATTCTGTATTTCAGGTCGGTCAATAATTGGGCATAGAAAACCCCAAAATAATATGCGAAAAAGGAAACCTAACATAATTTCGTGTTCCACTCTGTGTGAGAGGCTAACGGTATATTTGAGTGTGCTGTTAAAGAGAGATCAGCTCTGACTGAGAGTCCTTATTGTGAGCCACTTCACTTGTGCTGGTATTGTTCGCGGGCTGCTATGAGGCTGTAAAAATGTAACTAAGGCAAACGACAGATTCAACCTGTGGGCCTGTAGATGATGTAGGCCAGTTAGGACCTGGTAGAGTACATAAAGATGTGTGTGTATGTTTGTTCATGCATGTTAAATGTGCTACAGCTTTAGCTCTTTTGTCATTACTTTGCCCAGTTTGAGGGGGTTGGGTTGACCTTTTCCTGACTTATCCACTGACAATGGACATCTGGACCAGACATCTGGATCTACAACTGACCACTCCTCTGTCAGGCCTCCACAGATGGCCAATTCCCATTGTTTCAATAGACATGACACAATGTTACCATGGGGATAATACTGTCAGTGAAAGATAATGCTGTTACCATGGGGATAATACTGTCAGTGAAAGATAATGCTGTTACCATGGGGATAATACTGTCAGTGAAAGATAAGGCTGTTACCATGGGGATAATACTTTCACTGAAAGATAAGGCTGTTACCATGGGGATAATACTGTCACTGAAAGATAATGCTGTTACCATGGGGATAATACTGTCACTGAAAGATAATGCTGTTACCATGGGGTTAATCCTGTTACCTTGAGGTTGATACTGTTACCATGCAGATAATTATGTTACCATGCGGTTAATTCTGTTACATCAGGACCATACTGTTACCATTGGGTTTAAGCGTTACCATGGGGTTCGTACTGTTAGCAATGGGACAATACTGTCACCGTGGGAGCGATAATGTTACCGTAGGGACAGTAATGTCACTTTGGAGACTGGGGCTGAACAATAATTTAAAACATCTAGTTGTGATTATTTTTACCAATATTACGATTGCGATTTAATGTACAGGTCATTTTTAAGCTTTTTATCATCAGTATTATTCAACAAAGACGAGCAATAAAAGATTGCGTAGAATGACCAACACAAATGCCGCCTTTGCGGTTCAAAAATAAGATTTATCATATTGCGATATAATCGCAAATGCCATTAATCGTTCGCCCCTATTGGAGGTGCAAATGTTATTGTGGTGATCAAACTCTTACTGTTGGGTTAATATTGCTAGCATTAACATCTAGTAAGCATTCTATACAGTACCAATTTTGTTTGATGTTGTCTGTCTGTGATCATTTACAATTTGCGATATGGGATATTTCTGTAATGTTATGGTGACCTGGTTAAAGGTTTGTTAAATCACTGTTGGGTGGATATGGAGTACTGTGACTGTCTGGCCAAACATTACACTTGATGAAAGCATTTTCACACTTCGGTCAACACAGCTGATTTGATGTTACATTGGCAATGTGTTTGACAAGAGCTGATACTAACAGTAAGCCTCGAATCAGATGATGTGATGATCTAGCTGGAGGAACAGCTTGGAAACGGAGAACACATGAACTTGGTTTACAGCCTCTGCCAGGCTCCTGTTTTTCATCACATCATGCTCTTAATGCCAAACACAATACAGTGGAAAACACATTTACACACCCACAGCCACACACACAATGAAATATTGTGTTCTATAACCCTTCTCTCACACGAATGTTGTACTTCTCACTTCTCGCTGAAGAAAAGCATTTATTGTGGGCCACGAAAGTGTAACTTGTCCTTGTGACATTTCTGGATATTCGGATATGTACGGCACACTGTTATTTTATACGCGACTTAAGACCTGCTTTCTTCTGGACCCGGAGTTAATGTAATTGTCCAATTGTTTTAACTGTCTTGATAAACAATCTACTAACATGATATAATTTCTATTAA
This sequence comes from Dallia pectoralis, assembly GCA_029465975.1. Taxonomy (NCBI): domain Eukaryota; kingdom Metazoa; phylum Chordata; class Actinopteri; order Esociformes; family Umbridae; genus Dallia; species Dallia pectoralis. Next base: position 6,243,307 of record CM055746.1, read on the forward strand.
CCACACGGTGTGTTCTCGATGCGTGTACCTACACCGATCGGGTACAGCTTTCAGTTTTAGCTGTAAACCCTATTCTGTGTGCAAATGACATCTTCCTGTTGTTTGCACTGATATTTACACGAAATAAGCGACAGTGTTTGTACAGAGCACGAGTTACCCGTGGCGACTATAGTCTCACGACGGGACCCGTTCACCAGCGTAGACGTATCCTAGCTGAGGCCCTGACGACAGCAGTGTTGGCAGCAGCATCTATTATCGCTGTGAGCGGCCGGACCAATCAGAGCAGACCACAGTTGTTACATTCGCCCGACTAGGCCTCACTGCAGGACAGCGCATATTGTGATTCTGCAGTTGCACGGACTGCACCCGCCGTTATGCCAAATGACAATTAGTCTTGCGCGGGTCAGAGGCGTGCGTGACTCCGTCACCGAATAGACGTCCGGATGAAATACGATAGGGGCAGAATGGAGCAACCCTAATCCTGCGCCCTGTTTTTACTAATTGCACACATACACATCTGCAGGCACATAACGCAAACAGATTGTCCTGTCAAATTCATACACACACTAAGAATGCACGCGCACCGCACACACACACGCACACACACACACACACACACACACACACACACACACACACACACACACACACAGTAAAAGCCCTCCTTGAATTTATACGAGATGTCGTGTTCACAGAAGGGCAGTCCCTGTTGTTGGGTTTGCTGTGTTTCCGGAAGCGTTGCTGCTGTAAGGCCATTCCGTTTGGTATTCTGCCCGGCCGTCTGGTGAGGCAGTACTGCCTGCTGACTGGGCCCAACAACGGACTGACCGCCGCACTACAGGTCCCCGGGGAGCCTGCTGTTTGGGGACACAACCGATGGAAATCAAGCAGACGACCGAGCCGTCGCCTCGATATTGCGGTCGTCAACGCTGCCTCCTGCAGGCACACTGCAAAATTGGCGGGCGACTGAGAAACGTTGAAGGGGATGAAGTGATTACTGCAAAGCGGATGAAGCAGGTTAAACTTAGTACTGTGACACAGAGTGAATATTGTGTCAGAAACAGAGGAAGCTGGGAGAATGGCAGCAACAGCGGAGGAAAATAAACTAATGTATCGACTGCATCAAACCGACCTATTCAGGCCAATTCTTCTCCACATTTATCCTTAGCACTGTACAGACCTAATGGTGAATGCATAGTTATATTATTACGCTGTGGAAAATGATTTTGATGTTCTGCCCCCCAAAAAAACAAACGGTAATTAGCTGATCGTATCTTAATGGCTTTTTGGGTCTTTAAGCGATAACATCTTGGGCTTTTAACATTATTAGCGCTCTTAGTTACGTCATCATCCTAGGTTGTAGGCAGACCCATTTGCCCGATCTAGTCCTTGGAACAGAACCCTGTGTCCATATCTGTCTGGTTCCCAGCCTTCTGGCTAAATGACAGCATCTCAGTCTGCCAATGAATACATTTGCTTAGCTTTTTTTATGTCCAGTGCTCACAAGAAAAGGCAGCTGAAATCGTTTGAGACGGATCCATAGTATTTAATGACATAACGGAGAGGGGATCGAGGCCACGGTCCATGTTTAGGTGATAAGTACATGAAGTTCTAATCTTTGTCTCTCATTTAAGACTTTTACTCTTTAATTGCTAGTGGATTGCAGATGATTTTGTCGGACACTCCCCACTAACCCGAGGTGGAAGCAACAAAGTCTAGGTGCTGCCTGGCCTTGCTAAACACGTCGGATTCAGCCAGTTAAGGAATTAATCATCACATGCTAGCCAGGTGCACTGAAGGTGCTAAGTTTGGTTGGCAAACGCTTTTTTCACCATGTTAACTTAACTATCTGCCTGGGCTCGACGACCAAGCGGTCAAGTTAACCAGGATCGTTGGTCTTGGACCTCTCAGACGTAAAAACTGTTGCAAAAACACTAGGCTGGTCATTGTGTTTTAACCAACGCTATGTGTTTTTATACTCGCTTTCGATCAAAAAGTTCTAACTCCGACTGTTTCAGCCGTGGCACCACATCCACCGACTATAATAATCTATTGACATGCTTGAATGGACTCACCACAGAGAGCCAGCAATGATTTCTAAACCAGAATGGAGACCATATTCTCCCAGCCTAGTTGGCTGCCAGCTCGGCTCTGCCAGGTCCTCTGGCTAAATGTCCCCCAGCGGTCGCATGAAGTCTCAAATCCTTGTGTTCTTGGAGCTTTTTTAGCATCCGTACGGAGCAGAGTTCAGCCTGAAAGCATTCACACCTCCACGCCTCCCTGGGGCCCTCCATCGCCTCCGCTCTACGTGTGTTCCGCACAGAGGAACAGAGTGTCTCTGCGATTCTCTACTTTCCTTTCTACAGCCCCGTAGTTCTGTAGACGCCACGCTGCCAGGGGGAAAGTGACCAGCACAATGGCTCGACTTCATACGGTGAACAAACACTCCCGTGCCGCTTTCTCACCTCCGTCTCCCAGAGTCGTTTCTTGTTAATAGGAGGCTCTGAATGTTCGCTTCACTGTAATGGGGGTTGTTAACTACAATCTATGAACGTTAGCCCGGATATGAAAGGGTTTGTTAGTGAGGCTGTTAAAGTCAGCTTAGGCGTAATGGGGGTTTGGAAAGCTGGGACGTGAAATTGACCCTTGGTTTGTCTGCGGCGGAAATATCGCCGACGTTATATAGTCATCGTGCCTTTGATACATTATTGCTGTCATTATGTAAAGTCTCAACGGCAGGTTTCCACTTATTTCTATTCGTGGCTCTTAAGATGCTTTTCCCTCATTTTCTAACCATCTCCTGCAAGATGGAGCAGAGAGCACCTCCACCCACATCCTCTTTAGATGTCAACATGATGACAGCGATTTCACGCACGGACGTGCACATTTCCAATTCATTACATGAAACAAGGTCCACCTACTCCATCATAAGGGGCTTCGGCAGTGAATAAAGGAAGACCACGTTATTCCCTGTAAACCTCAAGCACATGTCCAATATCACTTTGGGATCATCTGTTTTCTGTTTATGTCAGAACCAACGAGCAGCCCAGAACACAAAGGCCAGGCTATGATTCGTCGGCCAGAACTGGGTGTCCCTTCTGGCTCTCCGTAGGTGCAGACGAACACACCCCTCTACTCCGCCGTACGCTCTAATTAAAGGTGGATTAAGCAGGTGGCAGATCCCGGCTCTCCGGTCGGCGGTCACATTCGCCACACTTCACCCAGTAATTATACAGCGTCACCGAGGGACCGGGGCGAATGCCAGGCTGATGACAGGCTACAGCCGACTGGACAGGGCGTGCGGCTGTCTGACTGGGAACGGAGGAGGGAGCGAATAAGGAACATTTCATTATGATCCGTCTCCCTGGCCCTTCACATAAGACATCACACTCCCCCCTCCTTCAGATCACACACTTGGCCCTTAGGGCCCCGGGTGGGCTACAGACAGACAGACGCATGTGGAGATGGATTGCTGGTTTGGATGTTTTTTATCCAAACCCGTGCCATTGGATGACACCGTGCCCCTCTGGCTGGTGGCCCTGTGGGTTGATGGTTCTGTGTACTTTGGTCTGGTCCAAGAAGAGTCTAATGGGTCGAGGAAGCAGCAGCTGTGGCTGTGTTAGCCAGACTGGGCTCTCTGCAGATCTGTGATCTAATGCTCTTCAGAGACACCAGAGCAACAACCAATGGATCAAACACAGACAGAACTCTGCACAGACGGAAATGCTGGAAAACACGCTGTTTTAGAGAACTTCCAGGTCACTCGTCTGTCCTAAACGAATGTTTTTGAGAGGGGAGAAAACCCAAAGGGAAACATTACCCAGTGTTGGTGGTGGAAGAGTGTTTCTGGGGTTAAGCGGTGTTTTCGCGATACAGAGGAGCCACAACAAGTGCGCGCGCGCGTGTGTGCGCGTGTGTGCGCGTGTGTGTGTGTGCCTGTGTGTGCGTGTGTGCCTGTGTGTGCGTGTGCATGCGCGTCTGTGGGCATGTGTGGTACGGGTGCATTGGCTTCTTGAGGGATGACATCAGCACTTTGGTTGATAGTGTTGCAGGGAGTAGCGGAGGGAGGAGAGCGAGGGGGAGGACAGCGGGGAGAGATGGATGGGTTCTAGCTGACACCACCCTCCTACAGACAGGCCTGCTGTTGGCACAATGGCCTTCAGTCTCTGGGTGGTTCATTTTCTAGCCTCGCTCCACTTTACACAGTAATAGTAATACAGTGTGAAGTCTGTTATAGCCTGGGTGATTGTGGTAGTAGTAATACAGTGTGAAGTCTGATATAGCCTGGGTGATTGTGGTAGTAGTAATACAGTGTGATGTCTGATATAGCCTGGGTGATTGTGGTAGTAGTAATACAGTGTGATGTCTGATATAGCCTGGGTGATTGTGGTAGTAGTAATACAGTGTGATGTCTGTTATAGCCTGGGTGATTGTGGTAGTAGTAATACAGTGTGATGTCTGATATAGCCTGGGTGATTGTGGTAGTAGTAATACAGTGTGATGTCTGTTATAGCCTGGGTGATTGTGGTAGTAGTAATACAGTGTGATGTCTGATATAGCCTGGGTGATTGTGGTAGTAGTAATACAGTGTGAAGTCTGTTATAGCCTGGGTGATTGTGGTAGTAGTAATACAGTGTGAAGTCTGATATAGCCTGGGTGATTGTGGTAGTAGTAATACAGTGTGAAGTCTGTTATAGCCTGGGTGATTGTGGTAGTAGTAATACAGTGTGAAGTCTGATATAGCCTGGGTGATTGTGGTAATAGTAATACAGTGTGAAGTCTGTTATAGCCTGGGTGATTGTGGTAGTAGTAATACAGTGTGAAGTCTGTTATAGCCTGGGTGATTGTGGTAGTAGTAATACAGTGTGAAGTCTGTTATAGCCTGGGTGATTGTGGTAGTAGTAATACAGTGTGAAGTCTGTTATAGCCTGGGTGATTGTGGTAGTAGTAATACAGTGTGAAGTCTGTTATAGCCTGGGTGATTGTGGTAATAGTAATACAGTGTGATGTCTGATATAGCCTGGGTGATTGTGGTAATAGTAATACAGTGTGATGTCTGTTATAGCCTGGGTGATTGTGGTAGTAGTAATACAGTGTGAAGTCTGTTATAGCCTGGGTGATTGTGGTAGTAGTAATACAGTGTGAAGTCTGATATAGCCTGGGTGATTGTGGTAGTAGTAATACAGTGTGATGTCTGATATAGCCTGGGTGATTGTGGTAGTAGTAATACAGTGTGATGTCTGATATAGCCTGGGTGATTGTGGTAATAGTAATACAGTGTGAATTCTGTTATAGCCTGGGTGATTGTGGTAGTAGTAATACAGTGTGATGTCTGATATAGCCTGGGTGATTGTGGTAATAGTAATACAGTGTGAATTCTGTTATAGCCTGGGTGATTGTGGTAGTAGTAATACAGTGTGATGTCTGATATAGCCTGGGTGATTGTGGTAGTAGTAATACAGTGTGATGTCTGATATAGCCTGGGTGATTGTGGTAGTAGTAATACAGTGTGATGTCTGATATAGCCTGGGTGATTGTGGTAATAGTAATACAGTGTGAAGTCTGATATAGCCTGGGTGATTGTGGTAGTAGTAATACAGTGTGAAGTCTGTTATAGCCTGGG